>JANHMN010000001.1:256250356-256286273 GCA_030674055.1 Rhabdomys pumilio | reverse complement strand
AGACACAGACACAGACACAGACACAGACACAGACACAGACACAGACAAAGAGATCAGTAGGCCCTCCTATGAAAAACCTGATTTAGCTTTAACTACCTTATACAAAGTCTGAACTAGATCAGGTCATGAGACACCCTATGAGTTGTGCTAGATTAGAAACAGCCTAAAGTTAGGGCACTGTGCACAACTGCCCCCTCCCTCGCACACACCCTTGGTGTTTCATTTTAAAGCATTCTGTCTTAGTTTGATCTGGTTGCCCTAAACAGAAGCCTCCTAACTTCATCCTATTTCTCTACCTTGGTTCCTTTTTCAGTCTGTTCTAAAGAAGCAGAGGGCTTTTAACTTGGCCTCACCTGCAGGAACGATTTCACACGCGTCTCACACGCTGCTCTAAGTTACAGCAGCTACAGGATTTAAACACTGTCACGAGAAACAAAATTTCATGAGTTACTGATATTATTTTTTTTTCATGAGAAATTTGCACCCTCTTTTGGGTAAAAGCCTATAAGATGTTTAAATGTGGTCTTTAAAAGAATGAATCAATTGTTTAAAATAAACATGGTTTGGTTGCAGAGGCCATGGGAAAGGAGGAGCCAGGGTTCACAGGGCTGCCAGGCAAAGACTGGCAAGCAAAAGGAGCAGTGTGAAGGGGCTCAATCACAGCTCTATGGTTTCAAGTAAACGGTTTTAGGGAAATATATCCAAATGCTAAATTAGAGTGTTCTCTGTGGACAACTTGTTCCAGAAAACAATGGCTTAACAACATCACAATGAAATCCCCCAAATTTCTCTCCATCTCCGGGCTGTCACTTATGTCAGGATAGGAAGAGACTGCCACTCACTCGGTGATCTTTCTGTATGGATAAAGCAGATGGAATGAACCTGTGTCTTTGGGGTTTAGGAGAACACACAAATGCATTTAGAATTATCCTGTGGGACCGTGCACAGAAAGTTCTCCATGGTTCACTTTCCAAGTGTGATGGAGTTATCTGTCAGCTGGATCTCTGTCCAGCCTGCTCTACACACAGCCCACTACTGTCTAGCTTCTGGTTGCTCTCTTCTCACTGACACAC
This sequence comes from Rhabdomys pumilio, assembly GCA_030674055.1. NCBI lineage: Eukaryota > Metazoa > Chordata > Mammalia > Rodentia > Muridae > Rhabdomys > Rhabdomys pumilio. Next base: position 256,285,200 of record JANHMN010000001.1, on the reverse strand, counting down.
CATACAGATGACAGCAGCTTGGTGTTACCTGTCGTGGGCTTTCCCACTTTATCTTAGGTGTCCTTGCTACACCAGCTCCTCTCTTTCTCCTTAATAAAAAACACTTTCTGCAGCTCCATGGCCCTATTAATATTTTCTCGTATATCTGTATATTTTGTAAGTTCATAAAGTCTTTAAATGCTTCAACTTTATATTTTATTTGTTTTTAATTACTCTTGGAGATGGGGTTCTATTGACTCAGGCTGGCCTTAAACTTGTTATTTTATGTATTATAGGGTGATCTTGAATTCCTGAGCCTCCTACCCCATCTCCCAAATGGTAACGGTTACAGATATGTATCGTCTCACTGCCCAGCTCAACAAATGCTATCTTTAATGCTGACGTGAAAACATGAGGCAAGGGAGGTAAAAAGAAACCAACGCTAGGCAAATGACTAAAATCTACTGACTAAAGTCTGTCGGAGAAGCTCAGGACCCAAGTGATCCCTCTGGGTGACAAGTCATTACGGACTGGTTCTACTGCTGTCACAGAATAGCCCTACTGTGCCACACAGCTGTGGAACAAAGGGCCCTGTCTACTCTTGTTTCGAGTGTATGTTCATGAGGAAGCAGACTGGCGCTGAGGCCGCCACTTCAGTGTAGTGCAGAAGAGAGTCTGCTATGCTGAATCAGTAGCTAGGGAGGGATGGGGTACATTAAGAGAAGAGAGATGGGGAGAGAGAGGTTAGGCCTGGGCTAGCTGCTGGCTTTTCACTCATAGTCTGAGCCATGCTTTCACTCATAGTCTGAGCCATGCTTCACTTCTGTCTGCTTGTTTGTTTTTATGGCTATTTAGTGAGAATAAGGCTGGAATGTCTCATCTCTTACAGGCAAATCATACATACAGTGTCTGACGACTGATTCTTTCTTGTTTTGTTTTGTTTTGTTCAGACATAGTTTCTCTTTATTATAACCCTTGGGTATCCAAGAAAGTACTACCTAGACCAAGCTAGCCTCAAATGCACAGAGACCCTCCTGCTCCTGACTCCCTAGTGCTGGGACTAAAGGCATGTGCCACCATGGCCAGCCGGTGACTATTTCTTAATTCATATGACCTAAGGATGTTTCCCTGCTTTTTTATGCTGCTAGAAGAAAAACACCAGCTTAGTGTATTCTTCAGTGAAAGCAGCAAATTAAAGATTTGTTGCTGAACCTCACTAAAAAGCAATTCTGTGTAATGCACAGGAGAGTGTGTATCCAAAGAAGCCAGTTACTGCTCTTACACACACACACACACACACACACACACACACACACACACAAACACAATGTCTTTTTCCTTTGAGTGTGTTACTTTTCTGTTACTATGATAAAATACCACGACTAAGGCTACTTACAGACAAAAAGAGTTTATTTGGGCTTACAGTTCCTGAGAGACGGGTCTGTCATGGTAAGGAAGCCTGACAACAAGCAATAAGTCTAAAAGCAGCTGGAGCAAAATGCTAAGAGCCCACAGCCCACACCACGAGCACCAATCAGAGACAGCAGCCGTCCAGTTGTCTCCCAGAAAAATCGAGTGTCTGTAGCTTTAAAATATGAAAAAAATTTTTCTGCTTTAGGGATTTAGCTCCTATATTGCTAGTCAAACATGCTGTAATCCTTATTTGAAAATTAGGAGGCGGGGCTTAAAATGCAAAATAGCTACAAAACTCTCTATGTTTTGTTTTTTAAGATGGTCCATTTCCTCTTATTGACGCCCGATACAGTTGAGTAGGCAAAGACCTTTTCTAAGAACTTAGTGTGTGAACTTAGATAAGTAGCTTCCTTTGTATTCATTTGAGAAAACAGAAGAACAATCCTGTGACCCTTCCTACAATGATAGACCACTGTGAAATTCGGTGTATGTCAAGGAAATATTTCAGTGGATAAAATAATATTATATGCATATGTATATGCATATGCAGGAGACAGGTGGTATACCCAAGGATTTGTTTTTTAATGTGTGGGTAGCAGGTGTCACCTTCTTTGTAAGCACTCACTCTCCTTTATGCCGTTTCTGAGTTCCCTTTGCGAGAATGAAGTCCAAAAGCGCAAGCATTTCTCGGCCAGAGTGTACTCAGGCAGACAGATGGGAGCAGAGAAGTGGCAGAGGCCACCTAGGCGGCTGCCCCACCCGGGGCCCTCCCTCTCAGGTGGATTTGTTGTTTGACTCGCTGGTAATTTAACACCCTGTTTCCTTCCTGTAGAGATCCCATGACCGCCTAAAACGTGCCCCAGTCTTTGTCTCATGCCATTCATAAATATTGTGACTTAAACAAAGACCTTTCACATCTCACACGTCTCCAAATAAACAGCAGCTCTGGAAATGTCAAAGGGCACTCAGAGCACCGGAAGTGGGTTCTATAAACTGGAGGAGCCCTTTACTCCTTGTTCCGTGGCAACTTCCAGCAGCGCCCAACACCCTCCCCCTCCCCTCCCTCTTCCCTCCCCCTCCCCCTCTTTCTATCCTACAAACTGAGAAGAAACAACTACAGGTGCCTGGCATTCTGAGCCTGATTATACACTCTGCTTGGTGTGAGCGAGCACTAAAAACCATCATATGCAAATAGCTGGATGGTCTACTAAGCAGGATTTACTCACTGCTAAGGCCTTTCAAGTTAATGATGATCAACTTCCAGTTCGAGCCTAGGATAATTAACAAGATTTTCTTCACTATCTTTTTATTATTATTATTATTATTATTATTATTATTATTATTCTTTTTCGGAGACAAGTATCCTTTTTGTCATCCAGCCTGGCCTCAAACTTGTGATCCTCCTGCCTCCAATGCATGAGCTACCAAGCACTTCTCTTGCCATCATTATTAAAAGCAATACTAAACAAGTGATCTTTTAAAAATTTATTTAATTGTATATTTGTGTGTGCACAAACACACACCACAGCAAATGTATGTAGTTCATAGAACAATGTACAGGAATCACTTCTCTCGCTCCGCCTTGTGGACTCCTTGGATCAGACTCTAAGCCAGAGTGCTGGCAGCAAATGTCTTTACCTCCTGAGCCATTTTGCTGCCCAAGTCAATTCTATGCATAAGCAAGTTCTGAGGGAAAACTACCAAGTCAGGGAACGATATTAAACTCAAAGTCACTTGAAACTATTGTAGAATTGAATTGTAGGTAGAATGGATTATTTCTCTATAAACTCGAGAGATGCCCTGTGCTTTCTTCAAAAAGAATTAGTGTGTTGTCTGTCACAGAGGAGTTGGGTAAGAAGTTGGTGTCCTACAAAAGGCTTTTGGGAAATGGGAAAGGACCACGTGTGCATGAAGGCACTTTGTGAAGCCAAAAATAATAAGGGTTACTGGAAAGTCAGGTGACTAAATTATTCCAGCCTAGAGGCAGACTCGTGAGGATGCTGAGAGCCGAAAAGGAGTGGAGTCCCCAGTGCCCTTGACCATGCACACAAAACTGCATGTTAATAAGGCCAGTGGGTCTTAGTTCCTTCCAAACCCTGTTTTCTAAGTTACAGGGCACATTCTTTTAAAGGAATTCTCTTCAGTCATTTCAGATAGTTGGAAGTCTCACTTCCTGTGAGAAATATTCCATGAGGTCTGGTGGAAACTGTTCATACAGGGAAAGAACATCCTGTTAACTACTGGCCAGTGAAATCAGCCAGCAAAAGCAGAAAGAGATCCAGGGAGTTCCTGTAAGTTTTTCTTTTGATTTTTCCAAGATGAGGGTCTCATCTTACCTCCAACTCCTACTTAGCCAAGGATGACCTGAAGCGCCTGTTCCCTTTGCTCCGTCTCTTCAGTACTGGGACTTCAGGCAGGTGCCACCATGGCCAATTTGCATCTGGCTGAGCATAACCAGGGCTTTGTGTGCACTGGGTAAGTGCTCTACTGACTGGCCTGCATACTCATTGTCTTATAGACTCACTTTTTAACTTTAAATTGTATAGGTGATGTTGTATGTCTATCTGATCACTGTAGGAAGTAGGGTTCTACACACCTGACGAGTTCCAAAAAATAAACAGGCAAACAAAAAGCCTTCATGCACAGTTGTGTTTCAAAAAAAGAAACCAACCGCCTTTGACGACCCCTGACGTGTTTATGCAGGCTGGCAGCAGGTCCACATTCCAGAGCAGATCCATCTGTGCTTTGTGTAAGTGTTACCTGGTGTGGTATCATGGTGTCTCCCTGCTAGGTGTCCTCTCTTTAACTCGGTGCGGACAATGTGTTAAACACACTTGCTTTTCTTGTCGCTTAATATTAGTGCAGGTCCACACCCTTGCTGGCTTTCTTGTGGCATCTGCCCTTGGTTCTCCTTCCACAAGCTCCACCGTTGACTGGTGGGGGTGGCCTCCCTGTCCTCAGTCACATTCTTCAATATCAGTCAGTCTTTTGGAAAGAGGGAACCAACACACTTGTCTCCTTTTAATTTTTACCTATTATTAATATCTTCTTTGAAATTTGTTTTTGGCAGTTGATTAGTTGACTGGCCCAGTTCTTGCTTCCTCCAGCCAGCATCGACATCTTAGTTTGCTGTCGTGTGTGTGTGTGTGTGTGTGTGTGTGTGTTTCTTCGACACCTCAGTAATGTGACCCACTTGCAAATTTTGGCATTGAGATACAGTCACACAGAGAAAGGAAAATGTTTTGATTAAAATATGGAATTGGGAGTAAATTAACCAGGAAGTCTTCTTTCAGGTTCCAGCAGCAGATGTCATGTTCTCCAGGTTACTGTGGATCTTACTGGTCAGTAGCTCAGGATACATCCATCAACTGTAGCATGAGTTTGAAAGACGTTTCTCTTATGATGCTTATATTTCTCTTGGAATGAACGGATGGAGCTAACCCTGACTGAAGGTATGCATTGCTTCTGGTACAAGCTGATACGTATTGACCACAGATTGTTTCTTCTTAGTTTGGAACGCTGAAGCAAAGATGGACCTCTTGCTGAAAATAGTAGGCATGTGTTTATTCTAGTTCCTTCCTTGTCAGGCCATTATTACAAGGAAGTACGTGAATATTCCTTACATCATTGCCCAAGACCATAAAGAGTAGTGAGTTCAGTCCCCAAGGAGGATGTAAATAGCCAGGTGCAGTGGCTATTAGCCCATCATCCCAGCTCTGTGGAGGTGGAGACGATAAGATTCCCTGAAGCTTGACAGTCTAGCCTAGCTGGTGAGCACTAGGTTTCTAGACTTCAGTGAAAGGTGGCATCTTAAAAATATAAAATGGATAAAAAGTGAGGAAGACTCCTTTGAGCTACATGCACACTTGCAAGCACACACATACACACACACATATACACACACATGCACACACATGCACATGCATACAGACACACGTATACACATATACACACACATGCACACGCACACATGCACATGCATACATACACATGTGTACACATATACACACACGCACACACATGCACACACACATGCACACACATGCACATGCATACATACACATGTGTACACATATACACACATGCACATACACATGCAAATAATGAGGTGATAAAGACATTTTAGAAACTAGAAATATGATTCACAAATGTTAAGTTGTTGAACATAAGACAGTTAAGGGTGGTTAGCCTTTAGGTCGGCAGTGAGGAAAACCAGGAAATTAACCCAAATGATACTGCACAGCTGTAACAATTAAAGTTCCTGGATAACTCTGGAAGAGCTTTCCCTTGACAGGGCTCTGCAGAGGATCTGGTTCCTTCTTGCTCTTCTGTGTGCACACACAGCTCAGATCCAGAGTCCTTCCCATGGCTGCCAGGCAGCTCAGCATCCTCCTGACTCTGGAAGTCCTTGAGAACAGCAAGGGACCAAATCTCTATATAGTCTTTGCTTTCCTAACAGGAACCTAAGGCTTAGGAAAGGCGTTTTCTTCAAGGATCAGTTAAATTTTCTCTTTTACTTGTAAGATTTTTTTTTTTTTTTGTAAAAACATTATCTTGGGGCTGGTTCAGCAGTTGGCTGTTCCTGCAGAGTACCTGGGTTTGATTCCCAACAGCTCACAACCGTCTATAACTCCAGTTTCAGGGGATCTGACGCCCTTCTCTGGTCTCCTCAAGCACTGTATGAATGTTATACACAGGCATGCATATAGGAAACCCCAAAGACATAATAAAAATAAAGAAACTTTGAAAAATACTTCCTTGGATTTCAGAGAATGTCAAGAGAGAAAACTCAAAGCACATACACATTCACAACAGACACACACACACTTGCAGTTCTCTCTCTGAAATCAAATTATGCAGTCAGCATCAACCCTAGCCCCCTGCTGCCTCTCTGTGGATGTGTTCACACTCCATCTGGGGTTGCTGTGCACTTATGGGTTTGGCCTTGGGAGCTGGTTCCCTTAGTTTACAATTGTTTAATGTGTCTGAATGTGTGGGACATCATATAATAAAACGGGTTCCATGGTAGCTGTCCAGCTGACAATATTACTGTGAAGTTCTAAGTCTTGACTATATCAATGGCACATTTGAAAAATCCCACTTAGGTTTTCTGTAAAGATTTCTTTTATGTTTTGTTGTTTGATTGTATGTACGGACATGTCTCAGTGCCGACATGTGCAAATGAGGGCGGGTCCCGTGGAGGTCAGAGGCATCAGGTCACCCTGGATTTGGAGGTGCAGGGTGTGAGACAATGGGTATGAGTGGAGGAAACCAAACTCAGTCAGCTTCTCTGCAAGAGCAGTGTGTGCCCTCAACTGCCGAGCCATCTCCCCAGCCCCATCATTTAAATATTTTAATGCATGTTACTTTTTGAAATTATAAGACACCTTCAGTATGAAATATCTGCTATTGTCCCTCATACATCAGTGATTAAGGACACCCTTACATGGCAGTTGGAAGAGTCCCTTTTGTTATTCTTAATGGGGAAAAAAAAAACCCTTATGAAAGTGCCAGTTCAAAAATTTCCCTGAGATAACCTGTCAAAACCACACTTGAAATAAACAAAACCACAAACTTGAAATAAGTCTTCCTCCACAAATGTTTCCTGGTGAGGTCAATATTTCATAAACATGTCACATGATGCTTATGGATCCATTGTCTGAGTCTGGTAATTAGAAACTAAAAGAGTTAAATTGCCGAATTACTTTGGTTATCATTCCAAGAAACATTTTTTTTTTCAGGGAAGTTTCCTCAGTGTTGGGACTTTGCAACACCCAGTCCTATAGCTTAGGTTTTTATGGAAGACAGAACTAGCCTCTGTCCTCAAGCCTGTCATACTCTGGGGTTTCAGCAGGTGGCGCTCTATCCCCTGGGGTGGCCCTGACCCAGGGCCTGAACAGAACCAAGCCCATTCCTGGGTTGTTTCACTAGTGCTGAAGTGAATTGAGAGTTGAGTTACAGTCTCGCTTGGGACGCCAGTCTTCCTTCCCGCAGTGGAGACTGACATGGTTCAGGAAGGATTCACATTCACACCCCTAGAGTTGTTCTGCATTTGTTTATAACACTTTCTTTTGTTGAAAGCTACACATAGTGACTGTAGGCTGTAGGCCGGTCTCCTGCCACATCCTTCTTCAGAGAGCATCTCAGTCTGTCTCCTCTTCCTTCTCCAAAGCCATATTCATGCATGAGAATCATCTCACATTTGATACTACAATACCCCTAGAATGGCCTTAAATTCATTCCTGACATAGTAACCAAAGTGCACCTCCTTCTAGCAACAATTTAATTACTCACATTCTCCTCCCCACTGGAAGCTTGTTTAGGCCATTGTTAGCCTCTTTCAAAGGTCACCTACACACACCCCCAGCATCCAGTGCTACCTAGTCTGTTCCCATCGGCTCCCCTCCCCCCATCCCACCTTGTTGACCAATCCAAACACCCCTGTGACCACTCTTCTTGATACCTCTGCATCTAATAAATCCTTTTCAATGAAGTCATTTTTACTGGATTCTTCTTAAATTTTGGGGTCTTTAAATGATAGATCTTTAGAGCTGGGGTTAGAGCCTAGTAGCAAAGCTCTCGATTGGCTTCCATGAGGTCTTGACTTCAATTCTGAGCTCCACAAAGAGAAAACATAAAAGAATAAATATAATCTCTCTAGATGGAGCAAGTATTACTACTGAAGAAATATAGCTCGGTACTGATGCCCCATTATCAATGGTGTGCCAACAAATGGCTTTAGCTATTGGCTTTAGGGGTAGGAGTAGGGGGAAGAGTGAGTAGTGGCAGTCCTGACTGCTAACATGGGCTTGTTTCTATGGTGTTAATAAGCCACCAACTCGAAGGCCATTCTGTGGCAGGGTTTGTGAAGTATGACCATCTACTCCTGAGACCTGATGCAAGGCAGTGCTCGAACCCAAGTGTGACTCTTCCACACAGGGCTGCTCATTCTCTGTGGTTTCCACTGACAATGTCATGTGTGGACTTAGGCCCTTGTCTCTGATGTACCAAAGAGGGAGGGTCATTTCCTGTCAACATAGTAGTTATCCAATAAACTTCTACCAAAATGACAACAGTGTATGCCATGAACAGCCTTTTTGTTTTCTTAGCATCCTTAAGTGGAAAAAAATTCTTATTTCTGGAGGTGGGGGGGTGTCATGGTTTGTATATGCTCGGCCCAGGGAGTGGCACTATAGAAGGTGTGGCCCTGTTGGAGTGGGTGTGTCACTGTGGACGTGGGCTGTAAGACCCTCATCCTAGCTGCCTGGAAGTCAATATCTGCTAGCAGGCTTCAGATGAAGATGTAGAACTCTCAGTTCCTCCTGCACCATGCCTGCCTGGATGCTGCCATGTTACCACCTTGATGATGATGTATTGAACCTCTGAACCTGTAAGCCAGCCCCATTAAATGTTGTCCTTATAAGAATTGCCTTGGCCATGGTGTCTGTTCACAGCAGTAAAATGCAAACTAAGATGGAGAATCCCTGTATTTTACGGCCTTTTAAAGCCAGAGAGTCAAACAAGGAGGGAGGGAGTCTTATAGGAAGGGTGTGGGGGAGGGAGGTGCTAGAAATACGTGTGCTATAGAGAAGCAGCGTGTGCTGTGAGGTAGAATGAGCCTGAAGCTTGACTCCTGCAAAAGAAATGATAAGCACCTTTACGCATGAGAGAACACAGCCTGACTTTCACTAGAGAAAATGTGAAATTTTCCTCCATGCCCGAGCCTGACAGAGAGGACAAACACAAATTATTTGCTGAGAAAAACTAGTGCAGAAGATCTTGGCTGTAAACTATAAAGACCATTCCAAAATGGCAGGACAGCTCTAAATCCAAGTTTATAAACCATCGGATGTCTGCGAGTGTGCCCGACAGTTTTATATCACCTTGATACAAGCTAGAGTCGTCTGAAAGGAAACCTCCGTTGACAAAATGCCTCCATAAGATTCAGCTGTAGGGCATTTTTCTCAATTAGTGATTGATGGAGGAGGGCCCAGCCCATTGTGAGTGATGCCATCCCTGAGCTGTTATTCTGAGTTCTATAAGAAAGCAGGCTGAGCAAGTCATGGGGAACAAGCCAGTAAGCAGCACCTTCCATGACCTCTGCATCAGCCCCTGCCTCCAGGTCCCTGCCGTGTAAAAGTTCCTGTCCTGACTTCCTTCAATGATAAACAGTGATATGGAAGTATAAGCCAAGTAAACCTCTTTCTCCACAAGTGGCTTTTGGTCCTAGTAAATCATAGAAGCAATAGAAACCCTAACTAATGCAAGTTGGTACCAGCAGAGTAAGATATTTCTGTGACAGACTTGACCGTGTCTTGGGAAAGATTGTGGAAGGACTTTGGAACTTCGTGCAAAAGCCAATGAGTGTTGATACTCGATAACTTTCAGAGGGAAGATTAAAGGCTCTATTGGGGCCATTTGACTCTTAGCTTCTGATTATCTTGGGCTGAAGAGTCATCTGTGATTAAGAAGAGACCAGAACTACTAAAGTGAAACCTTTGCTTTGCTGGGATACGGCATATAGGCCAGTTAAAACTGGGAAATTAGCAGTAATTTTGAAAGACCAGCATCTCTGGGGTGAAATCTTCTGTGAAGTGTTTCCTGAGAGCACAGAGAAGCTGTACTCCAGAGATAGCCAGGGTTGTACCTCGTGCTGCAGCTGAACCTGGGAATATGTAAGAGTCACCTAGTACTGGCACTGGTTTTGAAGTCATGAAAGGTTTGGGGAGAGCAGCTGATGCTTGGCACTGTGAGAGGCCAGGAGGGGCCACTGGGGAAGGTGTGGCCTCAGTGGCAGTTGATGGCCCAGGACTGAAGGGGTCCTGCAGAGAAGTTGAGGCTTAGGACCATGAAGAGAGCCTATGAGAGGTTATTGGTGAAAGTGCAGTCCAGTTGCAGCAGAAAGCCCCACCATTTTGGAGATGCCGGCACCATGGTGTGACCACCAAGAACCGCAGCTGCTGTGCAGTGGAATCAGCTGGGGCCGATGGGACAAGGCGTTTGCACTGCAGAGAGCAGAGCTCGAGAAGTGGCCGAGGTGCTTGGAGGATCACAGAAGATCGTGACTGAATCTCGGGCACTGAGTTAACTATACTGTTGCAGGTCTTGCTTTGATTTGATTTGACTGTGCCCTGGTCCTTTCCTCTTAAAGTAACAAAGCACTTAGTTTATTTTTGATTTTACAGGAGCCCACAGAGAGAGAGAGAGAGAGAGAGAGACAGAGAGACAGAGAGACAGAGAGACAGAGAGACAGAGAGAAACAGAGAGAGATATTTGGGTTTAGAGAAAAGTTGAATTTTAAAACATACTGGGTATTTTTAGAGACAACTTTTAAAGGAAAAGTTTTTTTTTTTTTTGTAAGGCTGTGGGACTTTTTAAGTTTGTACAATGTTTTATACATCGTGATGTCTTTATTAATGTGTAATCTTGGAGATGAGCAAGAAAAAAATGCTTTGTTTTAACAGGGATGCGTGTGTCAAGTTGACAAGAAGTCAACTGTGCTGGATAGTTTTATGTCAACCTGACACAGTATAGAAATATCTGAAATGGGGGAACCTCATTTGAGACAATCCCACCATAAGATCGAGCTGTAAGGTACTTTCTTAACTGACAGGGAGAACCCATCCTTGGGCTGATGGTCTTATGATGGGATCTGTAAGAAAGCAGGCTGAACAAGCCAGAGGGAGCAAGGTAAAAAGCAGCACCCCTCTATGGCTTGTGCATCAGCTCCTGCCTCTGGATTTCTGCTCTGACTACAATGTGGAAGTGTAAGCTGAATAAACTCTTTCCTCCCCACCGTGCTTTTGGTCATGGCATTTCATCCAGGCAGTGGTAACTCCTACTAAGTCAGTGCCGTGATAATTTAGAGAGCCAAAATAGTTAGGCCAGTGAAGCATCTGCCGCACAGGCAAAACCCTGAGTTCTCAAGTGGCACCTGACCTCTATCCCACATGCGCCTTTATAACAGTCTTGACATAAGACTTCTCTAGTCACTCGCTGGTCTCCCTTCTGAAGTACTAAGAGGAGGCCCGCTCCTTGCCCCTCCCCTCTGCCCATTGTAGAACATTCTTTCACAAACAAATCAAAGAAGCTGTTGCGTGGAAGCAGCTTGGGTCACATCAGAAGCCCTGACGACTGCTGTTGATGAGTGGACGTGGGGTTGTTTCTGGCGTTGCTTTCTTTCTTCCCTTTGTTCTCTGCTAATCTAAATAGATTTTGCTTTTTCCCCTAAAGGAAATCCCACAAGGGCTTCAGTAAATGATACTAATCTGTGTTTATAGTGTCTGCCTCTACTTAATGCAGGATTTGGCCGACTTAAATGTGAGAAAATATTGGACAAGGTTCTTGTAAAACTGGTTGTCAAATCTTAAATTCTGTAGGCGTTCCAAGAATCTTTGAGATTAAAAAAAAAAAGATTCCAACAATGCAAAGTGTTTTTATCTTCTAGAAAATTCCTATGCCGGACAGATGTATTTACTCACAATATTAATGTTTAGGTACTTTACATTCTCCTGGTAGTTCTATCACGCCTATAGCTTTCTTATTGCTATTGGTTTGTACATGGGGGACCTAGGCTTGAATAATTTGCTTCAGGTAGCAGGGCAGTCAAAAAATAGAGGCAGATCTCCCATGAGCCATCATCATATTTTTCTTAACACAACTCACTTCTATGGCCATAGCACCTGAATGTGCCTGCTCTCCTCTGATCTCAGAAGCTAAGCAGAGTTGGACCTGGTTGGCACTTGGATGGGAGACACTTGCCACGATAGTAAACACAGTTCTTATAGTAGACAAAGGGTACATTTTTACATATATATATATATATATATATATATATATATATATATATATATAATAACACCAAAGTATGCAGGGCCCAGAAAAGACAAAGGAAAACTCAGCCAGGTTCCAATAAATAAACAACAACCAAATGCTCAAGAATCATGGTGACCTGTGAGGATGCCAGCACTAGGAAGGCAGAAGTGGAGAGATTGTTCCAAGTTCTGGGACAGAAGGGTGTGTGTGTGTGTGTGTGTGTGTGTGTGTGTGTGTTTGAAATAATCTTCTTAACAAAACACTGTAATTTGCACTGGTCTAGAGGCCAACGACAAAGGTTTGTACAAAGGGGAAATAAGGAATGGATTCTCAAACTCTGAAGTGCACTCAGAGGCTCAGGGCACACAAGTCTTCCCAAGAGGAGCTACGTTAAATCTGATGCTGCTGACTGTGTGGTTTGACAGGCAAGGGGAAGACTGAGCGTGTGAACCTCACATGTAGAGATGCCCAAATGCCCTCCATTGTCAACTGTCCTAGGTTTCAAGTCTGTGGGTAGGACACTGTCATCAAATGAGGTGCCTCTCCACTTCAGGAAAAGTGACGTGCCACAACCTGCTTGCAGAAGAGCTCAGGAGTGTCCCCACTGTCAGGTCTGAGATACAATCAATATGACGGCAGTTCAGAAGCACTTGACGTACAAGTGTTTGCCCTATAGAAACACCATTTGTATCTTTAGGAGAAAGTAGAGTTGTTTAGAGCTATCGGAGCCCCAAACTAAAGTAGAAGACTTCTGGTTATTGGGGCTAACGAGATGGTTCAGAGGTTGAGAGTGCTTGCTGCACTTACAGAGGACCTAGGTGTGATTTCAAGCACTCGCCCAACCAAAATTCACAAGCCCGCATATGGTGCATATTCATATACATAAAGTAAATCTAAAACAGGAATCTGGCTCTCCTTTTACATTATCATCAAGCTAAAATGACCATGCTTCTGCTATTTGATCAGTATCTCATTTCTCTGTTTTTAGAGCAGGCCCAAAATGACTCATAGAATTTTGGCCCAGCCGGCAGACACTCCTACCTTTTACTTCAAAGTTAGACTATCATTGATGACCTGTTTCTAATCCAATTTTGTGGGAGGTCCAGCCTCCTAGCCCAGTTCCCTGCCAAGGTACGTAGGTTCCCCCTTAACTGGTGGTTGAGTTTCATGTACTTGTGTCTTAGGGTTTCTATTGCTGCGATGAAACACTATGACCAAAAATCAAGTTGGGAAAGGAAGGGTTTATTCAGCTTCCATTTCCATATTGCTGTTCATCATGGAAGGAAGTCAGGACAGGAACTTAAACAGGTCAGGATCCTGGAGGCAGGAGCTGATGCAGAGGCCATGAAGGGTGCTGCCTCCTAGCTTGCTCCTATAGCTTGCTTTCTTATAGAACTTAGGATCACCAGCCCAAGAATGGTACCACCCTGGGCTAGGACCCACTGATCACTAATTGAGAAATATAGTGTGTGTGTGTGTGTGTGTGTGTGTGTAGTATGTATGTGTATGTATGTGTGTATTAATATCTGGCAATTGCTTGCTATGGACTTGATTGACCTTATAGCTGGGGTCAACTATAGCTTGAGATCACAGCAATACACATAATATGGGAGGTAATGCAATATGTGTCTGTCTTTTTGTTCTGTGTCTCCAAAGACATAGGGACTTGGAAGATGAAGTAGTTTGTGTTCAGCCATCTTAACAGCACTGCTGGTGAAGAGAGATGGTGCAGGGTGAAGGTGGCTGCCCTCGGCAGGGATGATGGTGGCCACAGGTCAGGGAGCGTCAGAACAGTCACATGACTGGTGGGGAGAGGTAGGCATTTGTCAATAAAGCTAAAGGGCATTTGTTAGTTCGGATGTGCTGGATACTTCACACATGCAGTCACACGTCATTCCCATTACTACTCAATTAAATGGGGTTATCTCCTTTAAAATGACAATTTAAATAGTTACTGACATAGCAGGTGAAAACCCAGATTTGGGATATCTTGTTATTGGCAAAATCTCCAATATAATGATGGTTAGCAGTGACATACACAGATACTATTTTCAGTGCTGTCTGAACAGAAGAGGCCTCAAAATTGTTGATTGTGACTAGTGACATGCTTTTATACATACCATTCACATTCCCAAAGACTTTAAAAATTTTTTAATTTATATTACTACATATGGTTATTTTGCTTGCATGTATGTATGTGCACCACGTGTATGTCTGGTGCCCATGGTCCTCCGGAATTAAAGTTACAGACAGTTGTGAGCTGTCTTGTGGACACTGGGAAATGAACCTGGGTCCTCTGGAAGAGTAGCCAGTGCTCTTAATTATTGAGCCATCTCTCTAGCCCATACCAAAGACTTCTTAAACTGTACCACCTAGCACCCATAAATTAAGGATAAACTAAATGTGGCACCTGCATTCCATAAACTATTAAAGAGAAAAAAAAACCTTCTGACATCTGATACAACTTTGGTGACCCTTGAGGGTATTATGCTATGTGAAAAACCATTTGCAGCAAGACAGATACTGTGTAGGTCCACTGTTCATGGTGTAACCAGGCTAGGAAACTCAAGACCACAGAAAGAGAAATGGTAGTGAATATGGGAAGGTTTTCCCTTGATCAATTTCTGTTTTGTGAGGTAAAAAACTTGTGGAGCCTGGCTGGACAACAGTCTGAAATCCTTCACAGTCTAAACTCCAGACTGGTTACTATGATGCGTTAGTTACTTTGCTTGTTGCAATAACCAACCATCTGATAAGAAACAACTCAAAGGAAGAAATTCTAGGGTAAAGTTCACCCTGGCCGGGGAGGCTCCCGGAGTGTGAGGATGCTTGTTATGTTGTATCCAGGAAGCAGAGACAGAGAGTGCACGTGTTCAGTCTCTTTTATATTCACTGGGAGACCCAAACCTAGGGGATGCTACTGCTTACACTCGGGGTGGGTCTCTCTCTCTCTCTCTCCCTCCCCTTCTTTTCTGGAAACACCCTCATGTGTACACTCAGAAGCATGTCTCCTGACTGACTCCAAATGCAGTCAAATTCACAATGAAGCCACCACAGATGGTAATTTTTACGTGTATTTTCTATTTCATTACAATTGATGTTTTATGCTCATGCCCCCCCCCCCTTTACACTATGTCTCCCCCTGTTCTGGAAGCCTGAGTTCTTATTCTCCTGATGTATTTTCTACTGAGTTGCTCCTTGAAGAGGATTTGAGGTAAGGAGGCTGTTGAGTGTCTGAGGTAATGAGAAGATGGAGTTTGGCACAGTTGCTCCCAGGTGAATTCCAGGAGATCCTAACAGTGTGCTGGCGATGCTGGGATCGAGAGCTGGAGGGTACACTCCAGGGCAGGACTGCCTCCTGCTGTGGCTTCAGCCTTTTCATGTCTCAGTAAAGACCTGCCTCCATCTCTCTTCAAGTGCTCCAAGGATCAGCACAAAGGAGCTGGAGTTTTTGGTCCCCTACATTGAAGTTAATAGGCTGGAAAGTGTTGGCCCTGGATGGCATTTAAAATCGTCTTGAATTCTAGTTCTTTCTCTCCTGGTTTTAAAATGACATTCATTCATACTTCATCAACTCCGTTTTCTTAATCCTGAGGAGCAATGGCATCTTATTATTATTATTATTAGTTAAGATTTCCTTCCCTCCTGATTGACTTTGTTTTCTTCAGAGTTTCTCCTCCGAGTACTCAGCTGACTGGCTTCTTTTGAGAGAAAGTCGCTTGGCAACTTGTACTTTGGTTGTGAAAGTACTGGACAGATTTTAAGCCCTTGGATTTCCTGGCTGGCCCCGGTCCCTTGCTGCTTAAACAAAGGGACCCTTCCAGCCCTTAAGTGTGCAGGGGACATTGCATTGAGCTTTCACTGCCCGGGGATTAGTTGGAGAGACAGACACAGGTGGGTCCTTGCCACATTCACTCAAAGAGGCTCTATCAGGAGTCTGGAGTCTGAATGTTCAAACAGAACAGGGAAGATAGGCCAGTCAGCTAGCCTCCTGTGCGGGCGGGGATTGTCCCTTGCACAGTGACAGCTCTTCTCTCTGCAGGGCTGTGGGGCTGGCATGGTGGTTTGGGTCAGTAGCCCATCCACACTGCTTCCAACCTCTGGTACACACTTGCTACGCCTGTCAGGGGTTTTCTACCCCATCGGACTACCCTCTAGAGCCTATGACTTAAAATCAGTGACTTGACAGTGGCATGAATGTCCCTTCACTATGCCGGCTACAGAAAGTAAATCTTGCCAGTTACTGTCACTCATGATGAATGCTACCATATTCTGATATTTACCACAATGGATACAGTGATTTGTTTAACTATACAGTTACTAAATGGTAACATTTCATAATTACAGCTCACTGCCCAGAGCTGTAAGAGCCCAATCTCTCACATTGCATTACTCTGTTCTTATGCATCCACTATCTTCATGTAACTATAAGGTGGGTGCTGTTGTTATCCCATTTTCCTGCTGCAAATGGGATAACAACAGCACCCACCTTATAGTTATATAGGGGGAAAGCCAGGCATGCAGAAACAGAAGTCAGAAGAGTAAGTGTTCAGCAGAGTTAAATGGTTGAAGATATAAAAGTTTCGTAGCTGAGACCAAGAAGAGAGAGAAATGTATACCAATCCCAAGAAAGACAGACATAGCCTGTGTCAATAGGCTAAGAAAACACTATCAAAGAGAAGAATGCAGGAATGTGTGATGGCTGAGCAGAATGCTATCAGGAAGCTGTGCTCAGACTGAATCTGGTGAGAGTTACATTTAAGGAGCAGAGTGTAGGGCTCTCTAGTTAGTTGGAAGAGCTGATTCTCAGCAGAAAGGGGGCTGGAGAGATGGCTCTGGGGCTAACAGCTCATATTGCTCTCCGAAAACCCGAGCTTCGTTCCCAGCTCACAAACACCTGAGGACTCGGGGACCTGTACCAGTGAGGTTTTTGTCAACTTGACCCAAGTTAGGGCCATCTGAAGAGAAAACCTCAATTAAGAAATTCTTCCCATAAGACTGACTGGTGGACAAACCCGAAGGGGCATTTTCTTGATTACTGATTGCTATGGGATGGGGGTTGGGAGCTCACTGTGGTCCTATCTCTGGGCACATGTTACTGATAGGTGTAAGGAAGGCAGCTGAAGGAGCCAAGAGCAAGCCAGTAAGCAGCAATTTCTTGTGGTTTCTGCTTCTGTTCTGTCGGCAGCTCCTGCCCTTGTGGTCTGTAAGTTGTCAGATGAAGTAAATCCTTTCCACTCCAAGTTGCTTTTGACTGTGTATATCACAGCAGTAGAAAGCAAACTAGAAACAAGACCCAACACCTTTTGCTGGGCGGTGCTGTCACCAATGCCCACACGCACGCACACACACCCTTCTGTCACACGCATACCTACAGAATTCAAAAATAACAAAAACAAATCTTTAAAAGAGATCCCAACTACATCTGCTGTCATAAGGTTCTTTATTCATGCTAGAGGAAGTTTGGGGGAATTCTTATGATATTTAACCAATACATTTGCAGTGGGCATTTAGCCTACAAATCACCTGCATGGTTATCTTTGCTAAGCTGGAGAACACATAAGCATAAGTAGCCTCAATCAACACCGATAGTATGGATTTTTCAGAAAAATCTCTGTAGGAGAAATGAACTTGTGATGCTTTCTATTTAATACAATTTGCAAGCCGACTTGATAACAATAATTATCCATCTGAATTGAAATGCACTGAGGCTTTATGCGTGTCACCCGGATCAAACAGCACATTTCTGAGTTCCTTCATTCATCTGTAATTGCCAACAGCACGCAAGTGCAAGTGGGTGTTCTCTAATTGGCAAGCCAATTTAGTAGTTGTTCACTACTGCCATCTATAGGTGGCTTCGATTATGGGCAAGATACAGCTGCTGCGCCGGAGGAGGCTGTCAGAAACAGGTTAATTTTTTAAATTTTGTTTTATTTGTTTATGACCATGTGCTAGTCATGGTTCCTGTGTGGAGGCGAGAGGATAAATTATGGGAGTCAGTGGTTCCCTTCCACCATGTGGGCCCTGGAATCTGGCCATCCTGCTTTACGGCAAGCCATGGTAAAGAACAGAGGTAAATCCACTTGACTCACGGAGGCAGAAAGAGGAATGGCCGCTAGTAGGAGCTGGGTGGAGGGAGCTGCGCTGGTACAAGCTACAAAGTTTCTGTTTTTCAAGAGGAAAAGAGTCCTAGTGATGGGTAATGGTGGTTATAAACAATGCCCCTGTGTTCAATACTACCGAACTATTCAGTTTAAAATGGAAAGTGTTTCGCATATTCTATGGCAATGAAAACTTGCAATCACAGCGACCTGGAGTACAGATAGGACAAGACTGCTCACAAACACACAAGAGCTTATTATATTCACCACCATATTTCTATCTTTAAAATTCTCAGGTCAAGAGAGGAGGGGGAGGAAATAAAGGGGGCAATATCAGGTACTGGAGGGGACAGGAGAGAGGTACAGAGGGTCAGGAAATGCAATAAAAATATGTAGCGGGGGTGGGGCAATGATAAACTGGGGATGGCCACTGTAGGGTCCCAGATGAGAGGGAAACTGGAGGCTCCCAGGACCCTGTGGGGATGGTTTTAGCAGAGGAAGGGAAATAGAACCTGTAGAGACCACCTCCACTAGATAGGCACAGCCCCCATTCATGGAATGAGGCCAACCGCCCATCTCAAAGATTTTAACCCAGAAATGTTCCTGTCCAAAGGAAGAACAAGGATAAAAATGGAACAGAGACTGAAGGAAGAGCCATCCGGGGACTGCCCCACCTGGGGATCCATCATGTCTGCAGACACCAAAACACTGTTGCCATTGCCAAGAGGCACTTGCTGAAAGAAACCTGGTGGGGCTGTTCCTTGGGACGTGCGGCCAATAACTGACCAATGCAGATGTGGATGTTGGAGCCGACCATCAGACTGAGCTCAGGGACCCTGATGGGGAGCTGGTGGAAAGACTGGAGGAGCTGCGGGTTACTGCAACCCCACAGGAAGAACAACGTCAGCTGGCCTGACCACCCAGTGCTCTCAGGGACTAGACCACCAACCAAGGAGTGTACAGGGGGATCCATGACTCCAGATACATATGTAGAAGAGAATGGTCTTGCCTGACAGAAAGGGGAGGGGAGGCCCTTGGACCTGGGGAGGTGTGTGATGCTGGAAGGGTGGGGCAGAAGAGGGGGGCACCCTCATAGAGGAAAGGGGAGGGAGGAGACGGAGGTTGTGGGATGGGGGGCTTGTGGAGGGGTAACCTGGAAGTGGGATCATTTGAGATGCAAATGAATGGGATGATTATTAATAATAATAATAATAATAATAATAATAATAATAATAATAATAATATCTTGGGCCAGAAAGATGGTTCGCTGAGACAAGGCACATTTGCTACCAATATTGAAGACCTGTGTTCAAGCTCCAGGACCCTCAGGTGGAGAGGGAGACTGTCTCTCATAAGCTGTCTCTGGGCTCAGGAGAGAAGCCTGGGCCAGGTAGAGTCGTCTGTACACGGAAATTTACCCTGCTGTGACTTCTCTGAGGAACCTCAAAGGATGACAGGGTTACAATGTTGCACATTGTCCAAAAGGGACAGGAACAGCAGCCAAGACAACTCCTCTGTGTTTTGTGAGTGCACTCACCGTACATTTTTACAGCTATTCTGAAAAGAACAAAAACGACCAGGAGGAAGGGGCAAGGCCGCTGAAACCAACACAGCTCTTCACCGTGAAGCTGATCCCCTGCTGTGGGAAAACTCTGCTAATTAAGGTTGAAGCCTACCATTGACCAGGTAGCCTTCTGGTGTTAGTCTGGTAATGAAGGACTCCCTTTTCAAGCAGACTTGCTCCTTCTCTGACCTTGTCTGGGGAATTTTAAGCCCCCACAGTCACCTCTACCCCAGGAATGTCACATAACCTCAATTAGTTTATAGGATCAATTTCTCTCTCCTGACAAAACCTGTTCAGCCAGCGTCTGAGATTCCTGAAATGCTTCCCCATGCTAATGAGGTATACCAGGTACCCCCAGCCAATGATCTTCGCCCATCCTGGATGTGTGCTCTCAGTCTCCCAAAATTTTATAAGCCTTCAGTCACCCTAAGTAGAGATGAGCTGCCTATTGGCAAGCAGTCCTGGTATGGTTACTCACTGTAAGTACTCACAGGGCTTTTGACCCTCCTGCCCCAGTTCAATGTCTCTGCTCCCACTCACTGCCCTTGTGAACTGAATTGGCTGACAATCCACAAGAGCAGGGAGACCCACACCCTAGCTCAGCAGAATCTGGAAGAGAAGGGAGCAAGGCAGGACATCAGCTCACTCTGTCCTATACCTTCTGGGTGGAGTACCGAAGTCTAAGGATTCTCACCTGCCAGGCAAGCCTGTAGTATATACCACCTTCTTTTATGGCCTGCTTTATAGCTTTGGAATGCTTAAGCATAGGCTAGAGCCTTCATTCATATTCTTGGTCCAGAATCAAGACTTCTAGTAGCAGGTCTCCTGGATAATGAGGACCACCCGAAGCACAGACTCACAGATCCCACATGCTATCTCTTGTAATCAGAATTTGCATCCCAACATCTTTCCTGGCATTCTTGAGCCACACCAGAACTTCAGGAACACACGTAACTGGGTATGGTGGTTTGAATGAGTATGCCCACCCCAACCCCACTGGGCTTATATGTTTGAATATTTGGTTCCCAATTGATGGAACTGTTTGGGAAGGATTTGGAGGTGTGGCTTTGTGGGAGGAGGTGAGTCGCTGGGGACAGGCTTTGAGACTCCCTGCATCTTCCTGTTTGTGAATGCACATTGAGCTCTCAGCTGTTCCTACTTCCATGTCTTTGCTTTACCATCATGGAGTCTACCTAACCCTATGAAACCATAAACCCAAATTAAATGCTTTCTTTTATAATCCTCAGTCACGGTGTCTTATCACAGCAATAGAAGAGTAACTAAAACTCCGAGGTAGAGCAGACAGAAATAAGCTTTCCATCGTGGTCAGGGAGCCTCAGGGAAGATGCCGGGGAAGCTGATAGGAAATGGCTGGAGGCTGGGAACCAGCTGGCTGTACTATCTGGGCTCAGCTAGCCTGGGAATTGGCTGCATAGACATTTTTTGTCTGAACAAAAGTAGGCTAACTGGACCAAAGCACCCTTGCACCAAGTGTGGGGCTTTTGTAGGCTGGCCTGAGGATAGGTGTGTCTGAGTCACTGTGAAATAGCAAAATTAACAGCGGAGGAGTGACGGGTCCACAGAAGCTCAATAGGTGAGTCAGAGCTCCTGAGCAGTCGAGACCTCCGGGGATCTTGCAGAGGGTATAGACTGTGCCACCTCATAGCTCTGAGTTTAAAACTTGCTTGGTAGCCGGCTTGTGGATCTCAGGCTAGTACCTCAAGGGTGGTTATAGAATCAGTAAGATGGGCTTTCTGGCACCATCTAGGCTTCTGTTAGAATAAAGCACGAGAGCCAAGCAATAGGCAGCCTTGCTGCTGTTTATCGTGAAGCATCATGAGCTTGGTTTCATAGGAAGCGACGTCCTATGAAAATTGGACGTCCTCAACCCTCAGCACAAGAAAAAACTTAGGCTGCTGCTAAGACTGCGACTCAGTGCCAGAGCCATGCTCGCTCGGCTGGTGAGTTTTAAGCTCCCCAAACCTCCCGAAGCATCTGAAGAGGTGCAGCTCCAGAAGTCACATGGCCCTGCTGTGTGGCACATTTCTAAGGATGTCCCCCACCCCACCTGAACAGGCCATAAAGCTAAACTTGAAAAACAGAAACCAACCCCTTCTGGGACAGTCATGCCATACTGAAAACCACCAGTAGGGGGTAGCAGAATACAAGTATCCTTGTGAAAACTCAGAAAAGGTTGAGCTTGTAGCTCTCAAAGCAAAACTGCGAGCAGGAAAGACATCTCTACAACACACACACACACACACACACACACACACACACACACACACACGCATGCGTGCTCTTGTCCTCAGCCCACCTGTGGTTCTTCTACTATATTCCTGGGTCTTATATAGCTTCCCCAAGACAAAACCCAGAGTTCTCACCCTTGGCCGCATGTTCTCCTGGGCTGTTCCGCTGGACTCAACACTTTACCCGGGTGATTCCCACTTAACGTTTTAAGGAAAGCATCTTCTTTCTCCCTAAACTGGGGCCGGCTTTCACTGCTAGGTGATTCCTCCAAGAAACCTTCCTCACTGGTAGTGCCATCTTCGTCTTTCCAGCTCCATTCATGAATAGATCTATTCACAGACCTCCCTCAGACAATCCTAATAGAGGGGCTTGAACCTAGCGGGTTGGGGGCAGGGCGAAGTCACTATATTTGGGTCACAGATGATACCCAGGTGGGTCGCAGGATGTTATTCTGCGTTTGTTTCCCACCGTGCTTCCAATGCTGCAATTGAAGGTCCTACCATCTGCCCTGAAGGCACAGTAGCCACACCTTGCTCTGCACTACCTGGTAGTGAAATACCTTCGGGGAATCTACAACAGATTCTTTTCTATGGCAACCATCTCTTTTGTTTTTCGAGACAGGGTTTCTCTGTGTAGCCCTGGCTGTCCTGGAACTCACTCTGTAGACCAGGCTGGCCTCGAACTCAGAAATCCGCCTGCCTCTGCCTCCCAAGTGCTGGGATTAAAGGCGTGCGCCACCACCGCCCGGCAGCAACCATCTCTTAATCCGTCACATCTGAGTCATGCTGCAACCTAGAGAGACAAGATTTTTACTGCCATGGGAAGAGCAGATGGCAATTCTCACCCAGTCTCATCCTGGTCCTGTCCTGTAAGTACAACACACGACAGAGAGTGCACCCAGAGCTGATGGGTGAGAAAATGAATGAATACTCAAAGACCACTCCAAAATTGGAATTCAGCCCTGGATCAGCCTCCCCCCACTGTGAGGACCTGATCCAGTGAAGAGCCCTGAGCTCGTAGCCAGTTTACTGTGACTTCTGCTATGAGTCGACAGAAATCATAGCCCTGCTCATGACCACAGTGACGCCTCCTCTGCCATCTCCTGTTTGTCTTCTCTCCTAGGATCCCTCCTTGTGCCACACACTTTTCCAGTTAATCTGGAGACTTCAGATCTCATGCTCCAGCCTCTGTGGTCTGACTGTTTTTATCCCACCAAGTTCTTACACTGACACCCCAACTTGTAGGTTCTGGCATTGTGAGACAGGGCCTTTGGGGCCAATCAGATCATGAGGGTGGAACTCTTATGAAGAAGGCTCCAGAGAGCTGCCCATCCCCTTGAGCACACAGGACACAGTGGGAAGGAGCCTCTCTGAGGGCAAGAATGCAGCCCACACCAGTCACAGTACCTTGTCTTGGGCTTCCACACTGTGAGAAATGCATTTCCATTGTTTATGCTAGTATTTGGTTAGAACATCCTGAAGAGACTGAGAAATCAGCTGAGACGCCCTCCTGAGCTCCAGATAGACCCGATTAAGTGCTTGCCAGCCTATCCAAGGTCTCATTTAACAAGCCATCGTACCTAACACCTCCCGAGCCAGCTGTTTCCTTCATCTCCTCTATTACCATTAGGCCCCCAGGAGGAAAACAGCACAGCAGGAGGGAGGAGGTGATCTCAGGGACAGTATGGACCACAGGGGCAGAGGTTGAGACCATTGGCATGCTCCAGGGAAAGCTCTCATTCCGGATCCTGTCATAGAAGGGCCACATTGTTCCAGGGGTTCAGGGGACTGTGGCTTGCACAGGGGGTGTTGGAGCCTTGGAAACAAGAGGACCAGCCCTCGCATGGTTGGCCGAGATGCAACGCTGCTCACTTCCTGGGATAGACTCCTTATAGATCCTGAGTTCTAATGCTTTTACCTTTGAATCATGGCCGTTTCTCCTACCAGAGCGCTTCCACACTCACAGGCAGTTTCCTGCCTTTCATTCCTACAAGTATGTAGAACATGGGGAAGCAGGGGTGAGCGTCTTAAACAGTGGGCATGAGCAGTTTTTATTCAGATCCAAGCTGTACATCGTGTATGTGCCTACTGTCCTTGGAGTGTGAATCCTCTGCGATGTGACATCAGCGCTGTGTGACATCAGCAATGTGTGACATCAGCACTGTGTGACATCAGTGCAGTATGACATCAGTGCAGTATGACATCAGCGCTGTGTGACATCAGCACTGTGTGACATCAGCGCTGTGTGACATCAGTGCAGTATGACATCAGCGCTGTGTGACATCAGCGCTGTGTGACATCAGTGCAGTATGACATCAGCGCTGTGTGACATCAGTGCTGTGTGACATCAGTGCAGTATGACATCAGTGCAGTATGACATCAGCGCTGTGTGACATCAGCCTTGATTCCTTTGCAGATAGGACCTACTTCACCATTTCTGAAGCCAAACCCCAAATCTGCACCAAGAGTTGTGATTTACACTCAAATCCCCAGGATCCTCTGAGCCTTGCCCCTTCTCCACCAGCCTGGCCTTGGCGAGCTCAAGGGGACCTTGGCTCTCACTTGAATCACACTGCTGAACCCCACCATCCACCCCAACACTGTGCCCCCTTCTATCCCTGGAAGATCAACTCAGAAGACAAATCCAAATCATCTCTTCCTCCAGCTTCCACCCCTCTGCCATTCTCTGCTCTTCTGTCCTCAGATGCCCTCTGTCATTTGCTGCACGTGATATTCTCCCTACTCTCAGAGGGACAGGAGTCTCCCTGCCTGTTCTGCACAGGTGGCTTCTTTCTCTTGGGCTTATTCCCCCATTACCCTCTTTCTCAAGTGCCTCAGGCTGATGTAGGTCATTGGGCTATTCTTCCTCTCCATTCCTGAAGGTCCCCTTCTATTTGTTAGATCCTTGTTCTTCTACTGTGTTGCTTCCTAATGGTTTACTTCTCATCTTTATTCTCACCACTAGTGGGTGAGCCCTGTGGGGGTGGGGGTGAGCCCTGTGAGGGTGTGGGTGAGCCCTGTGTGTGTGAGCCCTATGTGGGTGTTGGTGAGCCCTGTGAGGGTGTGGGTCAGCCCTGTGGGGGTGTGGGTTGGCCCTGTGAGGGTGTGGGTCAGCCCTGTGAATGTGGGTTGGCCCTTGCCCATCTTTGTGTTCATCAATACTTTTCCAAGTCTGGTCCCTGAACCACCCATGTCAGTGTCACCTAGGAAATTTATGGTCCCAGCCCAGCCTCACCTAGTCAGAGCTCTAGGAACAAAGCATGAGACTGTTCTTCTAAGCACTGTAGACAATCTTGATATATGTTCAACCAAAGATTGGCTGACAAAAGCAAATGAGAACTGGATAAATATGACAGAATATGATTTGCTGTTATTTGACATGGGCAGAATTACTGAATTACAGGGTTGATTATCTGCTGAGAAGGGAGAGCTCTAGTCTGGCTCCTGAGCATGTCATTGTGTGTGCAGGCTGCCTGGGGTGCACACCATCTGTCTTTTCCTCAGCTCCTGTTGTATAATCATCGATAGGAAAGTTTCAGATATAACTTGAGAAACCCGATGACCAAAGAGAGACCTTGGTTTTCCAGGTGCCATGGTTGTGCACTCGGGAGGTTATGATGTATCGTACCTGTGGTGACAAATGACCTATTCTCAGGTTCAGTCTGAAGGTATCAGTGGCAGACCCTGCAGCCTTCAATTGTTTGGGGCCTCATTTCCTGGATGTGTTCGTTCCTGAGGGGATCTAGTGTCTCAAAAAGATGACAAGGTGGTAGCACACATCTTTAATCCCAGTATTTGAGAGATGGAGGCAAGGATTTCTGGGTTCAAGGCCAGCCTCGTCTAACGAGTTCTAGACCATCTAGGGACTACCCAGTGACTGATGCCCTGTCTGAAGAGGAAGGTAAAGAGGAGAAGAGGGGAGGAGGAGAAGGGGGAAGGGGAACAGGAGGAGGAAGAGGGGGAGGAGGAAGAGGGATGATTCTTTCTTCTGCCTGAGGTTAAGGCTTTATCTTGTTCTTCCTGTGACTGCCTTGGTCACTGCCTTCTCTGCTTTAACCAACAACCGTGACCTTTCTGCTCTCCAGCACCCTTCCCAGAGGCTGGCCCACACAGGGCTCACATACCCACCAGCTGGCTTCGGATGAACCACCTCACTGAACAGAGGCGAACAACTTTCTGAATGTGTTGCCTTGCTTCTCTTTGCCCTTGGACTAAGAGCTCACTTCCTTGAATGGAAAGAGTGCACCAGCAAGAAACCAGACATTTCAGAGAGAGTGTGGCCACACAGAGAAAGAAGGAAAGGAAAGGAAAGAACAGGGCACGTGGAGAAGTGCATAGCCAGTGGGAAGTTGTTATTCCTACAGAGTCTGTCTGCCTGTCTCCTTGGGAGGAGGATCGCTGCGCCAACAGCACCATGGAGACTCTCTGCTCTGACTTATTTTCTGCTGTGTTGAGCCTCTGTAGCAAAGTTATAAATAGAAGCTGAACTCTGGCTTGGTGGACAGAGAAATTACAGATTGCATTTCCTTATATAAGAATATTTGGTGGCAGCTCTGCCCCAAACCAGTCACATTAACTGGGACATCACCCAAATTATGGAACCAACTTCTCATCTACTCTCAGGATTGCAGGCACAGCTGTGACTTGGAGCTCATCTCCTGACCTCTGCAGTGTTCTCCTCAGCAGATTTCTGGTCATCACTGTCTTTAGTTTCCCCTCTACTAACTTGGGAGGCAGCCACCGCCTTATCCACTGGAGACATGATTGTTGGAAAAGTCCCTGTGCTGGCTAGTTCTATGTCAGCTCGATAGAAGCTGAGTCACTTGAGAGGCGGGCACATCAGTGGAGAAAGGGCTTCTTTAAGAGTGTACAGCAGGCAATCCTGTAGCAATTCTGGAACATTTTCTTTATAAGTGATTGATGGGGGAATCCCAGCCCATTGTGTCTGGTTCTGTCCCTAGGCTGGTGGTCCTGGGTTCTATAAGAAAGCAAGCTGATGAAGCCATGATGCAAGCCAGTAAGCAGCACCCTCCATGGCCTCTGCATCAGCTCCTGCCTCTAGGTTCCTGTCTAGCTGAGTTCCTACCTTGGCTTCCCTCAAAGAACTGTGATTGGGAAGTGGAAGCCAAACATGTCCTTTCCTACCCAAGTTGCTTCTGGCTGTGGTGTTTTATCACAGTAAAAGAAACCGCAGCCAAGACATCCTACGTAGGCCGGTGGCTAGTGTGACAAAGTAGTTTCTTGAATTAGAAGAATGGACACAAGTGACATTAACGATTAGGAGATCATGGCCATTGTTTTAAACAAGAGATAATTATGTGATTGCCTTAAATGTCTAGAGAAGAGTCTCCGATTACACATCCTGGCTTATGTTTTATCTGGATATTAAAAAGGCAATAAAAGCAATTTTTCTGTTCACTCATCCAATGACTAAATGCTTGCCAAATGACTGACCAAATGTCCCATATGAATTTGTGATAGTTTGTTTATGTTCAGCCTAGGGAGTGGCACTGTTGGAGGTGTGGCCTTGTTGGAGTAGGTGTGTCACTGTGGGTGTGGGCTTTAGGACCCTCATCCTAGCTTCCTGGAAGTGAGTATTCTGCTAGCAGCCTTCAGATGAAGATGTAGAACTCTCAGCTCTGCTGCTTCTGTCTTAATTAAGACAGAAGTTGGTACCAGGGACTGGGGTATTACTGTGATAGGCCTGACCATGCTTTTGTTTGGAAGAATATGGATTTGGGGACTTTGGATTTGGAAAGCATTGGAAGGCTTTAAGTGGGGCTTAATGGGCCATCCTAGAAGGAACATGGAAGACTTTGTTGCTGTGAGTAACCTGTTAGCAGCCTTCAGATGAAGATGTAGAACTCTCAGCTCCTCCTGCACCATGCCTGCCTGAATGCTTTGATGTTCCTGCCTTGATGATAATAGATTGAACCTCTGAACCTGTAAGCCAGCCCCAATTAAATGTTGTCTTTATAAGAGCTGCCCTGGTCATGGTGTCCATTCACAGCAGTAAAACCCTAACTAAGACAGAATTTAAGTCAGCTGAGTGTTGAGATTAATGTTTCAGAATCCCTCCCCCACTGCCACTGAAACAGGGCATGCCCTTCGATGTTGACACCAAGCAGAGGTGGTCGGAGCAGGTGGCCACCAAGGTCCAGGTCCCCGTCACCCATCCTTAACTCCAGCACTTTGCACTTTCCTCCTACCTGCCAAAGCTTCATGGGTGAAATGACCCCCAGCTAGTTGGATAACTGGTCATTAGCAAGGAAGACACTCTCGCTAAATATAGAGGGTTAAGTTGAAGTCCATACTACAGACAGCTATGTATATAACTACCCTGAATTAGCAGAAACCTGAGTTAATAAGTAGTTGGTTATAACACCAACTGTGCTTGGTCATAACCTTGCTGGGGTTCATTCCATTGCTTTTAAAGTTGGCTGAAGTTTCCCAGTGTCATCTGACTCTGGATTTTTTTTTATATGCTTCTATTTTTAAAGCACATAATAGTTCTGGACAGTCAAAATGGGGTCTATGCCAAGGTAGGGGGTGGATAAAAGAAAAGAAAACGAATCTTTAAAAGCTCTAATAAATCTGGTTTTATTTTAAGTAATTATCTTTTTGCATGAACTTCCCCTGATATATTTTGAGTGTGCATGAAACCATAATAACTTTATCAGAAAGAGACCTTGTTCTTTCATTAGAAAGCAAGATTTTCAGTGCCAAACAGAGATAAAAATATCACATCAAACAACACACCCCACTCCACCTGGCACCACAGTGTTTGACAAACTCTGTTCCCCACTAACAAGATCAGGGTTCCTCACAGAAACATCTGCTTCAAGACTAGGGATGGGGTTGGACCAGCTGTCGCATGAGCAAGCTGTTGCAGTAACAGATGCCCTGACAGAAACATCTCAAGAGACAAAAGGTTTTATTTGGATTCTATCTCCAGGTGACAGACCAACACTGAGGTAAGTCAAGACAGGAGCTTAAGTGGCCAGAGCTATCAGACCCAAGAACATAACCAGATCCTTAGTTCACACACACACACACACACACACACACACACACACACCACGGAAACACACAGATAGAGAAACACACATACACATACACACAGACACATACATACACACACATACATACACACACACACACACACACACACACACACACAAACACACACACACACACTGTAGGTTGCTTATTCTCAGCTAGCTAGTTTCACTTTTAAACAGTTCAGATCCCAGCCATGAAATGGAATACCCCGTAATAGGCTGGGTCATTTAACAACCAAAGGAATCTCCACAAACATACCCACCTGATCTAGAGAACTCAGCTGAGACTCACTTCACAGGTGACCCCAGATGTTTAAATGTCAACAGGCAAGTTGACATTTAAAACTAACCAAAGCACCCACCTATCAAAGACAGGAGCACAAAATAGTAACTGCAAAGAATATTGAAAGGTATTGAAAAATATTTTAAATATTGTCTCTAAAGTGGTGGTGCATGCTTACATAGCAGCACTCGGGAAGCTGAGGCAGGAGAATCATGGGTTTCTGTTCAGTTTAGGCTATACTGTGCGTTTCAGGTAACCTTGGCTATAGAGTGAGTCTTTATCTCAAAAATAAAAGAAAACAGACAAAAATCCTTAAAGGAAAATTCATGAGCTCCGACATTCCCCTAAAATTAAATCACACCTATGTATGATATGTATTATGTGGGTGTTGAACACGCGCGTGTGTGAGTATGTATACGTGTCCATGTATGCACGTGTATGAGAAGGCCAGAGGTTGATGGTGTCTCTCTGGTTGCTCTCCACTTGATTGACAGGGTCAGGATCTCTTGCTGCTTCTGGCTAGGAGAGCTAGCCAGCGTACCCTGGAGGCTGTTTCTGCATCCCGAGGAGAGCCAGCCAGCGTACCCTGGAGGCTGTTTCTGCATCCCGAGGAGAGTTCACCAGCGTACCCTGGAGGCTGTTTCTGCATCCTCAGCACTGGGATTGCAGAGGGGCTACCGTGCTCACAGAGCTTTTTATGTGGGTTTGGGAACCCACGCTCTGGTCCTCCTGGTTGTAGAAGAACCATTTTATCTACCGGCCCATCTCCCCAGACCTCGAAACCACCCTAGTCATGTGAAGGAAGCTAAGATTCATTTCAGTATTCTGAAAACCGGAAAGTAAGCATAGAATTATGTGCTCTTCCTGCTCTCTGTAGAACTGTACTGGAATTATTACTCAACAGTAGCCAATGGTTTATAAAACAAATGTCTATCTTTAAAAGAATTCAAGATAGGAAACGCAGAAAAAACAACGGAATGAAAATAACACTATTTTATAACTTCTAATAACATAATCAATTGAGACAAATGGGCTTTAGTGACTGCTAAAAGGTTAAACGCTGACAGAATTCTATAATGAATGAAGCAAGCTGGGCCTTCTCAACCAGTGAATGACATTTTTTCTTTTTCATTAATTTATTTACTTATCCACTTTATGTCCTGATTACAGCCTGGTCCCTCCTCTCAGAGGGCCCCTCTCCCCATCTCCCCTCTCTCTATCTCCTCTGAGAAGGAGGAGGCCCCTTGGGTATTACCCCACCCTGACACATCACATCAGTGCAGGACTAGGTGCGTCATCCTCTCCCAGTGAGGCCAGACAAAGCCTCTTGGTTAAAGGAACAGGATCCACAGCCAACATACCAATGACTTAGTGAAAAAAAAATCCAAAGACTAATGGGGCCTCATAAACCTTCTTCTGAGATGTGCATATCATCCATGAACAATTCATGTTACCAGACCAATATTGCCCTGAGATGAAAACCAGGCAGACATTACAGAGAAAGAAAATGATAGACATATTTTCTGTGTGCTCCCTTCCTTTGAAAGGCTCCAAACCACCTTTGCCAAGGGATACAAATGTGCCTGAAGCAGCCTAGATGTTGGGACTCCATTTGTCTTGTATATGTATACACAAATACACAGTAGGCATGTGCAGTGTGTATGAATGTGCATATACAGGCACAGTCTACTATTCTGACCTCTATGCTTCTATCCTGATTCCAAACTGGAATCTTCCAAAACAACAACGACAACAAGAACAAGCCAGAAACAATAACTCCTTCCTTGATGATCTATACCTCAAAGAAGAAGAAATTTTAGAGCGTACAGAAGATGCTTAATAGACATTTGCCGTCTGAATGGATGGATGGACTGTTCCGTAGCTGACGTGCTTGACATCATGAGGCTTGTTAAAGTGCCACAGGACAGGAAAGGACAGAGTAAAGGAGCTAGGGGATCTGTAGGGATGAAGGACAGGTGCCCAAGGCAGTAGAGAACCTCGCAGTGGAGTAGGAGAAAAAAGAAGGAAGAGGGGGAAAGACAGCAAGTTAATCTGGTTGAAGTGGCAATGTCAGTGTAGTTTATATTTAAAGGAAACAGAATTAAACTTTAACTCTCAAGGCAGCTGAGATGCCTCAGTGGATAAGGGTGCTTACCACACAAGCCAGCTGACCTGGGTCTGATCCCTTGAACCCAGGATGGAAGAGCGCCAACTACACAAACTTGCCCTCTGACCTCCATACATGTGCCCTGGCATACAATACACACACACACACACACACACACACACACACACACACACCACACACAATAATAATAACCTTTAAATTTTAATGATTTGTTTACTTTTTTTAAACTTTTTTTTAAATTTTACAGATTTTATTAATTAAAATGTTATTCATGCATACAAGTTATTTTGGTCATACTTAGTATAACAAGAATGATAAAATACATCACGACATGCTATTTGGCTTTTGTTTTCATGTTTTTTACCAACATAAAAAAAAACCCTTCAAATTAACAAAATCAGAAATAAAAAGTTAAACATAACAACATAAACTAAGGAAATACAAAAACAATCATTAGGTCTTACTTTAAAAGCCAGTACTCTACAGAATGGAAAAATATAAACAAGACAGACGACTTTCTAGACAAATACTACTTACAAAGTTAAATCAATATTAAGTAAACTATGTAAACAGTCCTATGAACTGTAAGAAAATAGAAACAATCATTAAAAGTCTCCAAACAAGGATATTCAGGGGCTCCCACCTACTCAGAAGAGAAGGATACCCCACTGATATCCATCCTCTCTCCCTGCTCACTTTCATCTGAGCCCTCCCTCCATCCCTCTCCTCTCCCCGTTTTCCCATTCACCCAGTACCCTCCCTCCATCCACTGCCAATTTCTATTTTATTTCCCCCTTCTTTTTTTTTTTTTTAATTTTTTTCTTTCTTTTTTTATTGGATATTTTATTTACATTTCAGATGCCATCCCCTTTCCCCATTTCCTCTCCCTAGAAAACCCCTATCCCATGCCCCCTTCTCCTTTTTTCTTTTATATAATTTTTTAAATGTTAATCAAAGGCTTTATAAGTTTGGTAATGCTCAATATCAATCAGAAGTGTAACCCAATACCCAACCTAGTATATCAACTATCTTTGACTGGCGGAGACACACGAACATCCGCCTCCATGTTTGCTTCTCTCTCTCTCTCTCTCTCTCTCTCTCTCTCTCTCTCGCTCTCGCTCTCGCTCTCGCTCTCGCTCTCGCTCTCTCTAGCTCTCTCTCATCACCTAGCTCCTCATCTCCTTCTCCTCCTCCTCCTCTCCGTACTCCTTCCATGTTAGCTCTTCCTACACATCACCCTTCCTGTTAAAATAAAACGTTTCTGTCAAAATACAATTAGAGCGTAACTATACCAAGCTGTGTCCGTAAGATACAAGATAGACCTGATACTCCAGGAGCTCTAACCCGGGCAGTATCTTAGGGAAGCAGACAGCAACGCCCGCCCCAAACAGGAAGTAACTGGGATTTGTTTAGTTTTATTTTATGTTTATGAATGAACATTTGCCTAAGTGTATAAAGGGTGCCCCGTGAGTGCAGTACCCATGGAGGCCAGAAGAGGGCGTGAGAATCCTTCCCCACTCCCCCTCCAGGAACTGGAGTTACAGACAGTTGAGAGCCTCCATGAGGTGTTGGGAATGGAACTTTGGGTCCTCTGCAAGAAAAGCAAGTGTGCTTAACTACTGAGCCAACTCTCGAGCCCCCTGCCCCCCAAGAAAAAAACTAGCCCTCAGTACAGATTTTTATTGCTTCTGTTATCACACTAAATAAAAACTTCTGCCAGCTTGTTCGCACCCATCCCAGTTTGTCCCAGTGCAGTCTTTGCATTGGGCCGGGCGGTCTCAAACCAGAGACTTCCCGCTAAGTCATCTTGAAATCAAACTTTGCTTGCTCTGTGTGTTGTTTAGCAATTAAAAAATCCCAGGAAGCTTTGGATTAGAGAAATCTTCCTTCAAGCAAATCCAGGTTAGTAAGACTCTGTGACCTGTCTGAGACAGAATTCCCTCATCCAAAACATCCGGAGCATTGGCTCGATTAATTTGCAACTCACTGGGAGATTTTTTTCGGTTCAATCTGCTAGAGATTTTCTGTCTGCTTCTATTTCTCTTTTCAATTCAGGCCAAGATGCATTTATTCACCTCTTTTATTGAAAATGATACGAGAAGTGTTACTAAGTCCAAAGAATAAAGAAAACGGCAGATAAGATGCAAGAAGAGGAAGAGGTGTAATGAGTGAATAAATATGTTCACTCATGAATAAAAAATTTATTCATGAATAAATACATTCACCCATCCAACAAATGAACCCACAGAGCCCTTAGTTTTCCTAGACACTGGGTTATTTTTGCAATATAGAGAGGAACACAGATCAGCATTTCTGTTTGGGGGGGATTTTGAATTTAATTTATTTTTATATAAAATACCAATTAGACTATTTGAATTCAATTTACATCATCAAACACTTCTAAAAGAAATACGCCAAGAACAATTTCTTTGCACCTCAAGAGGATATGGAGTGGGGCTGGTAAGGTGGTTCAGCAGGTAAACATATTTGCATCATGCCTGATGACCTAAGATTGATCCCAGAGACCCCTGCGAAGGAAGGAGAGAAATAATTCCCCCAAGTGGTTTTCTGACCTCCGCACACATGGCACGTGGGCATGTACATGTGTGTGCACTCAACAACACACACACACTTTATCTATTTGGTTTTGTTTGTTTTCTCAGGACAGGGTCTCTCTCTCTTTTTCTGTCTCTCTATGTGGCCCTGACTGTCCTAGAACTTGCTATATAGACCAGACTGGCCTTGAACCTACAGATATCTGCCTGCCTTTGCCTCCCAACTGCTGGGATTAAAAGCGTGCGCCACCATGACCAGCTAAAGTGCTTTTAGAGAGAAGGTATGCTGATAAAATCCTGCTTCAGTGCTGAGCAGACTTGACCGTGAAGCCAGACAGAGTCCTGTGGCCACAACAACCAGGCTGCAGAAAATAATTTTTAATTAAATTTTCTGTTAGGGGCTACGGGAAACATTTCCATGCAATATATTAAGTGTGCTTTTCTCTTTGAGCAATCTCTAAAGTTTTATAGCTTCAGAGATATTACTTATTAAAAGTAACTGATGGGAAAAACCACATTGGTGTATATGGATTATGTGAATTCTGTAGGGAAAACATAATTAGAGGTTAGATTCTGTCCTAGACCTGAGGTTTGTCAGATGTACAGTCTGTGTGTCCACATACAGTGTGTGTGTCCACAGTTTGTGTCCACATACAGTGAGTGTATCCACAGTGTGTGTCCACATAGAGTGTGTGT
>JANHMN010000001.1:256241753-256249820 GCA_030674055.1 Rhabdomys pumilio | reverse complement strand
GTGTGTCCACAAATAGTGTGTGTATCCACTGTGTGTGTCCACAAACAGTGTGTGTATCTACAAACAGTGTGTGTCCACAAACAGTGTGTGTATCCACAAACAGTGTGTGTATCCACATACAGTATTTCTTTAGGTTCACACATTTTCTTGAGTCAGTTCATTTCCTGAAAGGGTCAGGATGCTGACACTACCCCCACTCCTGACCTCCCTCCATCCTGAGTACCACCATCCCCCATCAACGCCCAAGCTGAGGTCAAAGTGTAGACAACATCATCCTTCCGACCGTGCGTTAGATGGGGAGAGAGAGGGAAGTAGCCTGCATCACTGACCAGACCAACACCAGCATGGAGCCCTCCTAAATTTCTGCGGTGAAGAAGGCACATACAGGCTTCTGACCCAATGTTGGACCTACCGGTCCTGACTTGGTCATCGTGGCTGTGGCTAGCATCTAACATAAAACACCTACTCACACATGAGTCAAACTTGTTACCACTCTTAGGACTCTTGAGAAAAATCTGTCTATAGTCAACACAGTGGAGGAACAAGGGAGGGACAGAGGACAGGAAAGAGAATATGGCATGCGGTGTGGGGCTGAGGGAAAGAGGGAAGAGGCAAGGCGTGGAGAGGCAGTCAGAGGCCAGCCAGCAGGTTAGAAGTCTTTGAAGGGACAATGTGACATGTGAATTTCAAGGGGAAGAGCTTGCACACAGCAGTGTTATTGGGAAAGGTATGCGGGGACTGCTCAGATACAGATCTCGATGTGTTTACACTCATATTTAACTGAAGGAAAGGCCAATGGAGCTTGAGGCTGGTGGTACCACGGTTAGAACAAAAGCCAACCTGTAGTTCAGCTGGGAAGGACCTGGCTTCCTCTTTGTAGATATGGAGCCGCAAGGAGCTGTGGAGGAGCGATTTCCAGGGGAGCTCAGAGATGAGGGACTTCTGGAGAAGCCTGCAACTTCAGCCTAGACCCCATCAGAACTGGGACATAACTGTAAAATGACAGCATTGCTTCCAGAGAATAGTTCAGTTGACTACATACTCTTGCACACAGGAAAAAGAAAAAAAAATGGAAGAGAGGTTAAAAGGTCAAAAAAAGCATTGCACCCAGATTAAGAATCAGTGTTTGTAAGCAGGCAGAGAAGACCTAGAAATTTAAGTTAATCATGAAAGCTATTTACAGGTCTTCTACAAAGCTGAAGCAAGAGTCGAGTTGGTGAGTCTGTGTAATGAAGGAAGGGAGAGAGGAACTAAAAATATCCCGACGGGAAGCAACTCCAAAGAGGAAATAGCTTATTGTTGGAAATTACTTCCTCTTCTCATCTCACCCACTGGAGTTGGGAAGCCAGACTCGAAAGAAGATGATTTCCAAGGCAATCACGCTGAGCGGCATGCTGTGACAGAGATAACAGAGATGGTCCCAGCTAGCACAGAAGGCTGCGGCTAGCAATTTGGTCTGTGCGTGGTGAACGGCTCCACGCGGTTCCCTCGCGCTTTGCTGATGTGGTCTTAAGCATTCAGGAGCCCACGTGGCCTGGCCACCCTGAAATCCTGCAGACGAGGAGCCGCGGAGCCCATTTTCTGCTGATGGTGGTCACGCATGGCTGGGTGATTTATGGACAAGATCAACCTCCACATTTGTGTTTGAGAGTCATTAATTAGCAAGAGGGGACTTAGCCCAGAGTCACTCGGAAGACAGGGATTCCTCAGAATCCTTCTAGTCAGACAATCAGAGTGAGTCTAGCCAGCTGCCTTTGTCAACTTTAGAATGACTTTCAGGTTTTTCAGTGGGTTGTTGTCTCCCAGAAGGAGCAGTGTGGGTGTAGTCTGGAGAGCTTTAGGTTAATGTCTGCATGAAAAACGCCCATGAAATGACCTGGGAGGAGGGAGAGCAGGGATCAGGGTATCGCCGCCGAGACTAACAGGGCACATTTCAGAGACAGGATCAGGGTGTCGCCGAGACTTACAGGGCACATTTTAGAGACTGCTGTTGGAAGCAAATTCCAGATGTGTCCTAGATGGATAAAAAAATGGCG
The DNA here is from genome assembly GCA_030674055.1 of Rhabdomys pumilio. Classification (NCBI taxonomy): domain Eukaryota; kingdom Metazoa; phylum Chordata; class Mammalia; order Rodentia; family Muridae; genus Rhabdomys; species Rhabdomys pumilio. The sequence continues at coordinate 256,247,784 of JANHMN010000001.1, read as the reverse complement.
TTTGAGCCCTTGGAATGAAAGGTCCCACTGAGGCACGTGCGCATGAGACATTTCCTCTCCCACGAGGTGGACCTGAGTGTCTCTTGTCTACCATGCTTCTGCACAAAGAAGGTGGATGTGGTGCTGGATCTGTCTGGAGATTCAATAATACCACTAAAGGAGCTGTGGTTTGGATAAGGTTTGAGTGTGTCCCCAGAGATGCTTTGGTTCCTGTGGGGGTGGGTGGAGTAATGAAAGGTCATTAGGTCATTGGAGGTCATATCCTTGTTAAGATTGGGCCTCCAAGGAGGGAGCTGGTTGTTATAAAAAGAACAAACCCTCTCTGGTCTCTAGCTTACATCCTCACTGTGGGAACTTTTCTGGTAGAGCTGACTCCATTTCTGCTTTTCCACCAATTACAAGGTTGCCCTCACCAGAGGCTCTTTTCCAGGCTGTCTAGCTGAATGTGGTGGCTCACAATTATAAGCTCAGTGCTCCAGAGGCGGAGGCAGGAGGACTGCTGCAAGTTCAAGGACAGAGCAGGCAACATGTGGGAGAAAAAGTGCATCTGTCTCGCCTGGGTTTCAGCTTCTCAAGTTGTGAGGTGCCTGAATGTACAGAGTGTGTGTTTTCATCTGGCTGGGGTGGCTCTTGACTGTGATCCCAGCAAGTGTGTGGCAGAGGCAAGAGGACTGCCGCAAATCTGAGGGTATCTCAGGCTACATTGTGACTGTGAGGTGCTCCAGGTCTATAGAGTGTCAAAAGAGTGTAGATTTTGTGCAGAATGGTTTAGGCAACGGCCAGGCAGAAATTATTAAACCCTGTTCTCACAGGGCTGCAATGCATTGCCGAGAGACAGGAAGTGTGCAAGTAGCCACCATAGGAGATGTTGAGAGCTTGTGGTGCTGCTTCTAGGAATTTGGCATTTGTCACTGGTTGTCACTGGGCTCGGACAAGGAAGCAGGCTCAGATAGGAACATTAGAAACAGTGACCACAGGCTTTGCTGACTGACTTCCTATGTGATCCTTTCACTTACTGCCCTGCCTAACTACTGTCTTGTGTCATCTCCTTGTCTACCTCTTCACTTGATTACTTTCTCTTTGATCTAAGAACTGACCATGGTTTTTTTTGGATAAACCTAGAATGATATAAAAGCAGGCTGGAAAGAAATAAAGCTGCTTCAGCCTCAGTATGGGCTGGAGTTATGTTATGATTTTGTCTGCTTTTTAATTTTTTTTCAATCCTCACTCTCTCCCTCGAGACCCCTGTTGACTGACTGAGCTGGCTTGGTCAAGAAGACGGATTAGTAAAATCATAAAGCAAATACAAAGAGATATGGGGTGGGGGCGAGGGTCAAGGAGGAAGGTAGTAAAAGGCTGTGAGTGAGACGAGGTGTTGGGTGTGGAGACTGGGAAAGGAGGGAGGGAGAGAGGGAAGGAGGGAAGGAGGGAAGGAAGGAGAGACAGGAGGGGGGAGGTAATGAGGCAGGGCTGAGCAGGATGGTCTGACCTTGCTTGTTGAGAATCAGCCACTGCTGGGGAGTCCTTGATGGGCGAACCATTAGGGCTTGAACTCAGTCATGAATACAACCCCCTCCCTCCCACACACCTTTGTTGGGATATTATGTCTCTTCACTAAACTTGAGCTACTGGGCCTGAAACAAGACTATAGACAGCACCCAACATGAGAAGCCAGTGTGGGGGACCAGGGAGAGGATCTGTGTAGGAGTATGCATGGTGCATGGAGCTGCTCTCCACAGCAGCTGAATGAAGCCCGACTTGAACTAGGAAGCTCAACCTTTGGAAGTTATCCCTGGCTGTGTCACATAGCCTTGCTCAGAATGAGTGGAAAAATAGGAAAAAAAAATATCTCCCTAGCATTTCATCCAAATCTAGGTCCACAGAAAGAGCCCAGAGGCTTAGCCTGTGTGGGAAGTCACCTATGCCTGAGATGTGGTGAATCTTCTTCTGGGAAAATGGAAGAGACTATCAGGAAAATTCGGTGGTTGTGGTGTGGTCAGACACCAGCCTGAAAAGAAAGACGGCATTGTGGGAAACCAGGTATATAGAACCAGGGGAGCTGGGAAGTGGAGAAGTCAGAGGAGGGGATGTATGGAAGATATACAGCAAAGAGGCCAGGTTAAAGAGGGAAGCATGGCAGAGCCCCACGTCAGCAGGATGGGCAAGCCAGCAAGGAGAGATATGGGAACCATGGTCGCGGGTAGGGAAATCGGGGTACAGAGGTTGGGGACTCGGGAAGAGTCCCACAGAGACCACATATGCAGAGACCACATAGGTCTTATGCAATCCAAAACTGAAAGATTTGCTGATCTGAAGATAAATGAGCCCGTGTGGAGCTGTCCTGGAAGACTAGAATTGAGTGTAGGGACAAAGGGTCATGACGGTAACTAACTCTCACTGTCTCAGTCTTCCTGGTAAGGAGGAAGCTGAGCAACTGTGACAGAGTCACACAGCTAGTGATCGAAGACCAGGAGAGAAGGGAGAGGGAGGAGGGTGTAACAGACGCCAAATGTCACCAAAGATAGCACCGAGGAATCTGAGGACCTGGCGGAGGCAAAATGATTTCAAGTGTGTCCTGGTATGTCCCAGGACGAGGGTGTGATGGATGGTCGCGGTGACAAAGTGGGAAGCTGTGTATTCTATCCCAGCCCCTGTTCCAAGTGAATTACTGTCCAGGGTGAGCAGCAAACTGCAGGATTACCCCTGATTTCTAACTCTGCCTTTCCATCCGAGGTTAATTATATAACATATGTAAGATGCTACATGACAATTGGGCTACATGGAAGACCACATACATGTGGGCCGCATACATGACACATGTATGTGGGCTACATGTAAGAAAATGTATGAGATGTGCATGTGCCCAGTGGGAAGGCTATAGTACAAATGTGTTTGTTCATAATTCTAAATAAATTGGAGCAAAAGCTGGACAGGTCACACATGGGTGAGGGCAACCCACTCCCACCACTCTCTGCTGGTGTCACCGAAGACACAGGACGCAGAGGCAGAAAGAGCAATAAAGGAGACGATACTGTGAGGACTCTGAGGACTCGGGCACCGGCTCTGCTGGTCAGTTTTAGACTCACCGCAGGCCTGGGAAGATCACAGGGCATCACTAGTACCCAGTCTGTCACTGGCACCCAGGATTAATTCCACACATGAAGTCACTAGGAGCTCGTGAGTATTTTTAAATGAAACAAATGGCTCGCATTCATTGCTAGCATTCGTGCACACACAGACACACACACTTGGAGTGTTCTCCCCTCCCCCGCTTCTCCCAACATTCTCCCTACTTATGTTTACCCTCCAATGGCTATTCCCAAGGACCAGTGGGGGGAGGAGAATAACGGGGTGGACAGGCAGGTTGGTTAACCACAGAGTTCAGAGCAGGCACCGGGTCAGGAGGCGGCCACCAGGCAAGCTGGTATCAGGGAATTTGACAGTCACGTGAAAGATCTCCTGCCTGAAACCTAGACAGATAGCATGAAGGTCTGAGGCCAGGTTCAGACAGGAGAATGAGCGTCAGCTGATCTCCCAGGTCTTAACCACTCAGCTGAGTCAGTTCTGTGGGGACACTTATGAATCTCATAGAGCAACAGAAACCTTAGGATAGGAGCTGTCGAGCTTGCTGTGCTTGTAGAACAGAAGGGCCAGCTGGAGTTAGATAAGAAAATACCCCTCCCCCCACCAATGCCCCACCTGCTTTACCCAAACACTACAGTTCATGTTCTGGAGAAAATCATTCTCCATATAGGATAGCTGGTCTGATTTTATTCATGGTTTATATCTGGCACATAGATATATAAATTGTCAATCGAGAGCAATTCGTCAAAAAGCAGGACTCAGCTGTTTGTGTCTCTCACCCCACTCGGTGTCTGGATTTGGAAACTGTCATTCTGTGTCCCAGCAAAGGTCATAGGCACACACTGCAGGTGTCTTCAGAACCTCGCCATGCCAACTGACACCTTGAGAGCTATTATTTCTTCCACTGACTCTGACGTGTACTAACATCTGGATTTAACAGAATAACATCAGCATGCCACGTGTATTACAAAAGATGGTTAGCAGGTGCTCCTCCGGACATCTGTAGCCATTCCTTGTGCAACGACCTAGTCCCCCGTGGGGCGCTCTGGTAGAAATTACTTCTCCAGGTGATCCTAAATCCAGCTTCACCGTAACATGTACCCCCAAATCCCATGTTTCTTCTTTTCACACCCTTACATTTTTTATGTTTTCCTTTTCCCTGTATGGAACACTAAATGTCCCGGTGAGGTTATTTCTAGGTCCTACCCAATCCTGCTGCTACACCCTCCCGTGAGTGAATGCAGACCATGTTCGCCAGTCCTAAGGTAGAAATCGGCCCCCTGTGGTTTGTTGCATTACTTTGTTTCTCTCTTAACTTTGCTACTTGGTCCACTAATGGCACCCAAGATTGCATCCACTTCTTTTGCTGCTCCATTTCCCCTAGTTTGTATTAAATTTCTAAAATGCACCTTCTTTTACGTGAAAAATTAAATCCACTCAAGCTATTCTGATTCATCCCACACAGCTGGGTTTTTAATTTTCCTAAACGTGAGGTTAGGAATGTGTTTTTGTACTGGGTGGGATGGTTAGTGGAGACTCTTGGTTTGTCAAAGTACTGAGAACAGCTGACTGGAGGGTGCTTAGCCCTAAGTGCTCATCCCCAAAGCCTCCCTCAAGGCTCAGGGAACTTGTGGAAGGTGGGTGTGGGGCAGGAACAATGGGAGCGCTAGAGGACTGGGAGGATGTGCTATCACAACCGTGCATGCACAGCAGTGTCCGCACCTGCACAGAACCTACATGGGATAGGGCCAGCCAACAGTCCATCACCGGTGGGGGCGGGGCTTGAGAGGGCTAATCCCTCCCTGTGCAGTTTACGGTTTCTAGGGAGGGAAATCCTTTCCTTCAGTGGTGTAGCCATGCCCCTGTGAATAACTTCCTCCCCGTGGTTACGTGTCTTAGGTTTTCTATTGCTCAGTTGAAACACCATGACCAAAAAGCAAGTTGGAAAGGAAAGGGTTTATTTGGCTTATACTTCTGCATTGCTGTTCCTTACCAAAGAAAGTCAGGGCAGGAACTCAAGCAGGACAGAACTCAGGACAGGAACCTGGAGGCAGGAGCTGAAGCAGAAGCCATAGAGGGGTGCTGCTTATTGGCTTGCTCCCTCTGCTTTCTTATAGAATTCAGGACTACCAGCCTAGGGATGTCCACTCACAGTGGACTGGGCCCTCCCTCATTGATCACTAATTGAGAAAATGCCTTACAACTGGCTCTTGTGGAAATATTTCCTCAACTGAGGCTCCTTCCTTTCTGAAAGACTTCAGGTTTTGTCAAGTTGACACACAAACCAGCCAGTACAACAAGCAGCTCCCGTTAACCTCAGTAGGTCATCCACAAAATAGAATTAAAATAGTAGGGGAAGTCATTGAAAAGAAGGAATTTAAGAGTGTGGTGGCTTGAATAAGATGCTCCCTTACGTCTTGGGTATTTGAATATTCGGTCCTGGGCTGGTTGTGCTGTTTGGGGAGGATTAGGAGGAATAGCCTTGTTGTAGGGGGTGTGGCCTTGTAGGAGGCATGGCCTTGTTGTAGGAGATGTGGCCTTGCTGTAGGAGATGTGGCCTTGCTGTAGGAGGCGTGGTTTTGCAAGGATGTGGCCTGTTGTAGAAGGTGTGGCCTTGTAGGAGGCGTGGCCTTGTTGTAGGGGTGTGGCCTTGCTGTAGGAGGCGTGGTCTTGTAGGGATGCGGCCTTGCTGCAGAAGGTGTGGCCTTGTAGGAGGCATGGTCTTGTTGTAGAGGGCGTGGCCTTGTTGTAGGAGACCTGTTACTGGAGGTAGGCTTTGACACTGATGCTATTTCTAGTTTGCTCTCTCTTGTGAGCCCTCAGCTTCCTGCTCCAACGGCCATGTCTCTGCCTTAGAGTTTCTATTGCTATGGTGGGAGGAGCTAATATAGTCAAAATATATTATGCACATGTAGGCAGTTGTCAAGAATAAATTAAAATACTTCAC
>JANHMN010000001.1:256221753-256236753 GCA_030674055.1 Rhabdomys pumilio | reverse complement strand
GCTGAGATCTGCGCCCTGGACATGTCGCTCAGCCTCGCCTGCTGCCACAGTCCACGCAGAATGCTTTGGTGGCCTAGGCATGCAGCCTCTGGACAGAACTTCCACGAATGTTACAGCCAGCCCATGAGGGTGGGTAAAAATTCTTCATACTCTGATGGCTTGAAGTGCGGGAAATTAGGAGAAAGTATATCGCACTAACGGCATCTTAGAGATAGCCTAGAATAATCTTTCTAATTCCCTACTGAGATACCAAAACTTTGTAGGGGAATTTTGAAGGTGTTGGTACTGCAGGTATTTTTTTGTTAGCACCATAGTTAATGCTTAATTTTCAGTTAGCTTGAAGGTTAGCGACCCGTGCAATGATCAGATATTTCAAAGTACAGATTATACGGTAACATTTAAAGGCTCCTTATTTGACCAATTTCCTTACATTTACATGTTGTTGAGGCTTTACATAAATGTCACACTGTACAGATTCTCCTGTGACCTCTTTAATCTTTTATCGTGTGTACTGATTTATCTGTGGCCATGAGTGTAGCTGTCAATCATCTGACAACTGGATATATTGTTTCAGTAAACACTTACACCACAATTCATCCACTTTCTTTGAGATGAATATTGTTCCTGTCTCTCTCCTTAGTAACAAGTAGCCACAGTCAAACATGATTGTGAATTTTCTCTTGTGGCCCCGGGAGAGGATCCCCAGGGTGTAACTTAGAAGGTGACTTGCCAGTGTGCTGGACACACATCTTCATAGATGATTCTGAATTACCTTCCTGTGTGAATCCAGCACACATCAGTCATCGTAATGAGTTCTCATGGTTCTGATTCCTAATACTTTGTGTTGTGGAGCTAACAGAATTTTAAAACCCTGGCCAACTTGACGACAGTTTCAAAGATTATATTACGATCACTAATTCATATTTGTCACTATAAATGAGGCTGGAGTATCTGTTTTGTGCAACCGCTGATTAACCGTCCTTATCTGTCATGAAGGGTGACATTTTTGCTTGTTAATCTGGTGCATTGTTTAAGTTGTTCAATTTATTTTTAAATTTATAAATTCGGGATAATAATCTTTTAATGTGATGCTTTAAATTTCTTTGTGGCTTGTGGGTTATCTTTAGGTGGATAGTTGAGAAAATCTTTACTTTCAAAATCTCTCTCTCTTTCTCTCTCTCTCTCTGTCTCTGTGGGGGGCGGCGAAGGCACACATTTGCTACATGTGGAGGTCAGAGGACAGCTGTAGTTATGGTCTTTATTTTTCACTTTGTAGGGGCAGTGCGGCTTGACACAGAATTCCCCAGACTAGCTTGCCTGTGAGCTCACAGGGATTCTCCTGTCTCTGCCTGTGAGCTCACAGGGATTCTCCTGTCTCCATCTCCTTCCTCTATACTTTTTTTTTTTCCAAGACAGGGTTTCTCTCTGTAGCCTTGGCTACCCTGGAACTCTCTCTGTAGACCAGGCTGGCTCCTCTATACTTTTAAAGTTCTAGTTATCACATCTCCATTCTTAAATAATCCACAGTTGCTTCTTTCTTGTCTTGTGATTTGTGATGTATTTTACTTCCTGATAATGAAAGGAGAATTCTAAGTTTTTGTATTGTATTGTATTGTATTGTATTGTATTGTTTTGTTTTGTTTTTATCAAGTAGCCCCTGGCTTCACTACGCACTGACCACATCATCTCTCTCATATCTGGTTCCAACATTTGTGCGGCCTGTTTCTGTATTCATCTCTTTTCTCTCCTTTGGTCATTCAATACACCTCCATAAATATGCAAGTTTTATAAATATACTTAAAAGGGTTTTGGTGAACATCTTACTCTGCTCTTTTTTCAAATATTCTTTGCTATTCTTTCTTTAAAATGAATGTATTAAGTTCTGCGTGTATACACGCATGCTGTAATGCTTACCGATACTTAACTTTCTTTTTTGCATCTGTTCATCAATGTGAAGAAAATACTACAAACTTGGATTTCCTCTTCATAAACAATATGTATAACACTATGCGTATGCTCATATACTTACCCATCTTCTTTATTTATAGATGTGTTGTTGTTCATTTGTGTGTGTGTGTGTGTGTGTGTGTGTTCACATCACTTCCTGTGAACAGAGGACAGAGGACAACTTTCTGGAAGTCAGTTCTCTTCCTCTGCCTTGCTTTTCAGGCAGAATCTCTTGTTATTTCTGTTGCTTTGGTGATGACAGAGCTCATTTTTTCCTTATTATTCTATTTGTGTGTGCATGCATGTGTGTATATGTGTATGTGTGTGAGTATGTGTATATGTGTATATGTGTGAGTATGTGTATATGTGTGTGTCTGTGTGTTTGTATGTGTATATAGTGTGTATATGTGTGTGTACAAGCATGTGTATCTGTGTATATGTGTGTATGTGTGTGCGTGCATGTGTGTGTACTATATTAATGTGTGTACCTGTGTATGTATGTACGTGTGTATATGTGTGCCTGTGTGTGTATGTGTGCATGCTTGCTTCTTAGTTCACAGGTATACACATATAGGGGTCAGAGGACAAGTCTTAGGAGAAGGACTCTCCAGTGATCCAGCTAGACACGAAGCCTAGATGTATGGTCTTCTGCCTGAGCTGCCTTGCTAGCCCTTATTTTTTCTTATGTTTTTTTGAATTGGAGTTTTTTTTTTTTTTACATTTATATTTGAATTAATCAGAAGTTATGCATTGAATGGTGTAATGGTGAGATATTTTTAATGTATTTAGTGTAATTTATATAATTAATTTATGTCATCATTCACCTTTTGCAGAGGACCTTGAAAGGTTTAGACATTAATAACACCCTGTCATTTGTCATCACTTGATTTCTATCTTATTTGACTTTTAGCCCCAGGAATTGGAGTTTTAACCTCACAAATGTCAACCTGCAAGATTGCCTGCTGCCCCATGAAGCCTCAGTACCACCGCTGCCTGCTGCCCCGTGATCCCCCAATGCTGCTGCTGCCCCATGAAGTCTCAATACTACCGCTGCCTGCTGCCCTGTGAGGCATTAATACTTCCACTGCCCCGTGAACCCGCAACACTGCCACTGCCCTGTTTCACTTTTTCCCTCTTCATCTCCCCCTACCCTACCCCATCCACACTTCGTGGTTTTATTCTCCTTCTTTCAAAAGCCCTTTCCTTTAGTGAGGAACCATTGGTATTTACTGTTCTTAGTTTCCCTCGTATAACACCTTTATTATGTGTTTATTTTGTAGATAACTTTTCTGGGTTTGAACAGACTTTCTACCGAAACTCTACTCCGGCTCCTCTGCGCTCTTTTCAAATACAGTTTGCCTTTGAACTCTCACATTTACCTGTATCCTGATCAATTTTAGCATGTATCTTCTCAGCCAGATTACCCAGAACCTCCCAACCTCGATACCTAATCAGTCTTGCTATCTATATGATTACTTGTCCCGACTGTCCCACCCTGTCTGGTCACCCTAGATTGTGTTTACCAAAAGATCCTCTCTGGGCGGTCAAGGCTCTTCGTACCTTCTCACTTTTTTCTCCTGTAATCCCACCCGCCGGCTTTCTCCTTGCTTTCCGTCTATGACGCCACACATCAATGCTGTCTTCCTTCTGACCCTGTTCTCGCTCCTCTGCTCCAAAATTCCCTTGTGGCACACCTATGCCTACTGCAACGACCCTTCCTTGTTCTTGAACAAAGTGCTTTATTAATTTTGGCAAGTGTCATGGAACCATATTTTTCTTTAGTAGTATACGGTTAGGAGTAGACGGTATTTTGATTGTGTAAAGTAATAACATAATCCTATTTTCTTCTGTCTTTACCCTTGCTTTTGAGACGTCAACGTCAGATTATTTCTTTGTTCATCTGTTTCTTTGTTCTTTGTCTCTTTATAAGGATCTTTTATCAGGGCTAGAGAGATAGCTCAGTGGTTAAGAGCACTGGCTGCTCTCAGGCCTGGGTTCCATTCCCAGCACCCATATGGTTGGTGGCCAGTAACAGTAAACTCCAGTTCCGGGGTGCTCTGATGCCCTCTGTTGGCCTCTATGGGTACTGCATGTAAGTCGTGTATATGTAATACAAAACATATCAAAGAGAGAATCTCTTAGCCTTTGGACTTGGTGGTCTCACTTTTCTTTCCTCTCCCGCACTTCCTTTTAAAATTCTTATTTTCTTCTGGAATACTTCTAGTTCCTGAGCCAGACTACTCTAATGCTAGGAAATTCTGAAGTTAGAGATTTTCATGTTATTTAAAATCTTGGGGCTGTGGATACAGTTAAGTTCTAGTCTAGCTTGAGTGAGATTTTGAAAGGAGGTGGAAATACTGACTTCATGTTTCTTACAGCTGACAAGATACACGGGAAAGAAATTGCAGATAAAATCTGTGCTGAAGATCCCTCCCTGAGCTCCAAGATTAGGGAGACCTAGACAGCAAAGAAGAGAACACAGTCAGAGGGAGAGGATGCTCCCCAGGCCTGACCTTTAATAAGGGAAAATCCATGGTTTGGTGTGTAGATGGGGACCTTAGTAATGGCTTAGTACAAGAAACAGACAGCCTTGATGTATGTTTGCCTGGTCACCCGAGACTACTGGCCATCACAATGGAGAGCTTTGGACATGTTTAGATACAGGTTAAGTGAAGACTCCCTGCATAGGTGGAAAGGGGCTTCCAACAGTCATGAGGTCATTGGTGAGCATCCCAGAATGCCGTGCGTTTGATGCAGCGACTTCATTCCCTACAATCTTGGTGATTCAGTGGTAGATGGGGTGTCTGATGTATTCTACGCCAGAAGTGGAAGTGGCTGACTCTTATGATGGAAACTCTAAAGTAAACTTTAAAAATCAAATCCCAGAAGCTTGGTTACTTGATCATTTAATAGTCCTATAGTTGGGACGTATTATACGTCACAGTATAGACCTATGATTCTTATGTTTCACAATAATATCCTATAATAACTCACAGAAACTTATTACTTTCTTAATGGGTTAATTTACATTCCTTCCAGCTTACCTCATCTCTCTCTCTCTCTCTCTCTCTCTCTCTCTCCCCATGACCCATGACACCATGACAGAATCTCAGAATCTCACTTTGTAGCCCAGGCTGGCCTCTCTCTATAGCCCAGGCTAGACTTCCGGCTGCAGTGCCTGCCTCAGTCTTCCTAGCTCAGATATTACAGGCACATGAGCCGCCATGTCTGGCTTCTCTTTCATCTCCTAAGTGGGATGCGTTTGCTTATTTGGAGTTCACTGTGCTCCCTTAGGTAACCGTTTCTGTCTCTCCCATGACCATCAGTCTCTCTTCATTTTCCGAGAACTCTGCTGAGGTCTGTTGTCTAGTCTGTCTTATACTTCAGTCCTGTCAATAATCCCCACCTCTTCCTCTCTGCATGGAGCATCCCAGGAAGTTTTTCAGATATACATCCCAATGTATTAAGTACCTATTTAGCTATATTCAGTCTTCTGGCATTAGAAGTTAGAGCTTTTTTTCCAAATCTGTTTTGTTCTGAGAAATGGTCTCGCTGTGGAGCTGAGGCTGGCCTTGAACCCACGATCCTGAGCTTCTTGTTACTGGCATTATGGGCATTCGCCCACATACCTTGTATTTAGAAGCACTTTTGAGTCAGGGCCATAAGCTCATTTCCTGCCTGTCACTCAGAAACGGAGTGGCAATGGTGATGGAGAGATGAAGCATTGCCTTGAGCATTCCCTCTTGTGATCTTTGCTCTGGGATGGAAACAACCTCCTGCAGTCTTGCTCCAGCCTCCAGCCTTGCACAGCCCCGACTGTAGCTGAGCCTCCTTCAGGACCTCTCAGTGCTTCTAGATGACAGGAATCTCTCAGACATGCACGGCCTACTGGCTTGCAGTTTTGGCTCTGCTGGCTGGCCAGCAAACCCCTAGGGTCTGCCTGTCACCTCAGGCCCCCAGCCTGCTGAAGTAACACACACACTGCTGAAAAATGCCAGGGGATGAGACTCAAATGTTTGGTCTCAAGACTGCTTTCTTTGTTGACCTTTTACTGGGGTTCAGGTTGTGGGGGGTGTGTTGGAGTGTGGTGTGTGTCTGTATATGTGTGTGCATGCATGTGTGTGCATGTGTGTGGGAGTGTGTGTGTGGTGTGCTATGGTGCTATGTTTGTGTGGTGTTTATGTGTATGTGTGTGAGAATGTGTGTGTGGTGTATGTAAGTATGTGCAAGTGTGTGGTGTGTGTATGTATGTAGTGTGCTGTGGTGTGGTATGTGTGTGTGTCTATATGTGGTGTGTGTGGTATGCTATGGTGTTATGTGTTTGTGTGGTGTTTATTTGTAAGTGTGTGTATGTGTGGTATGTGTGTATGCAGTGTGTTATGGTGAGTGTGTGCACATATGTGTGTATGTGGTGTGTAGGAGGGAGTGTATGTTTGTATGGTATTCTATGGTATTGTGTGTGGTGTTTATGTGTGAGTGTGTGTGTGGTGTATGTGAATGTGTGAGTGTGTATATGATGTATGTGAGTGTGTGTGGTATGTGTGTACGTAGTGTGCTGTGGTGTGGTGTGTAAGGGAACTGTATGTGTGTATGGAATGCTATGGTATTGTGTGTGTGGTGTTTATGTGTGAGTGTGTGTGGTATATGTGAGTGAATATGTGTGTGTGGTGTGTGGAGTGTATATGTGTGTGGTATGCTGTGATGTGTATGTGCATGTGTATGGTGTGTGACTGTGTATGGTGTATGTTAGTGTATGTGTGTGTGTGTGTGATGTATATGTGCATGTGTGTGGTGTGTGTGACTGTGTATGGTGTATGTTAGTGTATGTGTGTGTGATGTATGTGTGCATGTGTGTGGTGTGTGTGACTGTGTATGGTGTATGTTAGTGTATATGTGTGTGTGTGTGATGTATGTGTGCATTGTGTGTTGTGTGTGACTGTGTATGGTGTATGTTAGTGTGTGTGTGGTATGTGCTGTGATGTATGTGTGCATGTGTATGACTATGTATGATGTGTGTGAGTGTGTATGGTATGTGTGTATGTAGTGTGCTATAGTGTGTGTGTGTGAGTCTGTGTGGTATATGTGCATGTGTGTGTGTGTGTGTGTGTGTGTGTGAGTCTGTGTGGTATATGTGAGTGTGAGTGTGCATGCGTTTGTGTGTATGGTATATGCGAGTGTGTGTGTTGTGTTGGGGAGGTTTGTGCAGAATCACTTGTCCCATAGTATTCAGCCAGACTTTGTTCACCATATCAGTGTGAAAATTACTGAGATCAAATTTTAAATATATTTTGATGACCTATCCAGTTTCCTGGCACTCGGAAGGTAATTGTGGGGCAATCAATTGATGTTTAATCACAGGAAAAAATAAAAGGGGAAAGAATTAAGCACAGGAATGACATTAAGTTTTAATGTCTAAATTACAGAACGGGGCTCTTTGAGTCCGAGGTGTGGGGCTGGAGAGTACTGTGATTTAATTACAGGCTTCCTCTGAAGGACAGGGAAAGCTTCTCTGGGTTAGTACATTTTATTGTATCACAACAAAGAAACCATGAATGTCTGAGGTGGTGGAAATGCCAATTACCCTAATCTAATTCTCCGCATCATCACACGGTGCCCTGTAAATACAGGCAATCACCCTGAGTTAGTTAAAAAGAAAAAGATGCTCTAGGCGGAGAGGCACACACCTGTGACACTACCACTTGGAAGACACGGGCGGGAGGGCCAGGAGTTCAAGGCCATCCTCAGCTACAGAGCAAGCTTGAGGCCAGCCTGAGCTTAGCTCTCTATAGGTGGTAATGGAAAGCAGTCATAGTGAGAACTGCAAGTTGCTCAGATACGTTAGTGAGAACAGATTTAAAGGGTTAAAAAGGATGTTTGAGTTAAACTGGAGAGGCTGGGAGTCCTTGCAATAACAAACAAAGAAACCCAGACACCAAGCCAAAGACATGAGAAGGACTGGACTCTGACTCCTCTCACAGCCCTTGAATACACACACACACACACACACACACACACACACACACAAGGCCCTGCCCCCTTTCTGTATCCCTGCTCCTAGCGTAGCTAGTAATGAAAAGAGAGAAGGCAGGAGTTGAAGAAAGTCTTGGCCTTTTTTAGGAAAGAGACCCCAGACCATGCCCCAGACAAGAAGTCAACTAACGAAAAATTAAAGCTACTTCTCAGTAGCTGTGGAAACAAAGAGAGTTTAGTTAATTAATAGCGCTGACACACTTGCAGGATCAGAAACCGGCCAAGTCATTAACAGCTAGCAGACATTCAAAGTCAATCACTAACAAAGCTAAAGTTAGAGATGGGGTGGGGCTTAGCCACCCCCTGGGTGGGCGGCACATGGACAGAGTATGATCATTTTCCTGGGTAGACAAGGAAGACGTGAACACAGAGTGTGGGCCCTCCGTTGGTTTGGTCCATGACAGCCCAGTGAAAGAAAGTGTCTCATGGCTGTCACCTCAGCCTCTGTCTAGTTTCTGCCGCAGCTGTGCAAAACCTCTAGACAGGAAAGTTCAAAGGCCTCCCCTCCCCTGAAAGCCCTTGGCCTTTTCAGAGGCTTCCCTCTCTGTCTCACACGTCTTCCTTTCTGCCCATCTCCTTAGCAAAGCTTGCTTCTGCTTTGGTCACTTCTACAAATGTTCACATTTTTACTTTCTGGTCTGAGACTATGAACTTGAGACCCACTGTCCCAGGTTGATCTTTAATGACTCTGAGTGTCCAGAATCTTAGTTGGGTCAACCACCACCAGGGCAAGAAAGAGTCCATCTCACATACTCACATGCACACATACACACAAGCATACACACAAACACACACACAAACACATGCAAACACACATAATCATATAAACACACGCAAGCATACACACACATACAAGCACACTCATACACATACACAAACACATACACAAAAACACACACATACACAAACACACACAAAAAGACAAATATATACTTATACAAACATACACATACACACAAATACATATACATACAAACACACATACTCATAAACAAACACCCACACACTTGTATAAAGCTATTTCAGGAGTAGGGGATAGCTCAGTTGGTAAAACGCACATGGAATTAACAAAGCCCTGGGTTCAATCCCAGCCAGCACTGGGGGGAGGGATACACACCTGTAATCCTAGCACTCAGAAGGTGGAGGCAGGAGGATAAGGAGTTTGAAGTTGTTGTTGGATGATGTAAGTTCAAAGATAGTTTGGGCTGCATGAGGCACCATCTCAACAAAAGTTTCTTGGTTTTGTTTTGTAATTATGTATAGATGTGTGCTGGGGAGTTTGTGTGTGAGAGTGTGTGCGTGTGCGTGTGCGTGTGCGTGTGAATACAGGAGCATATGAAGGCCAGAAGGGCCTCCTGCAACTACAGCTATAGTGGTTGTAGCTGTCTGGTGTGTGGGTGCTGGGAACCAACCTTGGGTTCTCTGCAAGAGCTCTATGCTCTCCTAACTGCTAAGCCATCTCTCCTGTACCTCAAAAATAAACAAAAACATTTTATGATGTCACCGTTATCTCTTTTATATTTCAGTAGGAATTATAATTATATATCAACCTGTGGAGCACAGAAAGCAACTAAATCAATATCATACAGTCCAGATTTTAGCAGAGTGTCCTGCATCCAGGATCCCCTCACACAGCGAGACAAGTGACCCTCACCTTTTCAGTTTCTGGGGGTGGTGGAAAGTGAAGGAAACCAGGCGCATAGCTGTCTTACAACCAAACACCCTGTTCACAGATTCAGCAAGTGGCACGCTTCTGTCCTGGGGTTCCCATTGCCACCTGCCTATGCATTAGAGTCAGTGCTTGCCCTGGGAAGCCAAGGCAGCGTGATAGGTCAGGATATCGCAGGCCAAAGCGGGGGTAAGACATTATCAGCAATGCTGAGGTTAGCAATAAAGGGCATGCTCCTCCTTTCCCTGGTCAGCCCTGGACTCAGGATGTCCCTCTCCAGACCCACACTTCCCTGCCTTCCAGCATTAGAGTATTGTCTTTCTGAGCTGTGTGGGTCCTTCCTTACCTTCTTCTTTCTCCTTCCTTATTTCTCTCCCTCCCTCCTCCCTCCTTTTTTCCTTCCTTTCTTCTCTCCTTCCTTTCTTCCTTCTTTCCCTCCTTCCTCCTTTCCTTCCTTCCCTTCTTCCTTCCTTCTTTCCCTTCTTCCTCTTTCCTTTCTTCCTTCCTCCCTCCCCTTCCCTCTCTCCTTCCTTCCTTCCTTCCTTCCTTCCTTCCTTCCTTCCTTCCTTTCTTCTCTCCTTCCTTCCTTCCTTCCTTCCTTCCTTCCTTCCTTCCTTCCTCCCTTCCCTCTGTCTAACTCCCCTTCCCTCCTTTTTCTTCCTCTTCCTCTCTGGCGTCCTGGCAGATGTCGGGTCATCATAGATTTGATTCAGCATCTTCTGTGCACATGAAGCTCTTGTCTAATTTGTTTCCTTTCGTGGCTTCCCCAAGCCCCACACTCACTGCCTTCCACCCACAGCACATGCACATGGGATTGTAGTCACCTCACCTCCCTTCACTCCATCACTTTCCTTGTGACAAGAAGCAACCTAAGGGGGAAGGATGTGTTTAACTGCCTTCTGTGCACTGGGCACTGTCCACAGGTATCTGTCCCCTCTGGCCGGGCCAGAGCTGCCAAAGAGTTACTGCTCGATGACGAGGGGAAGCCAGAACAAGGTGAGCTGCTGGGCATCTTTGGTGGCCACTGCTGCCCCCCCCTCCCCCAGAGTTGGTGGCCAGCAGAAGGAAAGCTTTGGGAGAGAATACTCTTCCCTGGAGTGTTACAGCTTCATACGACAGGCATTATCAGATGATATTTGGTGAAATAACTGATGCACCTTATTCCTTGTGGATAGGGTCTTACATACATTTTTGGGGTGGGGTGGGATCTAGAGGCAGATGCTTTCTATTGGCTTGGTCTGAGATGTTCTGGATGCCTCATGTGCACGTGGAAGGGCTTCAGGTGTTGTCCCTAAGTGACTGGTTGTCACAGTCTTCTCAATGGGGTGTTGTGGTCATACATGCTTTCCAGGACAGGAACCTGATCGGGAATAGACTTAAATTCCTACCTCCTGCCGTTCTCGATGATGAGAACTGCGGGGTTCCTGAATCTGCTTGACCTTACCAGGCTTTCTGTCTGGTGGCAAGGTTTACTGTCCCACATTCAACTCCCAGTTTGAGAGGACATGGTCCATCGTGGCGGAGGGAGAGGGCATGGTGACAGGACTATGAAGGACTTGGTCACACTGTCCACAGCCAGGACAATGATAGACAAAGGTGCTAGGCTTGCTTCCCCCACCTTTTCTTTTTATCCAGTCTGAGCCCGAGCTCAAGTCACAGATTGGTGCCACCCACCACCGTCACACACATTCCCGGATCCTTTGATGAACGTTTCTGAGAACAACCTCACAGACAAGCCTGGAGCCACATCTCTGTGGGGATTCTAAACCCCAACAAACTGACGGTGAGCACTGACCACCACACCTGTATCCATGAGAAACATGCATGTTCACTCGATGGGCATGTTTGTTCATTTATAAAAATGATATTATGTGTCATGTCTTACTTGGCTTGTGTTTTCTTGGTTCTATATGCTTCTAAGATTTTTCTATGCTACTCTGTGATCAGGAAAGAGTCTAACCTGTGCTAGAAGATACAATATGTTCCACGGTGAACACACACCAATTTTTTTTATATATATCCCCTGTGACAGATGTCATGAATGTTCTAACTTTCCCTCCATGAACTCTTCATATATATATATGAAGAGTTCATATATATATGTGTGTGTGTGAATATAGATATACACACATATATATACATATATATGTATATATACACATACATATATATACATATATGTATATATATGAATATGTGTGATTCATATAGATACCAACATATATCTACATATGCATATAGATAGATAGACAGACAGACAGACAGACAGACAGATAGACAGACAGATAGACATGAATGATATGAATTTCTGGGTCTCAGAAATTAATGCCTGCATTTAATTCCATGCATTTAATTCTTCACACTATGGCTGCGTTGCTCTTGTCTCTAGCCCAGAGCACAGACATTCCTCCATACTCACAGATCTCTGCCAACACTTAGAATTAAGCCAACTTTCAACTTTTTATCACTCTAATAGGTGTAAAGGAATATTGCTGCTTCAGTCTCCGTTTGTCTGAAGACTGGAGCTGGATGTCCGTTGTATTTTAATCCTTTAGTTTACGTCTTCTGCTTTTTGTTCATTTTCTTCAGCTGGATTTCTTGCGGCAGGTATTCTTTGAGCATCCTGAATATCTGCAGTGTAATAGCTTTATCAGCTTTGGCTGCTTCAGATCTCCTCCTCCAAACTTGCGCCTGGCTCTGGAGTTATTTAATTCCGGTGGAGGTAAAATCCTTCAGCTTCGCATCCTGCTACAGCGGGAGAGGTGGTGCTGGGAGCCATGCTCTCTCCCAGTCCCAGCCCTCCATGGGGCGGCAGCCTTGAGGGGTCGCTTCCCAGGCACAGATCCAGACAGAGAAGGGGAAAGTGGGCTGGGGCGGGGCAAACGAAAGATACCAAGCCAGTGCTTGATCTTACAGCCAGCTTGATGGAACTTAGAATCATCAAGGAAAGAAGTCTCTGGGCATGTCTGTGAGGGATTGATTATTAGACTGGATTAATCTAATGTGTAGGCAGCAGCATTCCTGGACTGGGAGCTCTGAATAAAGAGGAGAAAGTGAACAGAACTCGGTAACCATCGGTCTCTACTTCCTCATTATAGCCATGTCGATCCAGCCCTATCGTGAAGGACTGTACCCTGGAACCATGAGCCCAAAGAAACCTTCCTTCCTTAAGTGGCTGTACTCAGGTAGTTTGTCGCGGAGCTGAGATGAGTAACTAGCTCACTAATACAACCCCCAAACCTCATTTGTGGTGAAAGTGGTTACAGAGCTGAGCTGAGCGCATATTCTTTGCTTTATTTACTGCAGAAATGCCGAGGGTTACAACAGCTACCCGAGACAGACTTGGAGCGTGTGTCACATGGATGTCACTTAGACCATATTCACTTTCCCCAAATTTGCAAGTTTCGATTTCCAAAAGACAGCTGGCTCCCTACATCCCGGCGTGCGGCTACGCGCACACACTTTCACATGGTCTTAAGTGCACCACAGCATGTCCCTGTGTGATGTGCGCTAAAGATGCCATTTTATTTGTGTCATTCAATGGACCAGTTTCCTCCACAATGTCTAAAAATCAGTCCTCCTTTTCTTAGAGACTCACTGTGACTTCCGTCCTGAATTAAGCTATCATGGGTTTGTCTTTCTAATTTATTTATCTAATCTGCTCATTTATTTAACTGCCAATATCATGTTTTTTAAAAAATTATTACTTTCACTACTTGAGATTCCCTAATATCTGACAAATAACCTTTGTTCTTTTTTATGTAAAATGTTTTATGTAAAATTGCTAGTTTTAGCAGAAAGACTTTGCATAGATATAAAGCTTTTAAATAAAAAAATTTCTAGGAACCTGATAACTTATGGAAAATGTTTATAGAACAAATGTATCATAGGATGCTTTATTGCAGGTAAGGGACATAATTTTTGTTTTCTGTGTGGGAAAGATGATCTATGATATTAAGAACATTTGTATCAAAGCCGACATGTGATGGCCTTATATTCAGTCGTTAATGCAGTCCAAAACCATAGCACCAATCTTCTCCCTGACTGAATCTCCGGTGTTTACTTCACTGTCTGTGTGTCTGTCTTCTATTTATACCTACCATCTACCTATTATTTATCTCCTATATGTTAACTATCAATCTATCATATGTCTGTCATCTGTCTCCTCCCAGTCTCTTATTCTTATGCTCCCTCTGGCCTGTCCTCCACACTCACCAGAGCCTGCCACCCTCCAGCGTCTTGATATGAGCCCCTCTCATTCCCCCCAAACCATCCTTTTATATATACTATATACAATGAAAAGAAAACAGATTGCTAGGTTTGTGGTTTTCGTGTGTGTGTGTGTGTGTGTGTGTGTGTGTGTGTGTGTGTGTGTGTCCACGTCCACAGAGGCCAGAAGAGGGTGTCAGATCACCTGGATTAGAGTTATAGGCGGTTGTGAACCTATAACCAAATCTGGACCTTGGTGTTGGGAAATAAACTCAGATCCTCTGGAAGATCTGCAAGTGCTTTCAACACTCAGCCATCTTTCTAGCCTGAAAGTTGATCTTTTGATTATGTACAGACTTAGATTTGAAAAACTCAGCCCTTTGCTTAAGATACACCATGGGCCTCTGAGATGGCTCAGTGTGGGAAACTGCTTGTTGCCTGGCAACTCAAGACCAATTCCCAAGACCAGAACCAATGTAAAAACAGAACAAAACAAAATAAAACAAAAAAGTCCCTAAACCACTACAGACACAGTGTCTCACACCTGTAATCTAAACATTCTTCCAGGAAGATGGGGCGTGGAGTCAGAATTGTCTATAGATCATACATAGCATAGCAGCAGAAGCAAGAAGAGAGCCTGTGTGAACAATGCTATCTTCCAACTGCCATAAAACACTGTAGCGCACGTGACCTGCCCACAAAATTAAAAAAAAAAAAAACATGAACAATATTCCATCATCAGCTTCATTTGAGTCAAGAACTCGGACTGAGACAAGATGCAGCCCAGTTGGTAGGACACTCACAGAGTCAGGAGTGTCTATGCATTCCTGTAGTCTTCTCAGGACGTGGCAGCAAGCAGAATCAGAAGCTCACTGTCATTCTTGGCTACACAGTGAGTTAGAGCCAGCCTGTCTTTAAAGAAAAACACCTGCCTAGGGTAGTAGACAATTTTCGGTGTAGACAATTTTCCTAGCATGGTAGAGACCTGGATTGTATTCCCAGTGCTGTGAAAACAGCAGGAGTCGGGTTGATAACAGTTAGTCAGCAGTACATGAGTACTGCAGCTGTCTAGGGGTGAGGTCTGTGTTCCTTCAAGTCTTTCTCTCTCTCTCTCTCTCTCTCTCTCTCTCTCTCTCTCTCTCTCT
>JANHMN010000001.1:256137541-256221743 GCA_030674055.1 Rhabdomys pumilio | reverse complement strand
TCTCTCTCTCTCTCTCTCTCTCTCTCTCTCTCTCTCTCTCTCTCTCTAACTTTTTATCAATTCTCTGTGAATTTCACATCATGCACCCTGCACCCCAATCCTCGTCAGCTCCTCCACCCTTACAGCCTCCTCCCACAATAGAGAAAAACCCTCACTGTGGAAGCTGTAGTGTGTCACAGTGTCCCACACTACACCCTTTGGTCCACACTTCTTTGCTTGCAGATTTTCACTGCGTGGGTCGTTGATCTGGTACAAGGCCTCTGGCTTCTGCAACTCTAGCGATACTGGAGCCTCACTGGGGCTCCTCTCGGGGTCCTGTTCTTGCCCTGTGTCTCGCAGATGCTGTAGTTTGGGATCTGTAGGGCCGGCTCCATTATGCACTCCAGCAGTTCACTGATGGCGTAGATGTTGGAATTGGGCCAATTCAAAGCCCTGGATCCAAGCCTGAGAGGTATCTGAGCTGGTCAGCCCACCAGCTCTCCCATACCCATACCACAGGGGTGAGCTCTCCTGCCCTGCCCTAGCTGGCCCACCCAATGCCACGGAGAGCAAGGGGCAGAGTCAACTCTCCTGCTCTCAGACCCTCAGGGCTGGCTCATCAGCAGCCCCTGCCACCAGGGCCAGCTCGAACCTTCTGCCTAGGTGAGGTGCAGGGGTCATGCTCCTGAGTGTTGAAGCTGGTGAAGGGCAGGGAAAGTTCTCTCACTCTCATGACCTGGGGCCATCTCTCCCACCTGTCATTGATGGTGAGGGATGAGGGAGGGAAGGAGGGCATCTCTCCTTCATCTGCACCACTACACAGCAGACAAGAGGCAGGGCCAGCTCTCCCATGCCTCAGAGCCAGCTCATGGGCAACCCCCACATTCAGGCCCAGTCCTACTGCGCTGCTCAGGTAAGGTGCAGGACTCTCTCCCGAGTCTGCAGCTGATGAGGGGCAAGGCCGGCTCTTCTGCTCTCATGACCCTGGGGTCAGCCCTCCTGCCTATCTTAAATGGCAAAGAGTAAGAGAGGGGGCATCTCTCCCTTGCCCATGCCACAGCACAGTAGAAGGCTGGTGGGGCCAGCTTTCCCACCCCCTACCACCAGGGACATCTCTACTGTGCTGCCCTGTAGAGGTGCAGGACCTGCTTTCTGAGTGCTGCATCTGGTGAGGGACAGGGACAACTCTCCTGCTGTCATGACCCCAGGGCCTGACTGCCACCTGCAGCGGGTGGCAAGGGGATGGGTGACGGGGGGGGGGGGGGGGGGTAGAAGGGTAGCTCTCTCCCTTATCCTTGATGAGTGGTAGAGCCAGCTCACCCATTCTCATCCCCTCTGGGCTGGCAACCTGCAACCAAGGCCAGCTCTACTGTGCTCCCTGGGCAACGTGTGGAGGCCACTCTCCACAGTGTCCAGTGGAGTACTGAAGCTGTCTAGGGGTGAGGTCAGCTCTTCTGCTCTCATGACGCGTGACCAGCTTTCCCCCAACATGCCTAGGCAAGGGATGGTGCCAGTTCTGCACATTTCTCAGAGTCTCATTTCTACCGGGTACTGTGAAGATGGCAGATACTGTATGGGGTTCAGCCAAGCTTTGTGGATGCAGTGTGGGGGATGGCTCTGCCAATCCCCGATGTGTCTCATGGGTGCCAGGGCCTGTGCATCTAGCTAGCTGGAACCCTGGTCACAGCCAAGGAGCAGCGGGAACACGATGGCTGTCCAGGAACAAGCTGAACTTGGTACTGTTTTCTAAATTTCATCTCTATACACATCCTTCTGTTTCTCTTTCTCTCCTATTTCTCTACCACTTACTTGTTCCTCTTAGTGATGCCTAGGGTCTCTGAATGTCTGAGGTCATTGTAGAAGTGGTCTTAGGAGTTCTATATGCCACCAATGTATTATGGCACCAGGCAGGGGTCATCTTGGGCTGTCTGCACCCCAAGCCTGTATGATGCCAGACTGGTGGTCATCTAAGACTTGCTCCTCACCCCAGGCCCCGCTGTGGGGCAGGGAGGGGAGGTCATCTGCCTTGGGCTTGCACAGTCTGGGCATGTACACTGCCAGACTGAAGGTCCTCTCTGGCTAGGTCCATGTCTAGCCACTGAGTGCAGACATAGCCTCTCTCCTCTCTGCCACCTACTGACACACTTGTGACTCAGCACTGCCACCTACTGACACACTTGTGACTCAGCAGTCACACCTGCAAGGCCTCTGGGGCAGCTTCTTCAATTCTCTTAATGAAACCAGTTCTGAGACTGTGTTTCCTGCTCAGCTACCAAGGAACACTCCCACCAGGAGACCTGGCCATGGTACATCTTCATCTTAATATTATTATAATCAGAAGCCACAGTTATAGTTTTGCAGCAGGAAACTATAAACAGCATTGACTTAGCAGACGTGCTCACACTTTGGCATCTTCATGTCTAAGAAGCTTTCAAAACAAATATAATGGAGTCATTACAGATGGAGAATTCAAATGAGTTTCGTGAAAGCAACCAGTGCCAGGCTAGACAAATGAAGTAAACTAATCTGAGATTGTACTTTGATAAAACATAATAATAAGTTTTTAAAAACCTGCCAAATTGCCACCAATATTTACAATAAATGATCTGGCATATCTAAGAGGCACACAGAAGAACCAGAGTGTAGGTTGATTCGAAATGGATGGCCCAGTAAGTTCTTGCTTCCTGATTTCAAGTTGGTCATCTGGCATTGGGAATGCTGAACCAAGTTGCCTGGGTTGGCTTTATTTGGGAGGGAAATACTCAAATCTTTCTACTTAAAAATAAAAAAAAAAAATAGTTGAACAGTCTCGTTAGCTAAAACGTTGGGCAGGGACTTCCATTAGGCCCAGACAAGTGTGAGCTCCACTGTTCTCCCAGTGTGTGGTGTATCCCCCATCTGCCTGCGCCTGTGCACACATTTCATCTGTGCACACAAAGAGAGATGAATGATACCACAGTACTCACTTTTTCCTGGTGTCCAGTCTGGGACCCCAGCCTGTGAGATGGTGCAGCCTACAATAGGTGGGCTTTCCCACTTCAACTCAGTCTAGAAACTCCCTTGGAGCTATGACTAGAGGCTTGTCTCTTAGACAACTCTAAACCTGCTGAGTTGGCAATCAAGTTAACTTCACAAACTGCAGCATAGTAGAGATCAGATTTAGTGGAGCTGACTGCAGGATGCAGTGAGGAACACCCTTGATCCTGCTCCTCAGGCCCACTCATACACATCTTTATTGTAAAATATTGCAGGATGTTTGATCACACTGTGAACCCTGAGATTGTGTTATTTATTGGAAAAACCTGTTTCTAGTTGTGGTGTGTCTCAGCCCTTAGCACACACCTTTCATCCCAAACAATGAAGGTAAAGTTAGTTTGTAGAAGGAAACAGCCATGTTTGAAAGTGACAGTCTAATTGAGTGGCAGACAAAGTGATGAATCAGAGAAAGATTTGACAGAACAGGATGTACCCAACTCTTAGAGAAGGGAGAGGAAAGAGAAGTTACTTAAGAGACTGGAGAGGGAGAGAGAGAGAGAGAGAGAGAGAGAGAGAAAGAGAGAAAGAGAGAGAAGAATGCAGTTTCACCAGGAGAGTTTAAAGAGACAGGTTAAAGAGAGAATGAGCCAGACACAGGTGAAGACAGAAGGAGACGGACTCAGAGGATTAGAATAGATTACCAGAGTTTCTTTGAGGCCAAACAGAGCAAAATGTCAAAGGCTGAGAGAGAAGTCAGATTGAATCAGTCATCTTGGAAAGGAGTTTGAGACAGAACAGCTGAGCTGAACCAGCCAGACAAAGATCAGAAGGAACGAGGAAGGGGTAAACTTATTCAGCTGTACATCTCAGAGGCTGAAAACATTCTAGGCGTAGATTAGCTTGTATGGAGGCTAACAGCTTGCAAGACTAGGCATAGGTTAGCAGACAGAAACAGTAAGCCTCCGAGATGACAATTACGTCGGGTGATTAAAGGCTGCTTTTACAGTGAGATACTGCACATGTGGGGGTAGTATCTGAGACAGGTTCAGTAACAGAATCCCAGCATCCTCAACTCTGAAGACCACCATTTTTTAAAACATCACTAATGCCTTGCCACTTCATTGCATGTATTTGACTTACAATTTCACAATGATTTCTAAATTATTAAACAAACAAACAAACAAACAAACTCAAAAGTAAGCTGGCAGAATGGATTAGCCTGAAAACGTAAGTTCTATCCTTGAGCCCCACGTGGTGGAAGAACATAACAGACTCCCACAAGTTGTCCCCTGACCTCAACATGCACACCAAGGAACACGTACCCACACGTGTATGTGTGCAAAATAAAGAAATACAGCAACATTCTTTTAAAAACTTAAAACAATTTGCTGGCATAGAAGTGCCATAAAATGGACACATTTAATGTATGTGAACTGGTAAGTTTGAGGACATTCTTGAATGCATATCAGTATCTAGACCATCAGTGAATTCATCTCCTCCCCTGGGCTTCTCCCACGTACCATTGTTATTCTGGTAAGATTGTTAACATGTGATCTGCCCTCTCAGCAAGCTGAGTTATGCAATCCCGTACTGTTAGCTGTAAGTCCCAGGTGGAGCCCCGCTTTCCTGAACTTACTCACCATCTTACATAGTTCAGACTTTGTATCCTTTGAGCCCACACTAGGTCTCCCTTTAGACATTTTTAACAGGGTGTCGACATAACTTTATTTCTTTTCCTCACAGTGCATTCTAAAATACTTTTCTAGGATCTTTTATCATGATTGGTTGAGGTTTTGTCAGCTCTTGCCCAGCAAGGTGCCTTCAGAACTGTGTGCCATGCCTACGACTCCTTATAGACATGGAGACACGGTGTGAACTGCGGTGTGTATTGGTGCTGGCCTCCCTATCTTCTCTTGAGAAATGTTCCAACTTCAGGAAGTTAAACATCACTCTAGTAGATGTTTCTACTAGATAGCATGTACGCCGACCAGAACCTTCCCTGATGATACTCACCTCCAGAGTGCCTGTTCTGACATCTCTGTAAGTGAATGTGAATGTCAACGGACTCTAGCTAAGACTCTAGATGACCTCGCACCTAATGCATCATGTTCTCAATTACCTCATAGTGACTCAAAGCTCAGGCTAGATCTTACAACATAATAATATCTTCTTTGGGGATGAGTTGCCATTGGATATCCAAGGAGTTCCTGGTCAATAAGTGTCGGCAAATATGAGTTCCAGGTTCAGGGATGACCCCATTTCTAAAGCCAAGGTGGGGAATGATAGAGGCAGACTCAAGAGATTTCTAACCTTCCTATACTCATGCACAGGCATCACACACACACACACACACACACACACACACACACACACACACACACAAATTGCCAGGTACTACACTAGGGATGCTGCTCAGGCCCTGGTTCTTGCTTCCAGTCCCATGCTCTCAGAAATAAGACTCAGATTCAAACTCTATTTACAAATACCTTGGCCATATAGCTAGCCTTTCCTCATGCAACCATCTCGCTGGCCCCGACATTCTTTTTTCTAGTTATTCCAACATGACTTATGGAAGATTCACTTGTTTTTTAACTACTCTGAGCACACCCTCTTAGTTTTACTTGTATTTCATAACTCAGTTACAGGAAAAGCAAAGCACCTTACCAGGTGTTCCAGAATCATCATCCAGATAAGAAGCTTGCTGTGACTTCGCAGAAATCACGGGTCACTGGCAGATTTATTAATAAGAGTTAGCAGATGTGCAGCAGGCATTGGGTGTGACTTTCACACTCACCATTCAGGGGAAGGCAACTTTCAAATGCTGTGCATTTGTGGAAAGTGGTGCTGTTACGGTACAGCTATACCTTTGAATAATGTCGGAACACGTCACCTTTGGCCATCCTTTCCCCTGCTCCTTTTACTTTTAGCCCGAGTGTCTTACTCCTACCATAAGTAAGACCTCTTGTAGCCTTTCCTAGGTGTGTGGGTGAGAAGAGGAAGGAACCCCAGTTGTCACCTTGGACATGTGCTAGTGAACTTTGCTGCCTCTGGCCGCTCCACACATCGTGCCCACTCTTGCAGTTGCGTAACTTTACCAGTAGGTGGCGCCCCCACACCAATAAGACACTGGCTACTATTTGAGGCCATCCACTCAGCTCAGAAGGGTCATCAGGAGGTATGAGACTAGAACTCTTCTTAGGAATGGCGAACCAGGGAAATAAATGGAGGCAGAAAACCAGAGCTGAGGCTAAGATGGCTGATTACTTACTTCCGATCTCAGATATTCCAGTCCTCTATCTTCCCAGGACCAGGGAGTTTAGCTTTAATTTCCTTACTGAGAAAGACAGCCATGAGTCACTTCATGGAAAGTTAGTGGAAGGATGATACTGAGCACCAAGTACAGCACCACACAACTACTAAGCACACAGTACTCTGGAGGAACTGGAATACCACAGAAAGTTAATAAATACTGAGAAGTAATCACACGTGGAGGACCTTTTAGCTCAGGTTTCTCTCGTCCTTGCTGTTGGGGAAGGGTTTTGTGCACTGTAATCACATGCTGATTTCGGGTTGCAGTCGGGCCCTTGGTACTGTCATTGTCAAGAAGCTTTCCTGACTTCCTATTTGGTAAAGCATGGTACTCCCTCATCTTCTGATTGGTCAGTAAAGAGCTATCATCTTATATCTGGGCAGGAGAGGATAAGAGAGACTTCTGTGCCCTGAGAGAGAAGGCAGAGGGTCTCCGGTGGGGGAGGAGTCGCCAAGAGGGCAAGAATGAAGAAGACCAGAGGGAGACCAAGATGGCAGTAATGCCCTGCGGCTGGGAAAGAGGCCAGACCAGCATAGTTGGGTTAGAATATCAGAATCTGCCAGCTTAGCCCCTGAAACTTTTAATAAATATACCAGATCTTCATGCCATTATTAAAAGCAAGGGCAGGCATAGAGAAGCCCACACTTTTACATCTGGCAACCAATTACTTCCTGCTTCACAGAAAAGCCCCTTACATTTATACCTTGTATTGTAGAAAGGGCACCTGACACTTCATCGATGGTTTGATAGACTTACATGGAGCCCATTCACGAAAACCTCCAGTTCTCTATACTCGTGGGCTGTCCTTCCAGGGTCGGAAATATTAAAGGCAAAAGTGCTGCCAACATGATGTTTGAGGTTTTATCCTAAAGACAGAGGTTTTCCCCATGGCTCACAGTCAGTGCACCTCCCTGTGCTGTTTCAGCAAAGAGAACAGAAAGGTGCTGGAGAGCACCTGGCTCTGCGGCAGGCTATCAGTCTGATGACAGGCTGATCGTGAAGAAGAGGGAGACCAAGGAGAAAACACCTGGATACCACACTTCGATTTCTTATAAATATTCAGAAACACACAAAAGCAGCGGGCTTCGCAGCAAGGACCACTGATAGATCATCCTTTACCTTTTAAAGGTAATTTAAAGCTACCCTAGGCTCCCACGGGCATTGAGCAGTGTTGTAGGCTGTGACCATACTCTGAGTCACAGCTGTGACACAGCCTGCCTTGGTTTAGGGAAAGGCAGAACCTTGAACTGAGGCAGAAGAACCTTGGATTTAGCCAGTCTAGGTTTACAAAGTCAGATGAGAAAGGAAAGAGAGAAAAGAGAAAGATGACAGTCTAGTTTTGTGGGGGGGTGGGAAGGGGAAGACCTGACAGGAAATAGTTTGCATGAAGAAACTTTTAGAAATGGGCTAAGAGGAGAGGAGTAGATAGAGACACTACATCGGTTATGAGAACGAGGATCCTAGAATCCAAGTGTCTTAGTTAGGGCTGCTATTGCTGTGATGAAAAATCATGACCAAAACAACATAGGGAAGCCAGGACAGGGACTCAGACAAGGCAGGAGCTGAGACAGAGGCCATGGACTCATGGCTTGCTCAGCCTGGTTTCCTATAGAACCCAAGACCACCAGCCTAGGCATGAGCCCACCCACAGTGGGCTGGGCCATCCCCCACCAATCCCTAACTAAGAAAATGTCCTACAGGCTTGCCCACAGCCTGGTCTTATGAGTGACATTTTCATAATTGAGATTTTTTTCCCTCTCAGATGACTTTAGGTTGTATCAACGTGACATAGACTAGCCAACCCAGCAAGTCAGGCTACCTGGAAGGGGACTTACTGACAGGAGGCACAAAGGAAGAGATGCATCTGAGAAACACATGGCTGGGAGGTCTATTGTTGCATGGTCACAGGATACTTATCCAAGCCTAAAAGTGTCTCCTCCTCCACAGATACAATTATGGGATAGCCTATTGCTTCTAACCCGAAAACTCATCACCGTGTTATTATAATGAATGCTGTAGGACATTATAATATAGATTTTATAATTTTTATTTTGCTTATTTGTGTGTGTGTATGTGTGCAGGAGCATGCATGACGAGTCTCACTGTAGAGGTCAGAGGACAACTTGCAGGGATCAATTCTCGCCTTTATCCCTTCCACTGTGGGATCCAGGTGTCAAGCCTTAGTCCACAGGGTGGCACAGCAAATATCTTTACCTATTGAGCCATCTCACTAGCTCTGTAACACAGTGTTTAGTATTGATATATCCAAACACTGAAAAACAAAGACAGTGTACTCTAAAATTAGGAGATGAAAGGGGTTTTAGGCTCTGTTATGATCTTATGGGTCTGCTACCTGGTCCATTGTTGGCTGAACCATTACTAGGACTGTGTGCTCAACTCAGCAAAGTGAGGTCCCTGGGCAAGCTTCGAAGAGGTGGGTTGTGGTTTGCAGATGGGAAAGCTAGCTTGGTATGGATTGGTCTTGAATTACTGAAGTTAAATTGGAAAGAGCTAGTGATGATAATTTTTAAAGGCTTTCTGGGAAAACAAACAAAACGTATAAGACAGTGACCAGAGGGTTTGTACATCCATGTGCTAATGGAAGCAATTTTGGTAAAAAGAAAAAAAAATTGATGACTCAAGAAAGAGATTGGAGTGGGGGTGGGGCAACTCTGGAAGCTGGAGGGTGTAGGACCGGGAGAGGGCGTTGGATTCCCTGGAGCTGGAGTTTGTGCGCCACATGAAGTGGATGCTGGGAGCTGAACCTCAGGAAGAGTGGGAAGCATCCAAAGAGTCTGATCTCCAGTGCCACAAATATACCTTTGTAGTGACCATTTTCCCCTTCCTCCCAATTTATAAGGACAAATACATTTTTATTAGATTAATCTGCTGTTAGCATGAATCCATGAAAGAGGGATGGGAGGGAAAAACTCAGGGAAGTGTGGAGGGAGGGAGGGCATAAAAACCTGCAGAGGATGCAGTAAATGACTGAGGAGCACAAGCCTCGACTCTCAGCCTTCATCATCAGGAGCTGCTCCCTCACACCCCTCATGACGGCCACTTTTCTAGGTGCTGCCAAGGAGAGACTGCAAAGATTGCCCAGTGTATTGTGGTATAGCTGCTGTGGAAACGGTCATGAGGTTCCTCAAAACATTGGACGTACAGACAGGGGTGTCACTAGCCGGTAGAGTGCTGGTCTAGCCCACACAAAGCCCTGATCCAGCCCCTGTGTCATGCGCACTAGAGGTTGTGAACATTTATAACACAAGCACCCAGGAGATGGAGGAGGGAGGATTCCCAGTAGAATTCAAGGTCATCCTCAGATACTTAGTGAGTTGAGTCCAGTCTGGACTACGTGAGACTTTGTTGCAAAACAGAAACAAACAACAACAAAACCCAAAACCAACCAGACAAACAAAAACTGAAAAAAAACAAAGCAAAGTAAAACCCCACAAAATTTACACCTACAACCACCACACAAGTGAGCAATCTCACTTAGGAATGTGGTTATGGTTTGTGTATGAAGCGACCCTGAAGGCTCATGTTTTGGGTCCTCAGCTGATGGCAGTGTTGAAATCTGTCAGTAACCTCTATCTTCGATGATCAAGTCTTAGTAGGAGGTGACAGGTCAGTATAGGCACCTGAGAAAGGTGTATACTGGTGAAAAGGGTAAGAAGTTTTTCACCATGCCCTCCTGCCACAGGATTAGGGCAGTGGATGGAGATGGTTCATCATGGCTAAAACCCCAAACATCACGACAAGGGAAATCTTTCCCCATTTAAAGAACATTTTAACTGGGTACTTTGTCACAGTGATAGAAAAGGTGTAAATTAAACACACACATCAAAAGTGGATGAAAAACAGGATCTCAGAGGAGAATTTTCATACTCATTGTGTTAGCTTTCTGTTCAGATAACAAACACCTAGGTGGTTAACTCACACAGAGAGAAGAATAGTTGCCATGGTAGCATGCGTTCTAGCTCCTCTAAGGAGGAGGAAGGTCTTGATTTCAGGAGTTTGAGGCCAAACAGGGCCACATAAGGAGACCCTATTTCTTTCTTCTTCTTTTTCCTTTTCTTTCTTTTGTTTTTGTTTTTTGTTGTTTTTTTTTTTGTTTTGTTTTGCTTTTTGTTTGTTTTTTTTTCAAGACAGAGTTTCTTCGTATAGCCCTGGCTGTCCTGGAATTCACTCTGTAGACCAGGCTGGCCTCAAACTCAGAGATTCGCCTGCCTCTGCCTCCCAAGTGCTGGGATTAAAGGCGTGCGCCACCATTGCCGGGCAGGAGACCCTATTTCAAAGAGAAAAGCTTTACTTGGGGACATGGTTTCAGAAGATTCCAGGCATGCTTTCTTCTTATTCCTGCGTTGGGCTCACATGGAGGCAGAATGTCTTGGCAGAAGCACCGGATAGAGATAGCTTCCCACTAGCTGTGCCAGTGAAGGACACAGACAGGAGAAAGGCTAATTCTGTCAGTGACCATAACCACTGTAACCCGGCCTCCTCCACCGGGCTCCACCCAGAACAGCTTTCATCAGCTAACACCCAGGCCTTGTGTGATCCTTATCCAAACTGTGGCATTAGTTTGCTCATCGCAGCATTAGTGATATTAACCAAAAGAGACAGCAATGTATTAATGCCATTGAACGATAAAAGGGTTTTTAGAAAGCATCTATATTCATACAATGAAATGTTATTTATCCTTAAGAAGAATGTCCAGTCTTATGTTACATGGATATTAAATGAAATACACCAGTCACAAAAAGGTAAATGTTGTATGACTCCATTTATACAAGAAGTCAGACTTAGAAAGACTAAGTATAACAATGGGTGTTAGAGACTAGAGGTTGGAAGGAATTGGGAATGGAGTTTCAGTTGTGCAAACTGAGAACATTCTAGAGACACACAGTACTACAACACACATGTGATTAGGGTTGTGTAACTGAATGTGAGGGTCATGTGGGTGAGCATGAAAATTTGGCAAGAGTATAAGGCCTGGATCATGCAATGATCAAAAATGAATCCCAAATCAAGCATGTTGTGAGTCTGAGGTATTTCTGGCAACCTTCACTTCTGTCACATCATGGGACTTCACTTCAGCCTTGGTTCTGAATTCATAGTATGTTCTGTACATGCCTGTACGCCAGCCACACAAGGTCAACAAGGTTACCTAAAAACCTTGGCTCAATGGGTAAGATTCTGCACAGAGCCTTACCAACCTAAGACAGAAGTGCTTTGCTCTTGATAATGCAAATTCCATGACAGGTAAGGAAGGTATTCTTGTCAGAACGACCTAAGACAGACTCAGTCTTGTTAATCAAATAAAAAAAGGGGGAGGGGTGGAGAGCCTTTGGGGCTGCTTGGCAAGAAGCTGACATGAGTCAAGGACAAGGAAATGGGCTGTTTGGCAGGAATATGACATTGGCCAAGGACAAGGAAGTAGGCTTCAAGCAGGAATCTGACATTAGACTAGAACAAAGAAGTAATTTCAGGCAGGAATCTAAATCTTAGTCTAGAACAAAGAAGTAATTTCAGACAGGAATCTAAATTGTAGGCAAGAACAAGGAAGTAGGCTTCAGACATCAAAATGAACTTGGGCTATGACAGGGAAGTTGGCTCAAATACTTTGGTCATCCTGACAAGTCTTTAGAAACAGTGATCACAGATGGGAGTGTTCACGTAATTGGGTTTAATGCCTTGCTTTTTCTTTGACTATTTGTGCTTATTGTATTGCTTGTTCCTCAACTATTTGCATCTATTTTATTGCTAGACCCTCAACCTAGAACTGATCTTAATACATGCATGTAATCAAAATGGTATAAAAGCATAAAGGAAGAGGGGGTATAGGATAGGGAGTTCTAGGGAGGGGATGGGGAAACAGGATGACATCTGTATTGTAAATAAATAAAATATCCAATAAAAAAAAAAAAAAGAAAAGACAATTCCAGGAAAACCACCCCCTTCACAGGGAGCCAATCAAAAGCTGCCAGGAGCTGCCCCTCCCAGCAGACCTGAGCCAAAATAGTTAATCAACAATGGTTCCAGAAAGTCATTGAGGGGGGATGGGATAGGGAGTTTCTGAGTGTGTATGTGGGGGGGTGGGGAAAGGGGATAACATCTGAACTGTAAATAAAATATCTAATAAAAAAAAAAGCCAGGCAGTGGTGGCACACCCCTTTAATCCCAGCATTTGGGAGGCAGAGGCAGGTGGATTTCTAAGTTTGCGGCCAGCCTGGTCTGCAGAGTGAGTTCCAGGACAGCCAGGGCTACACAGAGAAACCCTGTCTCAAAAACAAAACAAAACAAAACAAAACAAAACAAAACAAAACAAAACAAAA
This sequence comes from Rhabdomys pumilio, assembly GCA_030674055.1. Lineage (NCBI taxonomy): Eukaryota > Metazoa > Chordata > Mammalia > Rodentia > Muridae > Rhabdomys > Rhabdomys pumilio. The sequence continues at coordinate 256,209,143 of JANHMN010000001.1, read as the reverse complement.
CAAAACAACCCTTGGCTCAGATCTAGCACTGTTCTGTGCTATGAATCTCAGTATTTTTTTTTTTTTTTACTATATTAAGTTTTCTTCTCTTACAGAAACATAATGATTTCATTATGGAAAACAAAGACATGTAATATGTCCTCTCATCATTCCTCGGCATATAAGTATCAGGTATCATATCTCTGGATTGTGTCAGAACGTTTGATTTTAATTGCTGTTTGAGTTGCTAAATTGGGTTTGATGAAAAATTGTTAAATTAAATTGTTCATTCATCTTGGGGTTAAGACGGAATTTCCAGTCTGTCATTTTGTGCTGAGCATTTTTGAGAATTGTCATTCCAGCATTAACAATTACAATAAAAATATTGACCAATTCTGAAAAAAAATTACTGAGCATTCCCTAAGTTCCACAGTAGCAAATATTGACCCAAGATTTAAATCTTTATATAGAAATAAGCAACTACATCCATCTTATGAGTATGCAAACTTGCTTTCATCTTTAGTAAATGGTAAATATATATATATATACCAAAGAAAGCATTGTTTTAAAATAATCTTCTAGGGCTAGGGATTAGCTCAGCTGGTAGAGTGCTTGTCTGATATGCACAATCTGCAGCCCCACGTAGAACTGGGTGAGGTAATGCATGACTGCAAATTCAGTACTTGGGAGGCAGAGGTAGGAGGATCAGAAATTTAAGGTCATCCTTCAGTACTTAGCAAGTTAGAGGTAAGTCTGATCTACATGAGACCCTGTCTCAAAAAAGAAAAACTCTGATTTATCTTATATACCTACATATCCAGAGTCTCATAGGAATTTCTCCTATGAAAATGGGTCACAAGTAGGAAACCATCAAGAAGTCATGCCATACAATACAATACAATACAATACAATACAATACAATACAATACAATACAAAGACGATATATGCATTCTCATCATAATCTGAAAATTATTAGGTGGTTCATGATATAATCTAGGTGAATGTGGGGGAGGGGTCAGTATTCTAAATGGAATAAATCAGACACGAAAGGAAAGGGAAATTCGTGGGTTCAGTGCTTCAGAATGAGAATACAGAAACATTCTGGAGATGGTTAGTGGTTGTAGTCACCGCACACCACTGTGGGTGTCCATAATGCCACTCAAACATACACTTAGACCTGGGAAAAGGGAGTTTTGTTGGTATATTTGTACTAACTACTTGCCCCATTTCTGTGATAAAATGACTTGGCAAATATAACTTTAGAAAGGTTTCTTTACTTTGGCTGAAATTTGCAGCTTAAAGCTCATCATGGGGTGAACCCCTGTTGCCGGGAGTCTGAGGTATCTGGTTACATTGTATCCAGTCAGTCATTGTATGTAGTTAGCTCTCTCTCCCCTTTCTCTTTAGCCCAGTCAATAGAGGGGTTCCTCCTACCTTAATTAACCTAGTTTACCTAGATTATCCCTTACAAGTATGCCCAGAGCCTGAGCTAACCTAGATTGTACCACACAGACACACCAAAAGACTGATCTCTCTGGTAAGATGTTGTCAAGTTGACAGTTAGTGCTAACTATGCCTGTATTTTACCACATTTTTTTTTTTTAAGGAAAAGAGAAACTCAATGTCTAGAAGCCCACTTAGGAAAACCTCTGGATCAGATGAGAAAACAAACATGAGAAGGCAGGAAGAAAACAAGGCATGGCTCCTCCCCTCCTGAATTGGTTTCTTTTCTGTTGCTGTGATAAAATACCTTGGTCAAAAGCACCTTAAGGAAAAAAAGGGTTTATTTTGGCTCAAATTCCAGAGCACGAATGAGTGAGTGTAGGGTAAAAAGTCTGAGCTCTTTCCCAGGTTGTGAAAACCCACCACAACCCTGAGCTCAAAATCCCACCAATCCCTGGGATTGCCCCAAACTCACAGCTTGAAATCCCACCAGTCCTCACCCTGGAAATCTCCCTGGAAAATCCTACCCCCAAGAAACTTTATATCAGGAGTTCTCAACCTGTGGGTCACAACCCCTTGGGAGGGATGGTACATCAGATACCCTGCTTATCAGAAATATTTACATCACAGTTCATAACAGTAGCAAAATTAGTTATGAAATAGCAAGGAAAGCAAATGTATGGTAGGGGAGTCACCATGACATGAGGAACTGTATCAAGGGTTTCAGCGTCAGGAAGGTGGAGAACCATTGCCCTATATAAAGTCGACTTCCCGCTCAGTTCTTCCATGCTTCTGTCCTGAGCAGAGACCGCCGTCCTTTTGTGTCTTTCCCAATGAATCTCTGTGTGAGTCTTCTTGTGCAGTGTGTCCTTGTAGTATTCCTAGACTCCGGACTGCCAGGATATTCTTCTCTTCAGAGCTGCAACACTTTCCGTTACAAATGCATCTATGCTCCCTTGCAGGAGAGCTTGCCAAGTGGCAGCACAAAGAGCAGGCAACTAAGAAGCAGTGTAATTAATAAGACATTCTATTTAACAAAACCTCTGTTCCATATAGAGAGAAGGTCTTGATTTCATCATCAATATACTCAGAACACAGAAAGGCTAGAATTAGTTCAAGATCTGCTCTGGCTTTTGGGTAAGCTGGCTCAGGAGTTTGGTAAAGCACAGTGCACGTCTTTGGGAAAATTTAGATGGGCTGAGAGTCCTCCCAGTGAGGCCACGCAGAGAAGGAGAGCAAATGGATTAAGTCACAAGAACCTGTTGAATACATTCATGGCAGGTGCAACAAAAATGCCCCCCAGGTCTAGAATGGAGAAACAGATGCTCCCTTCAGTTGGCAGTGGCTGTGCTTCTCTTTGTCCTGCATTTTTATGTAGACATTTATGACTGTCCTTTTTTTTATAAACAGTCAGCAAAGTCCCTATGTATTTACTGTACCATGAAATGTCATGCTTATGCATGCTGTAGGCATGATGATGTTGGTGTTGACTCATGTCCAAGAAGAAGATGATTAAAAGATTCTGGATGAGAATTTCTCAGCCTCCCAGATCTCTTCCCCATCCACCCCCACCTCAGTGTTTCTATTCCCCATAGCCTGTCCTTCAGATGCTTCCTGGAGCCTCCCTAACTGACAGCCCATCATTCTTAGAGAAACTATCACTCATATCCAAGGGCACACGGAGCTGAGCAGCTACACCCACAAGGGCAGGAAAAAGCAGAGGAAAGGCAGAAATGATGAGGATTCAAATAACCCGTCAGAGAGACACATTTTATGCTCCTCTCTGGTTTTAAGCTGAGAGACAGCTGAGTTTAGAACACGAATCAAAGAGAAACAATGTTGCATATGCACCAGAAACAGGAACCCCACCGTGTGACAGGTAGTATTAGGTACGGAACAAGACAGGCAACTTTAAAGTCAAATGCTTATGCTCAAGTACCTTCAAAACATCCTTTTATCCACCACCCTCTCTTCCTCCATCTGAAACTTTATAAGGAGAGCCTGCTGTGTAAACTGAACTATGGACTCCAATGCCGAAGAATGACCCCATTTTGACTTTTAGTCTGGTCTGTTACAGCTCATTGCAGAAGCTGAATCCCAAACAATGATGTCTTGCAATCTGTTGCTTGCATGTTTATTTTACTGGGGGGGAGGGGCTTGAATCCAGAGTCCATCCCAGCTTCAGCCTCTTGTAATTTTTAGCAAACTATCTTTGAGGTAAACTTTCTATTTTGTTAAGTATATATTATTTATATAGTTAATAAATACATACTTATATATTTATTTTATATTTTAAATATTATATAAAAATACTTTTATTTTTATATATTTATATAAATATTTTGTGTATTATATAAATTATATAAATATAGAACATATTTATATTATGTTATGTTATATTAATATTATGTAAATATACAAATTATATAATATAAATTATATAAATGAGATAGTAATATAGATATTTTCTATTTATTTATATTACATGAAAATGTACTTGTTTTCTTTTTCTCCTTTTAAAATTTATTTTTTTTACTTTTCCATTCTACAAGCCATTCACTGATTCTATCTCTTCCCAAAATGCTCCCATATTCCCCTTCCCTAAATATGTGGGGCCCCCTGGATATCCCCCAACCCTGGAATTTCAAGTTTCTTTGAGTCTACGTGTTTCCTCTCTCACTGAAGCCAGACAAGGCAGCCCAGCTAGAAGAACATATCCTACAGACAGGCAACAGCTTTTGGGATAGCCCCGACTCTAGTTGTTTGGGACTCACATGAAGACCAAGCTGCACATCTGCTGCGTATATGCAAGGAGACTTAGGTCCAGCCCATGTATGCTCTTTGGCTGATGGCTCAGACTCAAAGAGCCCTGAGGATCCATGTTAGTTGACTCTGTTCATTTTCCTGTAGAGTTCCTATCCCTTTTGGGGCTGTGATCCTTCCTCCTATTCTTCCTAAAGAGTTCCCAAGCTCCATCCACTGTTTGGTTGTGAGTGTCTGCATCTGTCTGAGTGAGCTCATAGGTGGAGCCTCTTAGAAGACAGCCATGCTAGATTCCTGTTTGCAAGTATAACAGAGTATCATTAATAGTGTCAGGAATTGGTGCTTGTTCATGGAATGGGTCTCAAGTAATATAAAATATAAATTACACAATATATAAATATAAAATATTTATATAAATATTTTTGATTTATTTTATATTATATATAAATACATTTATATACTTATTATATTTAGATATTATACAATGCATATAATATGTAATATAATACATTATAATTATTATAACTAAATATATTTATATATAGTATGAAACAAATATGTTATATGTAATATATTTAATATATTAATGTACTATATAATATTGTTGAGGCCCACACTGCCTGGCTTGGGGGCCACTGTGTCTCACCCAAGCTGCTGCTCTGGTCGGCGGGTCAGGAGGTCAGGGTCTAGCAAGAGAGAGAGTGGGGATGAAGGGGAAGAGATTCGAAGAATGGAGGCAAGACAGAGGTTCTGATCAAGTCTCAAGTCTCATTTATTGAAGGGAAGTCTGGGGTATTTATACGCTTTGCCACGTGCCTTGCAGGCATGAATACCATGTTCGCCTTGCAGCTGGGGGCACTAAACAGCAAAACAAGATCAGAGTGTGCTCAGCTGTTGTAGGCTGTTGAAAAACAAGTCTCTTGTCAGGGTATATGACTCGAGATGGCTGCAAAGATGATAGCTGTTTTTTGCTACGAGTTGATTCCCAACAGGTCCCCCTTTTTAAATTTTTGTCAAAAGGGAAGGCTGAGAAAACTTATGGAAACCGTGCCTGTCTTAGGTTGAAACAAAGGACCCCAGCCTCCTTCTCCCGTCTTTGGATACTCAACAGCTATCCTGTCTTAGGATGGTGAGGCCTCCCAGTTAGGGACAAGGTCTTGAAGTGTTCTCTTACCCGTCATTGACTATCCGGCTTAGCACGTAAGTTAGGGTTTAATTCTCGTCAGTCTTGATGACAGAGGTTTCAGAGTCCCCTACTTCCAGCCTGTAATAGTGGACCTGTATGGGTTTCATTTGAATAGTGTCTATGTGTTGTTGTACAAAAGCCATCAGTCTGTTGGACAGCATCAACCCAAGAGACAAGAGATTTAACAATGCCTGAATAGTCAGTATAAAAGCAACACTCTTTTTTTAAGGGCAACACACAGAAATACAGAACTGATCATAGCTTTGATCTTAACAAAACAAGTAAGGAAATCCCTGTCTCTGCTCAGTCAATATCAAACCCAAAAAACAACTATAGTAACTGTGGTAGTGGGTTTAAACAATGTACCTCATTAAATTATAAGTCAGGGGATCAAGAGCCCAATAGAGCCACCCTGGAGGTACGGGTGGTAATGTCTCTTTCCACATCAAGAACTTCCCAAGTCAGGTTTGCTGGCTTATCTATTCCAGCTTGAAAGCAATTGTGAAGCATCTTCATGTTTCTTTCACGTTTCCTGCAAAGAAATACATGTTTCTCAGGGAGTTTCTCCTCCCTGGATTTGTTATTGTTGTCTATTTGTTTAATCAGTCTCTCTGGCAGCCAGCATGTGGCATCTGCCATTTGGGAATATACGCAGACAGAATCTCTTCCCCAGATAAGAACTGGATCTGACCCATTCCAGGTTCCAGTTAATGGGTCTTTCCAGAGAACTGTTGCAAAATTCTTTTTGGTATCAGGATGCCAGAATCTATCTGCAGCAGATTTTCTTTCAGAATCCAAAGTTAAAAATTTTAAAATAAAGAGCATGTGATGAGGGATGTTTCTGAGAGATCCCTTGGTAGGGTACCATTTCCCTTTTTTATTTTTTTCAAATTGACATTTAATGGTTTGATGTGCCCTTTATACCATACCTTGGCCCTGTGAATTATATGGAATACCCGTTTTATGTAATATTCCCAATTTTTCACAGAATTGGTAGAAACTGGAGCTTGTATAACCTGGGCCATTGTCAGTCTTTATCTGTTTAGGCACACCCAATACAGCAATTGTAGTAAGCATATGAGTGACCACATGCTTGCTTGTTCTCCAGTTTGTAATGTCACATAAATGAGACCACTGTATGTATCTACACATACATGTATATATTTTTGATTGCCAAATTCATTATAATGAGTAACATCCATTTGCCAGAGACTGTTTGGTATCAGTCCCTTTGGATTTACACCCAAATGAGGAACTCATAAAAGTGTAACACATGATTGACATTGTTTGACAATTTGCCTAGCTTGTTCTCTGATAATTTTAAACATGACTTTTAAAGTTTTAGAATTAAGGTGATGTAACTCATGAGCTTTTGTGGCCTGATCCAAGTTAGACTGCAGATCTGATAAAGTCACTGCAGCTACACAAGTAGCTAGATCTGCCTTGGTGTTTCCCTCAGAGAAGGATCTGGTAGCCCAGTGTAGGCTCTCAAGTGTCCTATAAAGAATTTGCACTTTCTCCTCAAAATTAATTGTTGGCACTGTAAAAACAAATCAGCTGCTTCTGAGGAATGCTTTATTTGTGCACCAGTTTCTAACAGAGGGATAGGCTGAGCTATATATGAGCTATCTGTGTAAATATTAATGGTTTGATTTGGAAATGTTTGAAACACAGCAATAACAGCATGTAATTCAACCAACTGAGCTGACACAGATGATGTAGCAAAGGAGATTACTTGATCTTTAAAGGCATAAGCAGCTGTTCCTGATGAGGAACCATCAGTAAAAACTAGCAATGCTTCCTTGATAGATGCATGTGCAGTACGAGATGGAAAAACAAATGCATGGCGATTACAAAACTGAACCAATTTATCTTGTGGATAATGATTATCTAGCTGGCCAGCAAATGAGGCACATGCAATAGACCAGACTTCAGAACTCTGCGTAAGCCAATCAACCTGATGCCTTTTATAGGGTTGAATTATGACTTCAGGATCTTTTCCAAAATATTTTTTACTATTATCTCTGCCTAACATAATCATATCAGCTACAGCTGCATAGTATGGATAAAGAACCTTTTTAGGGGATGAGGGAAGATTAACCCATAATATGGGTGCAGTTTGCCAAAAAGAAAACTGCAGTAGGAGTTAGTTTACTGTTAAAAATAAGAAAATATAAAGGCTTAGAATAATTAATATGAGTTACAAATTGTGATGAAATAGCACTCTCCACCTTCTGTAAGGCTTTTCTACCCTCCTCTGTTAAGAGTCCTGTCAGACTTAGGGTCAGGATCTCCTCTAAGAATATCAAACTGAGGCTTCAATTCTCCTGTCATGAGTTTTAAATATGGTCATAGCCAATTAATGTCTCTCAATAGTTTTTGAAAATCATTAAGTGTCTTAAGGGAATCAGTTCTCAAGGTGGCCTTACTATTAATAATACGTATACCATTAATCTGAAATCCTAAATAAGTATATGGATCTTGTAATTGTACCTTTTCTGGTGCTATTTGTAACCCTGCAGTCTGTAAAGCTGTTTTAAGATCATCAAAGCACTGGAGTACCTATTTTCCATCTTTTCCTGCTATTAAAATATCATCCATGAAATGAATCATGTAGATTTGTTTCCACATAGTTCTAACACCCTCTATGGCAGAAGCCACAAACTTTTGATATAAGGTAGGACTGTTAGCCATACCCTGAGGCAAGACCTTCCATTGATACCTTTTCATAGGTTCTCTAAAGTTTGTAGTAGGAACACTGAAAGCAAAGCACTTTCTGTCATTAGGATGCAATGGGATAGTAAGAAAAACAAGTCTTTTATTCTCTTCTAAATGTCCTGCCTGTAGTTGCTTCTGCACTAGCAACTGGGCAGCTTGTAATTTTTCGGTGGTTAGGGACCACTGATCCACCCAGATGGGCAAGTCCCCCTTCCAGGTGATGGGATCCACACAACGCCCTAGGGGTGCAGCTGAATCAGTCACCCCCATCAAAAATATCCCAAGCCTCTTCTTTCATTGTTACCATAAACCTCAATAGGATGAATAATCCCATCTTTACTTTTTCTTAATCCTTTCCCTCGGGAAAATCCAGAGTTTATCATTTAAGCTGTGATTATTTCATTAGGGCTGCACATAATCAATCCCAACTGGGATTGTAACAGATCTCGGCCCCAGAGATTAATGGGAAGGCCTGAGATGACATAGGGTTGTATATTTCCTTCTTTATCTTTCCACGTCAGCACCTTAGAGCTTTGTTGTGGGTTTTGACTTTGGCCAATACCCCTTAAGTTAAGGTTGGAGTTAGAGGCCAGGTGGCAGGCCAATCACTTTGTTTTAGGATAGTCACATCAGCTCCTGTGTCAACCAAGCCTTGGAATGCCTTTCCATCCAGCCATAGTGTCATCATAGGTTTTTGTCTAACTATAGGTTGTACCCAGTATGCATCAAAGGAACCAAAGCCTTGATCCCCTCTCTTAGTACTCTTATATTTATGATTATTAGGGTACAATAGAAGTAACAATAGTTGTTCTATCTTTCCTGTAGGAATGGTGACTATATTCCGAATTGCCTTGGTCATTACCTTAATCTCACCTTGATAATCATTGTCTACAACTCCAGGAAAAATTTGTAGTGCCTGCATAGTAGCACTGCTTCTTCCCACTATCAGGCCAAACACTCTGGTGGGTAGGGCCTGAGGTCCCATTTCTGGGATTAATACTGTGTGGGTGGCAGAACTGAGATCCAGTCCTGCGCTTCCTGCTGTTGCTCGACTAAGTTCAGAAAGGGATTGTTGTTTGTTGGTATGACACTGACTGCTCCATAAGCCTGTTTTGGCTTGAATTGGTTCGGGGCCTGGAGCTGGCCCCTGTTCCCGTTTCCCTGATTATGGGAAAGGGTGTTTCCTTGTGCGTGTCTTTTGGGCCTACATTCATTAGCCCAATGTCTTCTATGTTTGCAAAGTGGGCAGAGCCCAGGCTGTTTTCTGGACTGTCTCTGGGTTAACTCATTTTCTGCCTTGCAATCTTTTGCAGTGTCTAGGCTTGCCACATTTAAAACAGACCTTTTTGTCTCTACTTGCCAAAAAATCTCTTACTGATTGTCCTTGCCTGGCAGCAGCCATAGCTAAGCCCTGTTGGTAGGAGGGACCTATGTCAGAACAGAGTCTGATATACCCTGTAAGGTCTGTCTTTTTCCTGTAGGGTCTAATTGCCGCTTGGCAAGCATGATTGGCATTTTCATATACAATTGTTTCACATAATCTACACCTGCCTTTGCATTACCAAAAATCCTCCCTGCTGTTGTCATTAATCGATAAACAAAATCTGAAAATTGTTCAACCTGACTGCAGTTAATGATGCACCAGGGTCTCCCTTTGACAGGAGTTTACGCCAAGCCTTCATGGCTGCATTTTGAATTTGAGTGAATAAGCCTGGGTCATATTGCATCTGTTATCACTAGAAGCAAATTGCCCTTCTACTAAGGCATCAAAGGACCAACCATCACCTGCCTGAATGTTTCTCCTAGCTGTTTCTTTACAATTCTCATGATACTCTGATTTCCAAATAAGATGGTCACCACCACTAAGAACTGCTCTCACTAACGTATTCCAATCACCAGGAGTCAGCCACTCCTCTGTGGCAGACTCTAAAATTGCAAGAGTAAAGGGAGCAGTGGTACTGGATTGTGATACTGCATTTTTTAATTCTTTAATAATGTGAAAATTAAACCCTGTATGATGTCTCCAAGCAACCCCTTGAGCGTCTCTGATTTCTGATACAGGGAAAGCCTCAGCGTCTCCCTCCTCTGGCTGATTTGAGGCTAAACTAGAGCTAGAGGACAGGGACTGTCTTAGGACTCTGGGTTGAGGAATGAAAGAACCCAGGGGATTTTCCTTACCCTCTCGAGACCTCCTCCCTGTCCTTAATTTTTGTAGCTGAGTAATTAAGTCCTGATACTCTTTTTCTAACTTTATTAGTTGTTTAAGAATAGAAATTTTGTCCTGTAACTCCTTTCTGGGATCTACAACCACCATCTCAATAGTAGGAGCATCTGGAGGCAGAGGCGCACTGGGAGAGGGCCTTTGGGAAGAGGGCCATTCAGGGTCATAATGTTTGACTGCCTCTTCCTCTAGGTTGGCACAATCTAGCTCTGACAAATTGTCATCAATCTTTGGTTGTATTTTGGATTCTAATTTACGTTTCTTTTTAGTTTGAACATGAAAGACAGCATTCAAACAAGGAAACAAAAGCAGACAATTAACACACATGAGCAGCAAACAACAAAACAAAAACAGCGAGTTGAGTTCAGGCTGACTTATTTTTTGCCCCATTTTCTTTTTTTTTTTTTTTAAATTGGTTATAATATTTACATTTCAAATTTTATCCTCTTATCCCATTTCCCCCTCCACCCAGGAACCCCTTATCCCATCCCCCCTCCTTGTGCTTCTATGAGGCTGTGCCCACACCTACCCCCCACTCCCACTACCCCCTCCCCATCCTCACATTCCCCCCTATTCTGTGTTCATTTTTCATGGGACCAAGAATCTCCTCTCCCATCTATGCCCAACAAGGCCATCCTCCCCTACATATACCGCTGGAGTCACAGGTCCCTCCCTATGTGCTCCCAGGCTGGTGGTTTAGACCCTGGGGGGCTCTGGTTGTTTGGTATTGTTGCTTTCCTCCTGGGGTCACAAACCCTTTCTGCTCCTTCAGTTTTCTCTCTAAATTCTCCTTTGGGATACCCTTGATCATATCAGTGGTTAACTATGTGCAAAGTCCTCTGAATGTGTTAGTCTTTGGCAGACCTCTAAGGAGACAGCTATATCATGTTCTTGACAGCATGCACTTTCAGCCATCCACATCAGTGTCTAGCTTAGGTGACTGTACATGGGATGGATGTCTAGGTGTAATGGTCTCCTGATGGCCCCTCCTTCAGTTTCTGTCCCATGTTTTGTTTCCATAATTGCTCCCTTAAGTATTTTTGTTACTGGTTCTAAGTAGAACTGAGGTGTCCCCTCTTGGTCTTCCTTCTTCATGAGCTTCATGTGGCCTGTGAGTTGAGTCTTCACTATTCCAAGCTTTTGGGCTAGCATCTGCTTAACAGTGAGTAAATACCATGTGTGTTCTTTTGTGATTGGGTTAACTCACTCAGGATGATAATTTCTAGATCCATCCATTTAACTATATATTTCTCGAATTCATTATTTTTAATAGCTGAGTAATACTCCATTGTGTAGATGTACCACATTTTTTGTATCCATTCCTCTGTTGAGGGACATCTTGGTTCTTTCCAGCTTCTGGCTATTATAAATAAGGCTGCTATGAACATAGTGGATCATATGTCCTTATTATATGTTGGAGCATCTTCTGGGTATATGCCCAGGAGTGGTATAGCTGGATCCTCAGGTAATGCTATGTCCAATTTTCTGAAGAACTGCCAGACTGATTTCCAGAGTGGTTGTACCAGCTTGCTATCCCACCAACAATGGAGGAGTGTTCCTCTTTCTCCACATTCTCGCCAGCATCTACTATCACCTGAGTTTTTGATCTTAGCCATTCTGACTGGTGTGAGGTGGTATCTCAGGGTTGTTTTGATTTGCATTTCCCTGATGACTAAGGATGTTGAGCATTTCTTAAGGTGCTTCTCAGCCATTCGAGTTTCCTCTGTTGAGAATTCTTTGTTTAGCTCTGTTCCCCATTTTTTAATAGGGTTATATGGTTTTCTGAAGTATACTTTCTTGAGTTCTTTGTATATCTTGGATATTAGCCCTCTATCGGATGTGGGATTGGTTAAGATCTTTTCCCAATCTGTTGATTGCTGTTTTGTCTTATTGATAATGTCCTTTGCCTTACAGAAGCTTTGCAATTTTATGAGGTCTCATTTGTCAATTCTTGATCTTAGAGCATACGCCATTGGTGTTCTGTTCAGGAACTTTTCCCCTGTGCCTAGGTATTCAAGGGACTTTCCCCACCTTCTCTTCTATTAGTTTCAGTGTATCTGATTTTATGTGAAGGTCTTTTATCCACTTGGACTTGAGCTTTGTACAAGGAGATGAGAATGGATCGATTTGCATTCTTCTACATGCTGACCTCCAGTTGAACCAGCACCATTTGTTGAAAATGCTGTCCTTTTTCTACTGGACGGTTTTAGCTTCTTTGTCAAAGATCAAGTGACCATAGGTGTGTGGGCTCATTTCTGGGTCTTCAATTCTATTCCATTGATCTTCCTGCCTGTATCTGTACAATACCATGAGTTTTTATTACTATTGCCCTGTAGTACAGTTTGAGGTCAGGGATGGTGATTCCCCTAGAAATTCTTTTGTTGTTGAGAATAGTTCTCGCTATCCTGGGTTTTTTGTTGTTCTAAATAAATTTGCAAATTGCTCTTTCTATCTCTATGAAGAATTGATTTGGAATTTTGATGGGGATTGCATTGAATCTATAGATTGCTTTTGGCAAGGTTTTGCCCCATTTTCATTATCATGACTTACCTTTCTCAATGTGGCAGATTCCCGAGGTGATCACCTTTGTTTCACTTCTGAATTTTCGACAGACCCTTCTTCTAGTAATGTCCCCTCACTGGGTCTCTCGTTCTTGCTGCCTCGCTTGAGCGCCACTTTGTTGAGGCCTACATTGCAGGGCTTGGGGGCCACTGTGTCCCACCGAAGCTACTGCTTCGGTCCTTGGGTCAGGGTCTAGCAAGAGAGAGAGTGGGGACGAAGGGGAAGAGATTCGAAAAATGGAGACAAGATAGAAGTTCTGATCAAGTCTTGTTTATTGAAGGGAAGTCCGGGGTATTTATATGCTTTGCCACGTGCCTTGCAGGCATGGATACCACGTGCACCTTGGAGCTGTGGGCACTAAACAGCAAAACAAGATATGTGGGATAAACATGATGTTTATCAGAATGTGCTCAGCAGTTGTAGGCTGTTGAAAAACAAGCCTTATATCAGAGTATATGGCTCGAGATGGCTGCAAAGCTGATAGCCGCTTTTTGCTATGACTTGGCTCCCAACATATGATTATACAATGTTAAATACATTAATATATTTAAGCTATATTACTGAATTTTATTTGTATCAATTTGTTTTCAGTGTTCTCTTTAAAAATTCCCTTTCCATCTTAAATTTTAATCTAGCCTCAATCTCTTTCTCTCTCTCATTCATTAATGTTGCCAGATTTTTGTCTATGCTATTATATTTTTCAAAAAATCAGCACATTTCCCAATATATATCTATACGTCTTTGGGACTTTTTCTTTTCTTTTCTTTTCTTTTCTTTTCTTTTCTTTTCTTTTCTTTTGGGTTTTCAAGACAGGGTTTCTCTGTGTACGTTTTATAGCAGTCAGTTTAGCTAACAGCTCTGAGCTCCCAGCCACCTGCCAGAGCCCTCTGGATTTGCAAATGAAAGACACACACACACACACACACACACACACACACACACACAGAGAGAGAGAGGGGGGGAGAGGGGGAGAAGAGAGAGAGAGAGAGGAAGAGAGAGAGGCACACGTGAGTCAGTTAACTTTAAAATGCCTTGGCTAGCTCAAAGACTGGACACTCCTAAACCTTCCTGTGCTAGCAAACGCTTGCTCCTCTCAGTACGCCTGAGTGGCCACTGGCTGCTTACCTGAGTTCTCACATGGCTGGTTGACTTCCCCTCCTGCAGCTCTTACATCCCATTTTCCAACCAGTGCCCCCAAGTCATGGTGGTTCTCCCCCTTTCTCTCTCCCAGTTCCTCGACAATGCAAATCTCTAAGTCCCGCCTCAGTCTACATGCCCAGCCATTGGCTGTTGGCTCTTTATTGATTGATCAAAAATCAACTGGGGACAAGGACTTTCAGCGTTTAGATGTGCAGATTCCCGATTTGGGAGGGTCAGATTAATTCAAAGCAGTAGAACCAATACCTAATAGCTTTGGCTGGCTTGGAGCTTATTATATTGACCAGGCTAGCTAGGAACTCACAGAGATCCTCCTGCCTCTGCCTCCCAAGTTCACGAGTGGGCAGCTCTGTGCTGTCCAGAAGACAGACTTTTCAGAACCCTGTTTTTGTGACCTCATCTTATGGTCCTTGTTTCTACAAAAACCGTATTGCAGAATACAGTCAGTCTGAGAGTTAGGGCTGCAGTGTATAAAGGGGCAGACAATAAACATCCAGTGTCCAGTATTCGGCAGTGTTGCTCCCACTTTTACTTAAAAAATTCTTTTTCTTAAAATATCAATTTTAGTCACTTCAGGACTTTTTGTGTAATTTTCTTAGAAATAAATACTTAGATTGCATTTTATGCAGTTAAGATTTAGGATCATAGCCTGGCGGTGGTGGAGCACACCTTTAATTCCAGCAACTGGGAGGCAGAGGCAGGTGGATTTCTGAGTTCGAGGCCAGCCTGGTCTACAGAGTGAGTTCCAGGACAGTCAGGGCTACACAGAGAAAACCTGTCTCGAAAACAAACAAACAAACAAACAAATAAACGAACAAACAAGATTTAGGATCATGTTATGTCAGGTGTATCTAATACATAAATAATATATGCAGGGAAATGCCTCCTACAGCATCTTACAGTTTTCATATTTAAAAAGTCAAAGGATGAAGCATAGCTCGTCGACAGAGGACTTACATGCAGCATGCTCGAGGCCTTGGGCTCAGTTCCCAGGGCTGCAACAAAGAAGCTACCAAACCCTAAGTGCACATGTGTGAATCTATTTTCCTACTTTTTCTAACTTACTGCCAGTTTTAAATCTTATTTGAAATGTATGCACTCACTTTCTCTTCATTCCTGTGGTATAAACTGACCAGTGTCATATTTTTTTGTCCACGTTACTGATTCACTTGTTGGTTGTGTCTGAATGTGACTCACCTGTTAATCCGGCCATTGAGATCCTTGACACGTGAAATTTGAGGTCACGGGCCACAAGTAATAAACAAAACAAAACAGAAAAACAACAAAATGCTTTGTAAAGATAATTCATTCTAAGTCACCTAAAAAGCTGAGTCAGAGAGACTTGGCAGTTTTGGTTGGTTTCTTGTAAGATTCTGTTTGCAGGTGTGGTAGATTTTAGAGGAGCATTACCCAGCAGATGAAGGGCAGCAGGTGTGTTAAATGTATATCACACTCTCGTGCTTACGAATGCTTATTCTATTTTGATAAGTTAATAGGTGGAACGTTTTTATTTGCAGGACTAAGTTACTCATCAGCTTGGTCATGGGTGGTGCTGGGCAGGTGGTAGTGTCTATATATACAAAAGAGTTGTAGACTCATCCTGCCTCGGCATTTTCGATCAAAACCAAGTCACCCAGGGCAAGACTCAGCCTGAAAGTCACTGTCAAGCAACATGGAGCAACTTAGAGCATGGCAGTGATTTAGCCAAGTCACACCTGGTTTCCACTCAGAGCATGGCTGAAGGGGTGTGACCAAGAGCAACGTGGATCTCTGAGGAGGTCTGATCCAAGCAACAGCTGAGCTCCCCTGGGCTGGGACTGCTGGCCACTCTTCTTGTTAGCAGGGTGCATGGGTGGTAGTGATGACAGCATTCCAAGGAGCCAGAGGGATGCTGAAGAAACCAGAGTGTGAATCTCCATTTTCTCCCCCTTAGCCTGCTGACAAACAAACCAGCAAACTAACCAGTAAGCGAATCCAGAATATTTACTTCATAGAGTCCTGGCCTCAGAGTCTAAAGAAGGCTTCTGAAGGTTACAGATGACTGAGTGCTCTCCTGGTCTGGTGTCTGCTCTATATCCCTCTGTGCACGCTAGAACCTGTAGTGTCTACAGTGAAAATAAAAAGCCTGAATAGAAATAAATAAACAAACAAACAAATAAATAGGAAAGCATATGAATGCTTCTATGCACGGTGGAGGAGAAAGTTTATTGTAAATATGTGAAAGAGCATAGCCAGAGGCAGATGCATCTGGGAGACTCCAGAGTGGTTGTGACCCTGAACCATGTGGGGGGAGCGGGAGGGAACTGGAGAGAGGGGAACTAAGTACAGCACCCCAGCCCCTGGCCTGGAGAGTTCTGGGTATAGGGTGGGATATGCCAGCCATACCCTGTGACAGGTAGGGACTTAGGGATGCTGGGAGAACCTAGGTCTGTTTTGATATGTTAAATAGACACCTCAGCTGTTTGTCCTGAGTTTGAAATTTGACATAGATCTCTATCTTTCTTCATGCCTGAGATGACTTTTCTTTCCTTACCTTACTTTTTTTTTTCTTCTCCTTGTGCTGGAGATTTAACCTAGAGCTTAGACATGGTAGGCATGTGTCATTCCAGTAAGCTACAAGCCTTAACTCTGTCTGGAGACAGGGTTTTCACTGTATAGCTCAGGCTAGCCTTGAATGGATAGTCCTCCGCTTCATCCTCCACCTCAGCCTCCCAAATGCTAAGATTATAGGTGTGTACCACCACAGCTGGCCGCCCGTTTTCTAATCCTTGTCTTCTGGAAGGCATGTTTGGAGTTTGTCCTGTCTCTATACTGTGTGCACTATATATGCACATGCTTTCTCTGCAAAGCTCACTGATGCAGGGATTTGCATGCTGCATAATAGAACACGGGTTCCTTCAGTAACAATAGCTTTGTGCAGTAGGATATATTGTGCTAAAATACACAGAGATACACTGTGCCACCTTAACTCCATTGAGATGGTTTGGTGGCCTTAAGTACACTCACAATCGTACTTTCTGTTCTTAGCGGGACATCTCTCCTGAGCTTATTCATCTTGATGTTGAAATAAAAACTCTGAATTTATTTACCATAACCAAGAACATCACCAGTTCATGTAAATTATTTTCTAGTTCTTCATACAAAGCGTGGATTGTAAATTCAAGCACCATCCATAATCCTTATAGCACCCTTTTCTCTGAAATGAATGCATAGACAGCCTCTATCCTTCCTAGAGATGAAACCCTAAGGCCAAGAAAGTCAAGGAGGCAGAATAAGAAGTCTCCAGAGCCCTAGTAAAGAAGAAACACATGTCACCTACCTCTGGCAACCAAACACTTTGTGGCTCTGGACAAGTCCCCAGGAGAAAGAAACCTGGCCACTACTTCATTGTCGAATTCTCTTAATCACTGAGTCTGCCATGAGGAAGACAGAAGACAACTTTGATGGTTTGTGTATGCTCAGCCCATGGAATGGCACTATTAGAAGGTATGGCCCTGTTGGAGTAGGTGTGGCCTTGTTGGAGTGGGTGTGTCACTGTGGGTGTGGGCTTTAAGACCCTCATCCTAGCTGCCTGGAAGTCAGTATTCTGCTAGCAGCCTTCAGATGAAGATGTAGAACTCTCAGCTCCTCCTGCACCATGCCTACCTGGATGCCTTGATGATAATGGACTGAACCTCTGAACCTGTAAGCCAGTCCCAATTAAATGTTGTCCTTCTAAGAATTGCCTTGGCCATGGTGTCTGTTCACAGAAGTAAAACCCTAACTGAGACAACAACACACACCTGTTCACTGTGGAGGTCAAGGTTAACCAGAAGTAAATGAAACTGGCTGGCGGGGTTGGCGGGGGAGCTCTGTGACTGGGAAGCAACAGCAACAGTCAGTACCCTGGTCAGGCCTGATGGACACTATGAGACAGAACCAACCCCTTCAGCTCCTGCTAAGCTGTGGATATTGCCATCAAAATTAACATCATCTGAACAAATTTCAACTGGCTAATTTTAAATGTATGTTGTTGTTGTCTTGCTTTCAAGAGAGAGAGAGAGAGAGAGAGAGAGGGAGAGAGAGAGAACACTAAAGAAAGTCTAGGTTCAATTCCCAGCATCACATAAACTAGGCAGGTGGAATCTAGCTGTAACCTCAAGATTCTGGAGACGGTAGCAGGAGGGCAAATAGTTGAAAGTCATTTTCAGATATATAAGGAGCTTGAGGCCAGCCTTGGACACATGAGACCCAGAGAAAGGGGGAGAGACAGGACACAGTCATAAAGGCATAGTTCTAAGTGTCCGTCTTTAAACATAAAAGAAAATGCTGATCATATGCAAACAGTAAGAGCTGCTCAGTTTGGATCTAGAGCGTCCTGAATGTTTATGGCCTGCTCCTCAGCTTGTTGCTCTTGTGGGACTTTTAAGAGGAAGTGCCGAAAATAAATAAATAAATAAATAAATAGGAAGTGCCTATTTACAATAAGTCAGAGTGACCTTGGAATATTGGTACCCAGACCCCTTTCTTTCTCTCTTTCCTCTCCTCTATGCTTGGAGCCCTTTCTGTCTCTCCCCTTTTCTCTGCATCCTGGCCACCATGAGGGGAGCAACTTGCTCTGACACACTCTCACCATAATATACTGCTTTGTCTCAGTCTCGAAAACCAAGGGACCAGTCCACTGTGAACTGACATCTCTGGTCTTCATTTTTATGATGCAGGGCCATCACACTGTAGTTGAACTTTTTTCTACTCTTTTTTCCCATTTCCCTTTGATCTTCTCCAGGATACTCAGCTAGCTACAGTTGTTTACCTAAAAGAGTGAGCAGCATCTCCATTCACAAAGGATCAGAGTCTTTATGTAGCCAGCCTTCAGTGGCTTGATGCAATCATTTTTAAAAATCCTTGTACTAGGCTTGGAGGTACGAAGAGTCACAGCATAGAACCCAGCCCTGTTAGAATTGGTCTTTCCTCATTAACTGTGTAGTAACAACCTGTGTCCTGTTATTGGAATTACTCAAGCTGGTAATACATTTCTTTTGTTACAGTCCGTTCACTGCCAAGAGAAACTGCCAATAGTCAGTTTCCTTGGAACTGTTGATGGATCCCCAGTGGAAGTGTTCTCTTAGAAACAAAGTCAGCAGAGATTTAAAAGGTAGCAAAATCAGGCACAGAGTGTAGAGTGACAGGAGTTTAGTTACTCTGTATTCTACTAGTTCTTCCTGCACCAGTAGGAGGGGCTTATCTTGGTTTCTAGTATAAAGCATACACCCTATAAAAGAGCAGACCAGTTTAACTGGTGTCTTTAGTCAGGAGAAAGAGTCTCAGACATGGAAGAGAGCGTGCAATAGAGAACAGAAGCCGTTGTTGTTTGAAGACTGCTGTATTTGTCTCGATCCACACAAATGTCCCCATTCCAATGTTCATGACTCTAGTCCCTAAGTCATGCCCCTATCCGAAACAGAAGTGTCTAGTGCAGTTTACCCTGCAGCTCTGCAGTCCAAACCTCCAAACTTTGGGACTTTATCTGTCCCATGGCTAAAAGAAACCAGATTGTTTTAGGAAACCTGTACCACTGTAAGGCTTTCCTAGATTTTGAATTGGCTCACGTTATTAGGGTGTTGTTGTTTTGTTTTGGTTTTTTTTTTTGTTTTGTTTTTTGTTTTTTGTTTTCTTTGTGTAAGGTTTTTTGAGGTGGGAAGCACCAACTACTCTTGTGATTTTTTTGGAACATGGTTACCAAGCATTGATGTTGCAGACCTTGAGTATCCCAAAGCCCTGTCAAGAAGCACTTCATTTTTAAGTAACCATGACAGCAATTTAAATACCTGTTTTCCACTATATATCATGGCCTTTTTATATACCATTTTCATTTACTGAGAAGCTATCACTATATTCCATCCTGATGACTGGTTGTATTTATATTTATATATTCAAGGCTTAATGACAGATTTTAGATTTCATCTTCTGTGTGAATGGGAGGCCGCTACGCATACTACAGAGGTCAGAGGTCAGCCAGAGCCATCATTCCTGATGAACCATCATCCACGTTGTTTCTAAGACAGCAAAGCTGATTAGGCGAGGCTGGCTGCTATCAGAATCTAGGGATCCCCTGGTCTTTTCTTTCTCAGGACTGGCACACATGCTTGGCTTTTATGAAGATGCTTGGTCTAGAATTCAGGTTCTTATGCTGGCACAAAAAGTACTTTACAAACTGAGATCTCTTCTCAGGCCTTTAGATTCCGCCTTCAAGGACCCGCCTTCTGTTTTATTTTGATGTTTGGTGCCATCAGTCAGTAACCAGCCCAGGAAAACCTGACCATTTCAAAAGCCAATCATCCACGTGCGGTGAGTGAGACGGAGACCTCAGGTTTCTTCCGAACTTCAGCAGGAGCTGGAGTGTGTAACGATGGCTTAGTAAGCAGGAGTGTGTGGCTACAAAAGTCATGGGCATACAGATGCCTCTGTGCTTTAACTCGATTAAACAGGTCCTACTTCTGGCTTTAAATTTTTTTTTTCTACTGTAAGAGCTGAGAGCTTTTTCGTGTGAGTTATTCTGCTTCTGTCTCTTCCCGACGTTGGTATTTAGCATGTTTATGTGTATGTGTGTAATTCAGTGTTGAGGCTAGACACTGATGTCAGCGGTGAACCTCAATCACTTCCTATGCTGTTTTTTGAGACAGGGTCTCTCATTGAACCTGGAGCTTTCTGACTCTTCTAAACCAGCTAGCCAGCAGCTCCAGGGCTCCTCCTGGCTTCATCTTCCCAGTGTAGAGATTACTGGCATACACTGCCCACACGTAGCTTATACATGGATGCTGGGTGTCCAAACTCAGGTTTCATATATTTTACTGACTGGGCTATCTCTTCGGCTCTAACCTGCATATTTTTTTTCCTATAAACTATCTTTTTCTCCCAGTGGCATTTCAAACTCTGAAGACATGAAGCATGCATTATTTCCTTTTCTAGATCTTAAACTTTTAAGGCACCAGTGCCTGAAGGGATAATGAAAAAGTCAGTCATTCACCTCATTGGCTCCTCCATTTGACCTCAGAGAATGGGAATTAAATTCAAAATAACCAAAGGAGCAAAAGTCACGCAACAGTGACTGATGCAATAGTGAATGATTAGCTGAGATTAACTGTAATGGGATTACTGAAGTCTCAGCAATGAGGGATTTTGTTTGGAAAGGAAGGACCTCAGTCCTTGCCTTTCTGGATTTATTCCTGGAAATGAATAAGGCTCAGTTGACCCTCCGGTGTTCTGCTTGTATTTGGTAAGCCAACCTAGAAGCAGTTTAACAAAAGTGTTTAACATTAACCTCTGAGGTGGGTGGTTGGGACTCTAGAGTCAATTAGTCAAAAAGTACAGATTAGTGACTTAGATGATTAGGAGAAAACACAGATTTTTTTCAGTTCAAGCATCAGCACATTTTTTTCTCAGACCAATGCAACCGAGCAGACCAAGGTTTGTGTCTGAAGATGGAAGAACGTAGAACTAGCTCAGCCAAGGTCACACTGACAGTGTCCACCAAGGTCACACTAACAGTGTCCTCCTAGCCAGAGTATCTCTGAGGCAAGGACACTGGCTCTCTTCATCTCTGCAAACCAAGGCAGTGGAGGCTCCAGAACACACAGCTGCCATAGTTTCTTCTAACTATGTGAGATTCATCATGATGCTACCTTCGATGTTTCATGTGTTTTCCTAAGTAAATTCAGTTTCAGGCACTTCCTGAGGGTGTGGATGAGAGTTGGTGAGGTTTCTACTTCTAGAGTTAGAGGGGCAATGCTTCCACAGAAGCAACCATTTCATGAGTTTACTTCTGCAGTGTTGAGGACCAAACCCAAGACCCTGTGCATTTGAGAGTGTTTACTCTACTACTGAGTCCATGAACCGATTCCACCAGCCAGTGAGCTAATTTTTATTAGGTCTGAGGTTGTTGCTCCAGTCATACTGTGGATGCATGTCTGTAAAGATTTTGAGGGAGTCTTTGCTGGGGATTACTTCACTGAGAAAAGGCCTGAGGATGTCTGGCATTTCGTCAAAGCATTGACCTTAGAGAAAAACAAGATCAAATTAAGCCCAAACAAAAGCTCTCTAGCCAGCACTGTCAGGGAATGTCACCAAAACAATACAGGGTTTTCTGTGTTGCTCAAAGTTCAGTGGCATCTGGATCACAGGGAACGGATTAAGGGTTTCCTTGTACCCTTCATACTGAAGGTGCACATTAAGTTGACAGGGGCAATGCCACCAGGGACTTGCAAAGGAAGTAAATAGATCACGTGCTTGAAGAACTTAAGGAGTAGAGGAGAAGCGTGGGTCAGAGTCAGCTACTTTAAGATGTAAGCTAGCAAGAAAGACAGAAAAAGACCTGTCAAAAATGGCCCAGGCACTGGGTTAGATCCATAACCCGGAGGCGACTGCCTGTAATCTCAGGAAGAGAGGCAGGAGCTTCAGAAGCTCAAGGTGACCCTTTACACTTTGAATTCAAGGCCAGCCTGTTTCAGAAAAAGAAGAAAAGGAGGGAGAAGGTTGGTTTCCATCTTGATGGTAGAAAAAAAAAATTTAGGAGTTTAAGATGTTTGCACTCAGGAGACTCTCCAGTGTTCTCCTGGGAGTTCAAATTTAGATACAAAGAAATGTCGGCTACAACTGAACCTTTGAGCTGGCCAACCTTCCGACTCCATCTTGTCTTTGGCGTCCCTGTAGGTGCCCGGTTGCTGAAATGAAAACACCCAAAGTCAGGATCTACCTTAGCAGCATGCTCCCTTGCAGCCTTGAGAGTTGTCCTTCCAGTTTCCCAAGTCTGGGACTCCTATTATCACAGAGCCGTGGGTTACTGGTAGAGATAATTACAGAGAGAAGAAAAGTCAGGACTAAAGCCATAGAGCGAAGAAGAATTTTTTTTAAATCCATATCACCTTGATGTTAAGGCCAAGGAACCAGGCAGCTAATCTGGCCCAGCGACCATGAGTTAAGCCAGGGGATTTCTTGCTTTGCCTGCACACTTCCAAGGCATCCTGGGCAAAAGCATCTGTACACATTGGCTCTCCTCTGTGGCTAACAGACAGCTCCTGACACCTGGAGCATCCCTCGGGTGTGTTGTGATGGCATCTAGACACATAATGCAAACCTTTGTTGTTCTTGGTCCAGCTCCTAAGAGAGAGATGATGTGGAAGTTACTTGTCTTATCACTGT
The DNA here is from genome assembly GCA_030674055.1 of Rhabdomys pumilio. Taxonomy (NCBI): domain Eukaryota; kingdom Metazoa; phylum Chordata; class Mammalia; order Rodentia; family Muridae; genus Rhabdomys; species Rhabdomys pumilio. The sequence goes on along the minus strand of JANHMN010000001.1, from coordinate 256,185,935 downwards.
GACAAAATATCAGACAGCCTAACGGGGTAAGGGTTATTTTGGCTCATGGTTTGCAAGTCCAGTCCATCAGGACGGCAAAAGCACCGTGGCGGGGATGTTGTCTTTTCTGTCACAATTTATGTGTTTGAAACCAATCACAGATGAAGCTCTGAAATCGCCTCCTTTTAGGGGACTAGGGACGTAGCTCAGTTGACAGAGTGCTTACCTGGCATTCATGAAGTTCTGGGTTTGATTCCCATGAGCATAAAGTGTCATGCTTGTGATTCTTAGCAGTGGGGTGTGGAGGCAAAATCTGAAGTGTAAGGTCACCCTTGCTGCACACTGAGTTCTAGACTGGTCTGGGCTATAATGACTGTTTCTCATAGTCTGAGCTATAATGACTGGGTCTCAAAAGAGAGAAACAAAAATAAAGGGTAAAAAAATTCTGATTTAAGTGGGATTGACTTTTTGCTGATATTTTATCAAGGACATTAATGTAAACCTGTGACTGTACTATATCCTGGTCGCTACTGCAAACAGAAGAAAAGCAGGACAGAGGAGGAAGAGGAGGAGGAGAAGGAGGAAGAGAAGAAGAAAAGGAGAAGGAAGAAGAGAAGGAGGAAGAGGAAGAAAAAAGGAAAAGGAGGAAGAAGAGGAGGAGGACAAGGAGGAGGAAGAAGAGGAGGAGGACAAGGAGGAGGAAGAAGAGGAGGAGGGGCAGGAGGAGGAGGAGAAGAGAAGGAAGAAGAGAAGGAGGAGGAGGAAATAAAAAAGGAAAAGGAGGAAGAAGAGGAGGAGGGGCAGGAGGAGGAAGGACAAGGAGGAGTGGGTAGTAGCCACAAACTAGAAAAGCGAAGATTTTGCCAAGTCATTCTTACTTTGTTCTTTTCTAGAACTCAGTGTTGACTTTGCTGGGGTAGTTTCTTTTCTACTATCTCTAACTCTGTTTGTTTCTAAATTCCAAAGAGGGCAAAGGCAAAGCTTGTAAGTTGTGGACTTCTGCAATTGGAGGAGTTGGGAATTAGGCTAGGCTACAGCGTGCTCATCTGAGCAAAGTCTCATGGTTTTCTCTATTCAATGTGAAACCCAAGATAGTAAGTGTCTTGTTACCCTGCTGATGAGGGTGGATACTAAAGATACTGGTTCCTGGAGTTCTATTAAGAGGGAAAAAATCCAAATGTTCAGAGTAGAAACGTTCAATCATGAGTCTCAGGTGGAACGCTTGTGACCTGGCTGACCACCAGGCTTAAGGAAATTTCAACAGCAGTGCCTGGAGTCAAGGGTGTGCCAAGGGACAACATCTGGAGGAATACTGAAGTAGAAAGGAAGGAAGACAGTGGTCTTTGGGCATCCATGAAAACATCCAGGAACAAGTAGGAAATCTGGGCCAGGGTGAGCTCAGGAACAAAGGACAGACCAGGCACAGTAGGATACTAAGGACAGTGGATGGGCTCACAGACTAGGAAGTTTCTCCCTATGACTAACTATCCATGTTGCCTGGCTTACAATGTTCCCACGGGACAGAACTGACCATGTTTGCTCATGGGTAACAATTAGGTCTTTTCCAGTAGCTTCTAAGAACGCTGAAAGTTCAGAGCTAGAAGATAAGTAACTGCCTCCCTGCTGTCTTGTTAGTGGATTATAACAGGGTGTTCCCTTTGGAGTTCTGCCATAGAGAGCCACTTACTAGGCAAGTATTTATGAGCAAATAGGCACCCAGACCATTCCCATGGTCTAGTCTAAAAACTCCATGAAGCCTAAGCTCCCTGACTTTCTATGGGATCTGACCACCTCTCATTTGTGAGATGAGTTTGAGACCAGCTCAGTCAATTAGAGGCAAATGAAATCATAAACAGACACACAAGAACAGAATCACATACTGCAGGCAGCATCCCCAAAGAGGAAGATGGACATCTTTCACTGCCTAGATTATGCCTCATTTATATAAGGTATAGTCTGCAGGATGTGTGCAGTATTGTATGTAAAATATTTCAGTCTACACACAATCTGGAATAATATTGATGTGTCAATTTCAATCACACAGTGTGGCAAATAGGAGATTCTCTCTTGCCTCTGAAAATGCATTAGTTCACCTTGGAGTTGTTTGTTAACCCCATTAGACCTAAATAGAACTTACCGTTGGAAGCATAATATTCCTATTATTTTTACAAATACACCTGCCTTCTCAGCCTGCCTCTCTCTCTCTCTCTCTCTCTCTCTCTCTCTCTCTCTCTCTCTCTTTAGAGAAATGATTCTCATTGTGTTACCAGGGTTGGCTTAAGACTCCTGTGCTCAAATGATTCTCCTGCCTTAGCCTCCTCAGTGCTGAGACTGTAGGGTCACTAAATATGCTAAAGTCCTAATTCCCTCACACTGTCTGTACCTGTGACCCAGGTCATCTGAAATCCGGTGATTGATATCTTTATAAAGAAAGCCACAGGCTCATTAGAAGACAACCTTGTGAAAGTAGAGACAGCAGATGAGAGAATCCAAAAGCTCATGAGTAGCTACAGAGTCGGGATATTGGAAAGATGCCATTCAGTTAATTTCAGAGATGGTGAGGATGGCCAAAAGATAGGACATAGGAAAACAAATAAAGCGAAGACTGTCTGTTCCACTGAGCACAAATACACACCACAGAGGTTCTGTCTGTTTGTCAAGGTGTGTACTATACCCAGGCTTCAGGACTAAGTTGCTTTGGGCAAACAGGACACTCAGTAGAAGCAGCAGCCAGATCCCTGGGTAAGAGCACGTAAGACATTGCCGAGTCCACGTGGCTTTAAGCTCTAAAGTCACTGTTACTTGATTTCTGAAGTCAGCATGCGTGCTTCAAAGTAGCTTGGGAATACTTGACTTAAAAATATACTTAACAGTGAAGGGGAAGGAAGGAGGGAAAAAGGAAAAGGAGGAAGAAGGAAGAGAAGGAGGAGGAGGAGGAAGAGGAGAGGAAGAGGGAGAGGAAGAGGAAGAGGAAGAAGAGGAAGAAGAAGAAGGAGAAGGAGAAGGAGAAGGAGAAGAAGAAGAAGAAGAAGACGAAGACGACAGGTATTTATGTCAAGTCATGCTTTCTAGGAACAATGACTGATGCATTTATTTATTTATTTAACCACAGGGAGGACTTCTCATGAACTCACTCAGTTCTATCTCTAGTGTGGCTGAAAATAGCAAAGCATCGCACTTCTTCTTTGCAAGGCCCACTTCCTGTCTTTCCCAGGCCCTGTGAGCACAATATCACCTCAGGCTAGCAGACGAGACTGTTATCTTGCATATCATGAGATGATAAAAAAAAAAAAAAATCTCTGTAGACTAAACCTGGCACAGTACCAAAAACTTGTCATGCTATATTGAGTTATAAAAGGAGATAGGCCTTTGTCAGTTGAGAGCCAACCATGGCTAGGAATATATCTGTTTCTTAGCATTCAGGAGACCTGAATTTGAAAGGTACTACATAAGAAAGCCATGATAGTATATGCCCATAATCTCAGCACTCAAGAGGTAGAGACAGGAGGATCAGAAATTCAAGGTTACCCTTTACTACATAGTGATTTCCTGGTCAGTCTGGGCTACCTAAGGCCCTGCCTTCCATGTTCACTGTTGGTTAGGTTAGAGATAATCAACCAGTCAGCTCAATAACAGCATATCAGGTACCAGAAGCTACACGGTGTTGTGTAGGAAGAATCATATGTAGAGCAGCAGGAGTTAACACCAATATCAGATGCTTTTCTCATTACTATGGCAAAATACCTAACAAAGGCAATGTAAGGGAGAAAAGATTAGCTTGGCGTGTAGTTTGAGGGTACAGGCTGTCACAGTGGTGAAGACATGACAGCCCAAGTGTGAGGCTGTGATCACATTCTGCCTGCAGTCAGGAAGCAGAGAGCAATGAGTGCCAGAACTCCACTCATGTTCAGTTAGGACTACAGCCCGTTAGACCACTCACAGCCTGTGTGTGTCATCCTTTCTTGGTTAAACCTCTCTTGGAAGCACGCTCATAGGAGTTTGTTTTTTAGATGTTTCTAAACCCTATCAAATTGAAAATCAAAGTTAACCTCCCAGGGAGATCCATGTGTCCCCCACTAGACCCTTCTTTTATGTGTAACTCCTCTGGATCTATGGATTGTAGCTTGGTCATCATTTACTTAATGGCTACTAATAGGTTTTACAGGTGAATTGAGGGTGGGTAGGGACGGGAACAGGAGGATCAGGTGGGGAGGAGAAGGGAAGATAGGTTGACGGAGGGAATTCAGGAAGACTCAGCTGAACTCAAGGGATATTTAAGGGATGATATGGAAACCTAGTGCACTCCTAAAATACGTGAAGGTGATCATAAGGAAATCTCCTAGTAATAGAGGATACAAAGTCCCAGCTGGCCATTTCTTGCCACAAAACGAGGCTTCCAGTAGCAGGACTGGGTTGCATTCAATTAAGTTTTGGCCAAGAAAGTCCTATGGAAATCTCTAAACAACTGAAACTGTTAGACAATGGGATGCTCCCTGAAACTGACAGTGGCCCCCAACTCATTGTGGAGGACAACACCCACACAACTCATTGAACATGGAAAAGCCAAGCTGGTGCCCACATGGAGCCCTTACCCCTACATTTTAGTGACTTGGTGCAGGCAGGTACTCTGCAGGCTGCCAAAAGAGAACCATAACCACCAACCTAGCCACAAAAGCTTTCACCTATCATCTGTCCTGATGCAGGATCTGCTAGGTCCATGGTGGTACAGCACTTGTGGGAGTAACCAACCAATGTACGATCTGACTTGAGACCCACTCCATGATATAAAACCCACACCTGACACTGTTCAGGTGATCAAGAATCAGAGACTACATAGCCTAGAGAGAGCTAGGGTAAAACTAAACACTACCAGTCTAAAAAATGCATTAATAAAACGACTGCTAACCATATTCTGCTGTACTCAATAGACAGTGTCTTGTTTGGTAACCGCCAGAGAAGCTTCCTCCTGCCTCAGACGGGAACAGATGCAGAGACCCACAGCCAGACATTATGTGGAGAGAGAGTCTAAATGGAATGTCTCCATCAAATCCCTCCTGCTCAGAGCTCAGGGACCACGGAAGAGGGGCAGAAAGAGCGTAAAAGTCAGAGTGGGTAGGAGGCAGCAGCATTCCGAGGCTCTCTGAGTCAACTAAGCAGGGCTCATAGGAACTCCAGAGACTGAAGAGCAAGCACAGGGCCTACATGTCGGCACCGGGTCCTCTGTGTATAAACTGTGCCTACTCTTGGGAATCTTTTCCTTCTGTTGGGTTGTTTTGTCCAACCCTAATATGGTGGTCTTCCCTTTCTTTATCTTATTATATTGTATTTTTCAAAAAGAATTTATAAATTCAACATATACTAAAATAGTAATTTTTATTTGAGATTGCTCTTCAGCACTATTTCCAGTTTAGAAAGCCAATCCTCATCATGCTGACGGAAACTGCAGCAATTCTTTCTTTTTATTTAATTGAATGTCATAGGACTTTTTTTAATCTTGTAAGAAAGACAAAATGCTGTCTTTCATAGAACATGCAGGAAACTGTTAAAGTAGTGTTGACTTAGTCATTCATAAAAACCTAGCTTTACTATTGACAGTTCTGGAGAAGGCACATGGATGATGCCTATGTCTGTGTCCTCGAATTGACAGGGACAGAAGTCTCCTCCTAGACCTCATTGATGAAGGCAGTAACTTTACTGAGGGACAGAAACGAATTAGTCCACAGTACTGAAACACGTGGGATCTCAATGCTGACACGTTTAGGTTTATGTTGTAAGGGACTAATTTGGAGAACACCCAGTGTTTATGCAGTTACATTGTATAGCTGTAAGCTACGGTCTAGATTAATTCATTCAGGGGCCAAGAACTTACTGAGAAAGAAGCATGAACTAGGTGGTCTGCTAACTGGCCAGGAAAAATATGAGACACATAGAATAAAATGGAGCAAAATCTCCTCGCTTCTGAAAGCTGAGTCTTCTACTAATGTGGGTCTTACTAGCTTTATTGACAGCTGCATTACATCATAAAATAAAGGAAATAGGCAAGTATTTCCTTCATTGTCCTTTTTTTTTTTTTTAGCAAAAAGATCTATTTTCTAAGTCTTACTTTTCTTCCAAATTTTATTATCTAATAAGATGTATGCCCATAATAAAGCTTCCTTTTTGTCTCTGTGTTTGTTTTTAAGAAAATCAGGTTTAATTATTACAGAGCTGGGGAGATGGCTCTTCAAGTAAGAGTGCTTTCTGTGTAAGCATGAGGATGTGAGTTCAAATCTCTGGTACCCTGATCGTGGCACATGTGTCTGTAATCCCAGCTCTCTGGGATGGGCACAGGCAGATCCCAGGACTTGCTGACAAGAGAGTGTGACCAAAACAATGAGCCACCTCCTGGCTTAGTAATAGCCCTCCAGCCTCCACATGCAAGTCTACATGAAAGTCCACACACAAGTCCACATGTATACAAACCCCTGCACAGGAAGAAAGGCAGGAAGCAAGAAAGGCAGCACACCATCCTATTATAGTTCTGGAGACCCACCGCTTTGACTCCAGACCCCTCTGACGTCTGCCCTTGGGGTCATTTACAAAAGAATCTGCTCATGGCTACAGAGAAATCTGCTCTTTGTAACCTGACACATAGTCACCTCTCTTACAGCTGACGTTACCTACGCCATCGAATATCTGAACAATAGAATGTGAGTGGATTAGAGTGCTGGGGGTGTAGCTCAGTTGGTATGCAAGGAACCTCAGGTTAGACCAGACTACCACATAAGCTGTACATGGTCTTAAATCACAGCACTTGCATGGTACAGGCTGGAGGTTTAGAAGTTCAAAGCCATGTTTGGCCACATGGTGATTTTTGAAGCTAGCTTGAGATCTTGCATTTCTATCTATCTATCTATCTATCTATCTATCTATCTATCTATCTATCTATCTATAATATCTATATAATCTATTTATCTATCTATATACCTATGTATCTACGTATCTATGTATCTTTCTCTCTATATATATATATATACATATACATATATGTATATATATATGTGTGTGTGTGTATGTATATGTATATATGATATATATATATATACATAGACATAGACATAGAAATAGACATAGACATATATATATCATGAAGCAGGCACTCTGGCTATCACATCAAGTGTAACACAAAAAGAGGGGTGACTGCTGAAGTTGACAGCATCAAATTTGTTAATGTCTTGTCTGTTATTTACTAATGATTAAACTCAAAGCTATGTGTTTTGGACAAGAGTACCAAAGAACTGTCAGGCATGGTGGGCTATACCTGTGACACCAGTTCTAGGGAAACAGGGTTAGAAGGTTCAGTTCAAGGCCATGTTCTTGAATGCACAGTAATTTGGAGGCTACACTGGGCTCTCTGAGACCCGGTCTCAACAACAAAACCAAACAAAGAACAACAAAACAGAAACCAGAAGCCCACAGAGACAATGCTCAGTATGTCGTGTAAGAAGATACATAATGTTGATACATTTTGGTTGTGATGCTATTAACTCCATCACACATTTCTCCAGTGTTAATTTTGCAGTTTCCCTTTGGATTTAGCCTTGTGGAATATATTTTGAATCTATGACAATGTCCTCTTTGTACTCGGTTCTGCTAATGTTAGTGTCTCTACTTACCTGTGATCATTATTCCTGATGTTTGTCTGCTATGGGCAGTTTTAAGTTTTATGTTTTCCCTCAATCATTAACTAGAATTTACCACAAAGAAAGAAGTTTTCCTGGTTGTTGTTGTTGTTGTTGGAAACAGGCTCCCTGGTGTCCTGGCTGCTGGCTGAGTGGTTTATCTGTGACTTGAGGTCACCTTTATCCAGAGAGAAACCAGCAGGCCCAGGGAAAGGTGACAATAACTTGACCCTGGAGAAAACACTGCATTTCAGTCTCTCCCATTGCTCTCTAGGTCTGGAAATGCTAACACCATTGTGAACTAATGAGAACACTTTCAAGGGAAGAGCGGCCACACACGACTGACTGGCTATATTTGGGGTGAGGATGTCCATCGAGTCAGAGAAGAAAGAGCGAGGGCTGGTATCGGGGCTGGTGATGACGTGAGGGGTCAGCATTTGTTTGTGCTGCACATTTGAAACAGCTAAAGGCCATGTTCCTCGAGCCCAGCATGAGGTGATGACCTTTATGTATTTTGATGGCTTCAGGTAACCAAACAAAACCGGTCAACAAGCTTGGCAGGAGGCTCCCCATGTGCCTTTGACCCAAGAATAGAACTTTGATTTGAAAGGGAGTACAGACCCTATTTTTCCTTCATAGGTGGGCAGCTAGAGAAAACCAACCTTTTCCTTTCTTACAGAAACTGCACTCTCTGGTGTTGGCGGAAAAAATAAGGGCAGGACCTTTCACTGGGTGAATTCCAAGTGTTTTAGAGTTGGGAACTTGTAGTTCTCCATAACACTTCCTTGCAGGTAAGCAGGGAATGGTGAATTATCCTCCTTTGTGTGTTAACCAGAAAAGGTACTATTCAATGGAGGCGAACCAGCCAGCATCTGCAGAAAGGTGATGAGCACGGGGCACAGGGCAACTAGTGTGATTTAAATAAGTACATGCCAGAGGTCCCTCTCCGTGGTCATCACAGACGATTTTTCTCTGCAAATCTCCAGACATCTTCTAGTGCAAAATAAGCCTGGAAACAAATGGTGTTCTTCCATGGAAAGGTAGCAACATTCTAACCCTGGAGAAAAGGATGGACCTTCAGTTTCTCCTGTCCTTCTCTGAACTCTGATATTGCTGCAGATTTATTAACACTTTTATGGCAACCTAGTAAGTTACAGTAAGACTGTAACTTCGTGAATGTTGTACCAATAAACCAAGAAGGAGAAAATGAGCTGTTTCTTTATGTTGCTTCTCACCACGAGTCTCTATGCAAGCAAGAGGAGAGGTTTTAGGTTGGTTGGCTTGTTTGTTTTTCCAGAGCAGGTAGAACATTTGAAGGAGGGAAATTAAGAGAGAGCTGAGGTCTGGACCATTATGATGGCTCCTCCCACGCAGCGCCTCCCACGCAGCTGCACCAGTCCAGCTGTCTAACACTGCTCAAATGCTACACGAGGCTCAGCTCCATCGTGTTGGGCCCATGCACCGTCATCTCCCCCAGGGACACCTGTAAAGTTTTAGTTATCTCTTGTGAAGGAAACCTTTATTGGCTGACCTCACTGCACCTGCCTACACCTTTGTTTTTCAAAGGAATTCCCAGGCAGTCTACCTCCGTCCCCTCTAGTAAGATTGGCCTTGAGCAGGAGCTCAGGCAGCCCAGGTTGGCATCCCACTCTGGAGTCAGGAATGACCTTAAACTTCAGGTCCTCTTCTCTCCACCTTCTGTGTGGTGCGGGCCACTGAACCCAGGGCTTCACAACTGAACTGTGGGACATAAAACCATGCCAGGAAGTCTGGGAAGATAGAGCAAGTTGAGGCCCAGAGACTCGGTGGGCACACACCTGAGGCTGAGGTGACTCCCAGCTTCCTGCCAGACTCCTGACTTGAAACACGTGCCATGCTTCTCACATAAAAGAGACATGACCACAGTTCACATAGGCTCAAGTCAGAGTTCTCCATGCTAATAAGACACCTAGAGGCCTGGAGGGTGTAGCCGGTAAGCTTTCCTTCCCAGATATTCTTCCATGCAAAAGGTGTTTAATCTCAGGCCCACCCTGAGAAGTGGGGTATGGTTTTATGCATCCACCTTCCGCAATGACAGTGAACAATTCAGAACCATGGACTGCCTCTTTTCATCAAGATCAGCTGTGGGGACCCACAGAGAAAGCCTTCACCTAGAGAGCCGCAGTCTAGTCTCCTTTAGAAGGCCTCTCTGCACTCCCACCACAACCAACACCAAGCCTGCCACCCATTAAGCCAAGAACTCTCCCCGTGGGACTAGCTGGAGCTCCCCTCTTCCCCCTGGCCCTGGGCTAGACACAGCCCGTGGGACCCCCACTCTGCTCTCTGTTCTTCTGGGGCTCCCAGAGGCGCCTGGGTGTTCAAGGGTCTGAGAACCTCACAGCCTCGGCTTCAATGCATGCCTGGGACCCCTGAACCAGCTCTGGTGTTTCTCACACCTTAGTCTGTGCTTTCCCACCTCCAAGCAGTGTCCCAGGGCTTCCCTATGTCCCAACACCTGCCTGGTGGCAGTGTGGGGTACGAAAAGTCAAACTCCCCATCCCACCTTAGCAAGTGGCCTTGCCCTGGGGCGGAGCAGACGCAGGACCTACAACCCTGAACCACAGACTCCAGTCTTTCTTTTAGCTTTTTGTGTGGCCTCCAATGTCTTCCATGCCGCTTGGCAAAGGAGAAAGGGTGACAGGGTGATGAAGCCATCAATGAAAAATGACACAATGTTGTCACCTAAGGAGTGAAAGGCTGGACAGGCCAACCCCACTGCTGCCTGAAAAAGTTGACAGTGCAATGCACTTGAATATGAGACACACAATCATACAATCAGTGTGACAACATAAGAAGTTCTTCAAGGAAGTAGAAGATCACATCAGAAACTGTTGCAGGGACAATAACACACACACTCACATACACATTCACATACATATGCTCGCACACACACATTATACGCACAGTTACACACACACTTGTGTACACTCACACACAAACACACACATAATCTTCACACACACTTTCTCACACGCATGTGCACAAGTATACACACATGCATATACACACATATACATTCACATACTTATGCTCTCACATGCATTCATACACCATTACATACACACTAGCATACACACACACACACAACACTTGCATAGATAACTGCAACACTCACATACACCCTCTCACACACATACTCTTATATGTATTCATATACATACATATCTTCACACACTTATACTCTTACACATACACAAACCACACATACAAACACATTCACACACATACTCATAGACACAGACTCATACACAAACACACTCACATACACAATCCTCACACATCCCTTCTCACACTCTCTCACACACATACACACACAAATCCACACATAACAAACACATTCACACAATGTTCATAAACTCACATACCCACACAATAACACACACACAACACACACAAACCCAACACACACATACACACACACACACACAAACCCACACATAACACATTCACACAATATTCATAAACTCACATACCCACACAATAACACACATACAATATACACAAACCCAACACACAAACACACACACACACGCGCGCACACACACACACACACACACACACACACATGCACACACACACATACATACAGACTTGGGAGCTGTCAAACAGCATTTAGCCCAACATAAAGCTTTCAGTGTCCACCCAGGGTGTTTAAGTTTGCAAACCCAGTGTTTGTGAGCTATTGCATCTTGCCAGGATGGATGTGGGGGAACAGAAAAACAAAACAAAAGAAATCCAGAAGTTGCCTGTCCCGTGTGTATTTATTGTGGAGTTTTCCTAGGCTGCTTAGCCGCAGCACTGCCAGGGCTATGGTGTCTCCATGGAGACGTGGTCATTCTTTATAAGTGCTGCACCCTGGCCTGATTTCTGGACAGCAAGTAGACAAAGGTTCTCTTTATCACATTGTTGGGGAAAAAAAACATCCATTTTCTATTCTAATACACACTATTAGTTAAAATGATAACTATGCAGAGAAAATAGCAAAATAAGCAAGGGGAAACACTGATAATCTTTATTTTAATTTGTGGAGTTTCACAGAATTCATTTGAGATAACATTAGCTAATTAATTAATTTGGGGGGAGGAGGTGAGACAGTGTCTCTCTATGTAGTCCTGCCTATCCTGGAATTCACTACATAGCCCGCTGGCATCAAAAGCACAGAGATCTGCCTGCCTCAAACTCTCAGGTGCTGAGATTAAAGGCAATTGCCACCACTCTTGGCTAAGCTAATGTTTAAAGGCAGGCAAATGTATCATACTGTCTGGTCCATGGACAAGCAACACTGGGAAGGAAAATGGAAACAGATTTCCAGACTAAATCTGAACAGTGCTGTAGTAACAAGGCAATGCATGTGCCTCTTCAGGACTCTCAAGCGCTTTGCAATTCAAAAATTATCATTATCTTCTTGCCATTAGAAATTTAATGACTTTTAAAATAGTGTGCATGTGTGTATGTGTATGAGTGTGTGTGTGTGTGTGTGTGTGTGTGTGTGTGTAGGCCTGAGGATGATGTCAGACATCTTTCTCAATCTCTTTGCCACCTTATTTTATTTTTTGAGACAGCTTTTCTCACTGAACCTGGAGCTTGACATTTCAAATAGACCTATGATTGGATTCACACTTGGAAGCTGAGGCAGGAGGAGTTCCTGCAAGTTAAAGACCAACAACTTGGTGTACATCAATGAGTTTTAGGCTGGCAAGGGCTACAGAACAAGATCCTGCCTCAAGATAACTGAATATATAAATAAGCAAACGAACACATAAAAGTGATCCCACTTGAATTTCATTCCAGATAAACATTTCCTTTCAGTGTGGGATCATTTATATATTGAGAAAATATCAAAGACGAGTTATATTTTAGTTCCTGCAGTTTAATGGAAAGAAAAATGTCAATTCTGCTTTTCCGTGAGAGCAGCATATGGATTGAGGTGTGAAATAGTTCCGACCTTAATAAACTTTGCAGGATGAGGGTAGGCGGCCACACACTGACACATACCTGGGTGGGGAAAGACATGCCGACACTAAAAAAGAATGAGGTTTGTTGTGCTTGAGGGTGGGACTCAGCAAAGTGACTGCTCCTGGCCCTGCTGCATCCTTTCTTATGTGTCATCCTTACTCGTATGGCAACTGCAATGCAAGACACACATGTGGCTACAAATTGAAGAAGCTAGACCAAGGCCAAGACACCAGGTCATGGATGCTCCACAGTCTCTGAGCTACAGACATATAGACCATTGACAGCTGGGCCGTAGATGGTCCACAGACACTAGGATATAGACACAGACCATTGAGTCTGGGCCATAGACTCTGGGTCAGAGTGTTTTGACCACCACAGCAAAACAGCACCCGAGATCAAGCGGCACGTGTAAAGAGCTAATCACAAGAGGCTGTTAGCACTGTGAGTGGTTTGAAAACCTATCTTCGCTGAGGCAATCATGTTTACATGGAGAACAGCCGATTATCGACTAATCAAAAACCTAGAGGGTTGAGTCAGAAATCGGGTATGTGCCCAGCTCTGTCACTATCACTGTCTTAAGTATCTTCTCTGAAACTCAAATTATTTCTTTTACACCTGATCTCGTATTACCCAGGCTAGCCTCAAATTGCTGAGCTCATGAAAACCTTCTGCCTCAACCCCTAAAAGGCTGGAACCGAGTCCTTACTACCATGCACAGGCTGGCTCTCTCTTTTGTTTTGTTTTCTGTAAATTCTGATAATATCTCCTACCTCACAGGATTATTTGGAAGAACTCTCTGGAATGTCACAAGCAATATAAATGAACACCACCCCTGTATTCTATAATTTCAGTTTAAAAAACACTCTTGATTGTAAACCAGGTAAGACTTGATTCTGAAGCCATTATCGGCTGGCCTTAGACACGAGTGTCAGCACACAGGCTTGCGTTGCTTGGGGACTTAGAAAGGTTACAAAGAAAGCACAAAGGATTCTATCTCTGATGGGGTAAGAAGCAAAAGGGACCGGAATATAGTGGAGCAGTGACTCCCCTGCTTGGGGGGCAGGTGGTCCTGGGTCAGTCACACCCTGCAGATCAACAAACAAATGCACAAGTGAAAGAAAATGGCCTTGAAGATCAGAGGGAGGTTTCTGAGCTTCTCTGTCAGTTCATCGGAAAAAGAACAATCACTCAGCTCCTACATGTATGTACAGTCTTACACCCTAGAGTGTCAAGGATATATCAGCACTAGCCATGAGTTTGCTAGACTTTAACTTCCCAATGCGATCACATGACTCTTCCTTGGATAAGGCTTTGGAACTGGTTGTGTGAAGACTGAGAACACTTCTGGGTCTCTAAGCTCCAACATAGGTGTTTGCCTCATGTTCATACCTGACCACACACTAAACAGTTTATTCAAGGAGTGATTCTGGCCGGGCGGTGGTGGTGCACGCCTTTAATCCCAGCACTTGGGAGGCAGAGGCAGGCGGATTTCTGAGTTCGAGGCCAGCCTGGTCTACTGAGTGAGTTCCAGGACAGCCAGGGCTACACAGAGAAACCTTGTCTCAAAAAACAAACAAACAAACAAAAAACAAAACAAAACAAAAAAAGGAGTGATTCTGTGACTTCTACAGTCTCTAGCTGGTTTTGTTCACAGCTCCTGCAGAACAGGAGGAGACACAGCAGCTAAACAGTGGGTGTCACACAAATTGAGGAAAACGGGATCCAGGATGTGTTTGGGTTGAGGTAACCCAATGGATAAACAGTGCAGCAATAATAAGGACCCTGGTCTAGGAAAGATGCAGACCCAGGACACCACCTTTTCACCAAGTACAAGCACGATTGCCCTACAGACCTAGGGCCCACCTCTAGGGCATTTCTTCATAAGTGTAGTAAGTAGTTGTCCCACACTCAGGACAGTCACTTGAGATCACCCAAGAACCCCAAAACAAGGCTGTAACTCGTAATTCTTGAGGGTAAATGTCACCAGTCAGTAGAGACGTCTATGCTGCTGTTACCAGTACAGGGTTTTCTTCAGCCTATATCAACTGCATCCAAAGTGATCAGTCGTATCCTGCTCCTCTTAGGATCTGGGGTCTTGATTGGGTTTGTTTTCTCTGCCAGTTAAAGAATTAAAAGGCCAGGGAAAACCGCCACATGACAGGTAACAGGCACAGAAATCTGGAATACAGCAAACAGGGTCAGTAGCTGAAGAAAACCATTGACTAAGGGTGTTGTGAAGAAACACACACATACAGCAGACATACAGAGATAAAGACCCTCCATAAAACAGAGGTGTGTGGTGGGGGGAGGGGGTAGTGATGAACTCTGGAAGTCAAAACCCAGCTTCTCCTTGAGGGCTGGGAGTTTTAAAAGTCTTCAAAGGGTCTTCTTCCCCTTAATTTAGGATTGGTCGATTTGAAGAAAGAAAAGATGGTTGATTGGCCCACAAGTGTTGTGTAAATTGGTCCAGAGGCAGCCTTGAGTGTGTTGACCCAGACCATCAGCAGAGGAAACAGCCCAGAAGGCCTTTGTTTTAAAGTTCACAACTTTTGCTTTAGGTCTGAAGATGACGAAGTGGCCATCCATCTTGGAGGGGCGCCATCTTGTTTACCAGGTCATGGCCCCTTTCCCTAAATGTCTGCATACCAGGGAGTCTGTCAGCTCCTAGCCCCACTTCCTGTCCCTCATCTTAAGTCTGTAGACCCACAGCTTTGCTGAGTAGATCAGAGTGAGCAGAAACTGGGCTGGGTTATAAAATACGGATTTTTTTGTCTTTGTCCTTGGCCATCCAGGAACTTTCTCTTTTGGTATCAGAACCTCCTCCACCTCTCTCACTTCCCAGGAAAGGTCCCCTGAGGCCACTCATGAGGAAAAGTAAAGAATTTGCAAATTCAGAAGGAGGAATTTTATGCTCAGAGGCAAAGGCCACTCCTTTCTGGGGTTAAATCAAATTTTTTCTGTTCAGGCGTCTAAGGTCAGCTTTGGATGACCCAAGAACAAGTTTGAGCCTGTACCAGGGAATTCAGGTCTATCAGAATCATGGAAACAGAGTTCCCACCTGGTCACCTGATTTCTGCATGACCTTCTCACAGGTAACAGTGAGATGCACTCCCTCATCTATGACAGGATAGAGTGACAGTTCAGTTACAAGAGTCTGACCATGCTGGGACTAATGGCATGTGTCACCACACCTAGTTCTAGTACAGGACTTTGAGTAATTTCCAGCATGTTAGAAGCAGAGAAAAATCAAGATTAGAAGTCTCACCCACAGGAAAACATCTGCAACAAGCTGGGTCTGTAAAGACATCTTTGCTATTGTCACTAAGCACAGAGCTGTGTCTTTGGGGACTGTTCCCAGAGCTTCATGGTGAGAAATGCTAGCCCACACTCTGAAGATGGCTGTGCTAGGGCTTGCTCCCCATACTAGATTGGATTCCAGTCAGGCATTGCCTGTTTGTACCTTAGGGTCCTGAGTGAAAAAGTGCAGCTGGCAGAGTCTGGGTAGGTGCATGTGTCTTAACTGCAAAGGGAGTTAGAGTCAGGAGAACAGCCAGTTTCCATTTATGAAGGCAGTCCCTGCATCTTATCAGCCTAGACCTTTTACACAGGATAAGAGGCTTTGATGCTAAGTGGCCAAGGAGAACAGCAAAAGCCACTCCTGTTACTCATCCCAGAGAATACAGATACGGTAAACTATTGCCTCCTTCTGGAAGTAGGTATATTCAGTCTCTGTCTTTAAGAAAAACAACTTGTTTCCTAGTCCTTTTCTTGTTTGTTTTATTTTGTTTATTGTGACAGGTTACCTTGTGTAGCCTTGGCTGTCCTGGAACGCACTCTGTAGACCAGGCTGATTTTGCACTCAGGGATCTGCCTGCCTCTGCCTCTCAAGTGCTGGGACTAAAGATGTGTGCCAGCACTGCCTGGCAGTCCTTCCAAATATAACGTGGCATTAGTTAGCCATAAAGTTCCAGGCAGCGTTTTGAGGACTAAACAAGCTTTCCTGGCATATTTAATTATGTAATGGACAATGATGATGAATATACAACATTGGTAATGTCCTTAAAATTATGTGTATGTGTGGGTACCTAAAGTGTATGTTTGTGTTTATGTGTGTATGCATGTCAAGAATATGCATGTATGTGTGTGATTTATGGAGGTTAGAGGTTGATGCCAGGTGTCTTCTTCTATTGCTCTCTGCTTGTTTGCTTTTAGTGTTTTCGTTTTCTTTTTGTGTCGTTTTGTTTTGTTTTTAAGACAAGGTCTCTCACTGAACCTGAGATCACTGGTCAACTAGATTGCTGGCCAGCAAACTCCAGAGATCTGCCAGTCTCTGTTCTTCTTCTCCAACCAAGGATTACAGATGTGTGCTGTTGCCCTTAATCTTTACATGGATACTAGGGATTCAAACTTGGGCCCTCATGCTTGCACGGCCGGCACTTTATTGACGTAGCCATCTCCCCAGCTCTGTTTGGGACTCACATATCCCACTCTGGCTTCAACACTGCTAGTAGCCAAGGATGACCTTAAACTTCTGATCTTCTTACAGAAGAAGATCACCTTCTGAGCACGACAATTACAAGGCAGAGCAGTTTTCCTCAGCGCTGGGTTTAAGCACAGGGCTTCATACAAGCCATACAAGCTAGGCAAGGATTCTCCCAACAAGGATTCTCCCAACTGAGCTACACTTCCAGTCTTCACTGAAAGAGCTTTTAATGCCACTGAGCTGAGTGGTTAAAATGATAGAGTTTTAGAATGTATTTACTTTTTCCTGTTGTTGAAAACATGTGATAACTTTAGCCATGTTTTCCCCAAAGCCGGCATGACTTGGTGGCCATGAACTGTAGCAAATACAGCATGTGGTCTGGCCTTGGCTGCAGAGATTGGTCCAGAGTATCTCTGGAGCTGTGGCCATTGCTCCAAGAAAGAGTTTCTTATGAAGCTGGAGAATAGGTATGGTACCAGTAAATGCACGTGGGACCAGATGTTTTGGGGCCCTTTGTCCAAGGAATGGAAAAAAAGGACTCACACAGATTTACAAAAGTAAAAAGATAATTTTATTCAGAGCAAAATAACAGCATAAATCAGAAAAGGAATATGCCATTGAGAACGAAAGAGGGACCCAAGAGGGAGAGGACCCAAGGCCCCAATTGTTGTTTGGGCCTTCTTTCCAATGAGGCTCAGAAGAAGTGGCTAAGTACTAAGGGACATAGTTTGGGTAGTTCTCTACTTCAGTAGATGAGGTATTACGTTTATTTTTCTTATAGCACATGTCTCTTCTCATATTGCATCTGATTTCAGTCGTATGCATGTCCATTTATTCACAGGCACACGGTGGTAAATAGGGGATTCACCCTAAACGTTTACTGAAGGACACACAATATATCCCAAAGCAGTTCATTGAGGCTGGAAGGTTCATCCTTGCTAGCTTGCTCTCATAGTGAAGATGGATCTATGCGGGCTGCCGTACGGTAGAAGTATCAATAGTCTAAACACTATGAACTAATACCTGCCTAAAAAGATGTACTCATCAGTGAGATGGGATGGCATTACTGTTATGGGGGTAACTGACTGCTGCCAGCTTGGACTGAGGGTTTGCTCTGAACAATTGGTCCAAAACCGGTATGTGAAGCCAGGGAGCCAGGGATGAATGGGTGGGGGAATGGAGGGCCCAAAGATGGGTGCTTATCAGAATTGAGGTAGCATTAAACCACCCCCCAACTACCTGTGTATGCCCACAGACAAAGGTTTCTCTCATTCTTCCACAGAGATATTTCTCCTTGCAATGAAGAGATAAATTCAAAGAACCATTATTATACAAGATGCCAGGATGATTGAGCCTAGACAAGGCTTAGCCTTAGACAAAATATTTATACATCATGTGAAGGCTCAAGAAACACTGAGGAAGAAGCTATGGAAAGAATGTAAGAGCTGCCGGAGAGGGAGGCTGTAAAATACCCTCTTCTGAGCATGGTGAGCCGTGCCAACTATGAATTTACAGCAGCCCTGAACTAAAACTGGGTTCATAGAAGTTGGGACCTCCTAACAGCAACGATTAGAGGGGTGGAGCCTGTAGGGCCTGTCATTCACGTCTGAGCTATTGGCAACAACAGATTCTGGGAGCGGGGAGGTATAGTTTATACACACCCACAGGTGAGCCACAGGGCTGTCATGGTTCTAAACTCAGGCTCAAACAGATGGCCCTGGTCAAATATTATGAGAAAGATTTGTAAAGACTACGTTCCTGTGGTGTAGGGAGGAGCTAGGAGAGGACAGAGAGGGAGCACCCAGAAACTACAGTCCACATGTGTAAAATGGTAAGAAAACAAACATACCAACAAAAGCAAAAGGAAACAAGAATTTACCAAAGATCTGTCTTTTTTTGTTTGTTTTGTTTTGTTTTATCTTAATACATTGGGAATAGACTTGAGTAGAATCTGACTAAATTTCGTTGTTACTACGGAGGGGGAAACTCACACTATTGTTCAGAAATGAGAGCACATGTAGATCAATGCAGGTGTAGGGTGGTGGGGGCCAGAGGGTTCTAAGGTTGTTGGCACAACGCTCAGAGAGAGGTGTGCATGCACAGTGCATGCAGGTGAAGGGACTGTATGCCAAATCCACTGTTACAAGGGGGTAGGTGTATATAACCAAATCCAAATAAAGTCCCAGTCTAAATTATGTGTGGTGCTTGCCGGCCTTGCCTAGGTTTCTTGCCTCTTTGCTCACAGTTGATAGGTATCCATATGTGATCTAGAGACCCAACTACTCTTGAGACTGTAGTGAGAGGGTGACTTAGATCCAAGAGTCTGAGGCCAGCCTGGGCAACACAGCACAATCATGCATCAAAATGAAAAAAAAAAAAAAAGCCAGCAGCAAAAACCAAAGAAACAAATCTAGCCCAAACTAGGGAGCTGGACAGTTCAAAGCCCACTAGTCAGAATGTAACCTTAGACACAGTACTTAAGATGCTGGTGCTGCTGCTACCTCATTTATAATGTGGAGAGAGAGAGTCACCACCCATGGCATGGAGATGCAGTAGCAAGCTGATATATGTATTGCACTTTAAATAGTGATCAGTAGGGCCAACCAATCTTAGCTTTTCTTAAGTAAAGCCACATTCAAATCTAATCCTACTCCCTGTCCCTTCCTGAAATTTCACGGTAGACTCTCATTGTGTAGCCCAGGCTGGTCTGTAACTCTCTTTCCTCCCACCAGACCTGAGATCAGTGGTGTATATATATATGCCATCACACACAGTTAGATTTTCTTCTCTTAAACGATTTAATATTTGAGGGTTGGAGAGGCATCTCAATTGGCAGAGTGTGTGCCTAGCACGCATGAAGACCTGATGTGGTGGTTTGTATATGCTTGGCCCAGGGAGTAGCACTATTAGAAGGTGTGACCCTATTGGAGTAGGTGTGGCCCTGTTGGAGTGGGTGTGTCACTGTGGGTGTGGGCTTTAAGACCCTCATCCTAGCTGCCTGGAAGCCAGTATCCTGCTACCAGCCTTCAGATGAAGATGTAGAACTCTCAGCTCCTCCTGCACTATGCCTACCTGGATGCTGCCATGTTCCCACATTGATGATAATGGACTGAACCTCTGAACCTGTAAGCCAGCCCCAATTAAATGTTGTTCTTACAAGAGTTGCCTTGCTCATGGTGTCTGTTCATGGCTGTAAAAGCCTAACTAAGACACCTGGGTTCCACATTTAACCCTGAATAATATTGCCCACATGCCTATAATTCCAGCACTCTGAATGCTGAGACAGGAAGTCTGGAAGTTCAGTATCATCCTTAGCAAGTCAAGGACCAACCTAAGCTACTTAGAGCTTGTCTTTTAGAACGAAGTGGTGGCGGGAATGAGATAGCTCAAAGTAAACGTGCTTATCCTTAAGTCTGATAGCGTGAGTTCCAGCTCTGGAGCCCACAGCTAGCATGCTGGACCCACCTGGCCCCTGCAGGTTCTTTCCTGACTTCTACACAGGCACTGTGGCACACACACAATCCCCCAATTAAAAAAAAAATAGATAGGCAATTAAAATAACAGAACACCTGTGTTCACCTAGATAGGTACATTTGCTACTTATATACAAATATGTGAGATTTATATATGTATGTGCCATGTGATATGCACAGGTATGCGGTATGTGCATATGTATATGCACATACATGGAAATTTATCAAGGAATTCAAGTCTCACAGATCACACAACTACAGATGCTGAATGGGAGATCCCACTTACAGTCTCACAAGCTGGAGAATCAGGGAAACTGGTGGTGTCATTCCAGCTTGCATCTGAGGGTCTGAGACTGAGAGCCAGTGTGTGAGAACAAAGAGGGACCACCCCCAGCCTGCCTTTTTGTTCTGTGGGAGCCTGCAGCAGATTGGATAGCACCTACCCAAAGGTGAAGACAGCTCTGTATTCACATACTAATGTCTTCAGGAAACACATTTAGAAATGCTGGAAGCTATTTACTGGTTCCCTAAGCATCCTTTAACCTGTTCAAGTTAGTACACAGAGCTAACTGGCACACTTACACACCACAAAGTATAGTGGCTTGAAATACTCTTTCTTACCTCGTGCTGCTCCTGAGTCAAGAGCCAGTAGGGCCTGGCCGGATAGTCTCCTTTTGGCCCTGTCAAGGCATCAGCTGACGTGACAGTCTCAGTTCAAAGCTCAGTGGGGAGAATAAAGCCCTTCCAGACTCACTAGTAGTTGTTCAAGGAATTTAGTTCCTTACACAGCCTTGGCAGAAGGCCACCCTCAGCTCCTTGCCACAGAGGCCCCTCCCCACATGGCATCTTCCTTCATCCGTGTGTAATAAATAAGAAGAAAATAAATTAGTGAACAAGACAGATGTCACACTCTTGTCTTGTCTAACCTTGGAGGTTGTATTCCAGAACTTCACTTGTTCTGTTTGACAAAAACTAATGCCTAAGTCCAGCCTACAATCAAGAGAGGCCATAGGTGGGCAGGACCATGGGGACTTGGTCAGAGCCCCCAATATGGTGGATAGGACAGACAGACTTTTTAAGTGAGCTCCAGGAAAAGCAAGGTAAGCTAGAAGGATAGTTCTGGGTGTTGCGCTATCTTGGCTAAGTGTGTGTGTGCATGTGTATGAGTGTGTTGTTTGATTTATTGGTTTCCTTTTGAAAATAATTATTATTTTAGTTATGTATATCTGTGTGGGTGTGACTGTTGGTCCCTCTGGAGCTGGAGTTACAGAGGGACCAACAGTCACACCCACAGAGATATACATACAATTGTAAACTGCCCAGGATGAATGCAGGAATCACACATTTTCAAAGCGAAGGACTTTCTCATGTATCTGTAGGGAGCTGACTTTAAGCAGAAAGCAGCTAGAAAGCAGTTATGTTTGCAGCCATCTGGAATCATTTACCCTGATAGATACTTGGTTTTTCAGCAGCCTACAACAGCTGAGCACACTCTGACAAATATCTTGTTTATCCCACATAGCTTGTTTTGCTGTTTAGTGACCCCAGCTGCATAGTGCACATGGTAAAATGTTTTCACCTGTGTTTTCCTGCATGTGCTTATAAATTCCCAGGATTTCCTTGTAAGAATATATACAGTCAATAGAGTTAAGAGGATATATGAGTCAATAGGGTTAAGAGGAAAATGAGTCAATACGGTTAAGAGGAGTGAACAAGAGTGAATATGCGCCAATGAAGAGAAACAATAAAGGAGACTTGAGACTTGACTCCAGAACCTCTGCTTTGTCTCCATTCTTCGAGACCCTGACCCCTTGACCAGAACAGCAGAATGGTACTCAACAGAGCGGGCCGCTATAGTTTGGCCCCCAAACGTGGGCCTGAGCGGTCCACAACATGTATCTGTCCCTTTGATTTTTCCTGGCAAATGTCTGTTCACCTCAGATGTGACATCAAGGAAAGACCAGAGGAAGGATCCCACTCCACTCAACTTGATGAACAAATGGGTTTATTGTAAATATTTACAGGAATGTGGTGGTCACTCACAAGAATTTGGGTGACCCCAAGACTGTTTCTACATTGTGGGAAATTTCCACCATTACATTCATGAACCCTTCACCACAGAGTCCTCCCCTCAGTTAACGTTCTGTCTCTTATGTATTCTAGCAGTCATGGGAGATCAGGTATGTCAGGGGCAGAATTACATCCGGATGGGGGCAGGGCTGCTGAGGGAAGCTTGAGAGGTCATGTGACCCTACCTCATTAGGGGTTATGTACAACCTCCTTCTCTATTAATCTTGGCATCCTAGTTACTTCACCTGCATGCACACACACACATCTCACTCTAAACTACACACCTAGAAACCTCAGGACACCCTTAACCCTCCAACACCCACCTGCCCTGCCCTACTGCTATCTCTGAGCAATAGCAAGGTTTCCTATACCCAGTAACAAGTCAAATCTAGACAGTTTCTCTCCTGTGTATTCCCAGTGTATCAAGGTATGAAAAACAGATGGGCTGAGCTGACCTGTCTGGTTTTGGATGCTTATGCAATGAGGCAAAACCATGTCCAGTAAATTTTTAGGAGAATTTTCTGTTTACCATCTGAATCATGTACTTTCTTGTTACTGATAATGTACAATGACCAAAAGCAACTCATAGGAGAAAAGGTTCTCTTAGCTCACGGTTCTAGAGGAGGCCTTGTCCATCATGATAGAGAAGGCATGCAGGGGCACAAGGACAGCCTTGTAGGCAGGAAGCAGAGATACATTCTTTTTCATTGTATACAGGAAGCAGAATGTGAGAACCGGAAGTAGAGCCAGGGTATAAAATCTCAAAGCCCACCTCTAGGGAGGCATTTCCTCTATCAAGACTCCATCCCCTAAAGGTTTCATACCATCCCAGACAGCACCTGTGGGGAACATTGCTAATTGAGACCATCACAGCATCTTATATCTATGCATAACTGGACATACATATTATTAAAATCAGATGCATTATGGGAAGGGACATGGACAGTAGGAAAAAAAGAATGCATGATCTCATTTGCCAATCAAAGTGGGGAACCATTGAAATGGCACCCCCATAACAAGCAACTCCTTTCCTAAAAAGACATCTCAGGCTGTAGATTGAAGCTCTTGAGTGCTGTTACTCATCTGGCCTGCTGTCATCCTTGACATCTCTAATCTGTACTACTGCTTTGCTCCAAATAAACAGACTTAGCTTCTTTTGCAAATCTGCATGAGCCTCAGTTTTCAATTCTTCAGATAAGAGGCCAAGAATCTGGAAATACCTGGTTCAGATCTCCATCAGTGGCAGCAGAGGCAGGCATGAGGGAGTGACTGCACTCTCAGAGGTGGCCTGATGAATCCACTCAACCCTCCTTCTACAGACAACAGCAGCAAGCCCAATCTTGTTGACAGTCTCCAGAGGGCAATCATACCCCTTCCAGGAAATGTTTGGAAGCAGCTGTCCAGAACAGTGCCCATTGTTACAGGATTAAAGCTTTTCTAGTGAACGATTTCACCCATTTTCACAGGAAGCCTAGGGTTCGGAGCAAACACTGCTGGGTGCTACCTTCTTACTCACTGTCCCAAATCCAACTTTCTTCTAGTGTCTATACTCTATGCAGCCCTGTGTTTCTGGAGAGGTGACTCCAGCCTCCACAAAGGATGAGGAGCCTTTGAGTGGATTGGGATGGAGCATGTGATCTGACTTTAATGAGATATGATAAGTCTGTCATGGGGAAGCTTATGAGAAAAGTTTATTTGTTTATTTATTTTTGTTCTTAAAATAGGACACAAGTCAGGGATAGAAGTCTTCTCTTCTTTCCTTTCCTTTGACTATTTTCAACCATTTTATAGTCTGTGGGAAGAGATGGTGTTTGTAGTCATATCATCACGGGGAGACTAAGTTACTGATATTCCAAAGATGGCAGGACAGGTAGATAGAAAGGACCTGGACCCTAATATTACTGAACTACCCTTGTAAGAATGATGCCTCTAGAGAGAATATACTTCATTGTGTTAGGATCAATTAAGTGAGATGGAGTAAGGAGTAGCCGAAAATCGCCAATCTACAATCTTATACAAGACTACTCACTATCTTCATTTAGTAGACACACACGTACACACACACACACACACACACACACACACACACACACACACACACGGGAGAGAATGCTGTTTGAAATGAATTCAATAAGTTGCTAAAATCACGCACATTTTTTTAATGCTAGACATTGAACCTAAGACCTTGTACATGTCGAGCAAGGGTTCTATTGCTCAGCCTTATCCACTGCCACAGACTCTCTTAACAGAGACGTATGCATGCCTATTTTATGCAAATTTCCTAGGGATATTTGATCCTTTTGTTAACATCTTTATTGAAGTCTAGAGGTTTGAGATGTAGCTCAGTGGTTGGACTTGTACTTAGCACATAGAAGAGCTCTGAATAGGAAAGGAGTGAGAAGGAGAGAAACAGAGAGAGGGAAGACAGAGATGGGAAGAGAGACAGAGATGAGGAGAGAGACACAGAGAGACACAGAGAAAAGAGAGACAGAGACACAGAGAGAGACACACACAGAGAACAGAGACAGAGATAGACATAGAGACACACAGAGAACAAAGATGGAGAGGTAGAGAGACAGAGAGAGATATACAGAGAGAACAGAGACACACAGAGAAAACAGATCTAGAGCCCAAGTGAATGACATTTAATTAGTGGTCAGACCCACACTGGGTTTTATTATTTTCTACTTGATTTTCAGATAATCATCTTTGTTCTCAAATTTAATTTTATGAAGATAACATGAGACTGTAGAGTTTCCTTTCTTTGTTTTCCCACTAAGGAGGCTGTCTTGCAAAATTCTTGCTTGAATAGTTAGTAATAATAAAAAATTATAGCTGGGTATGATGGTATACACTTATAATCCCACCACTTGAGAAGCTGAAACAAGAGTACCACAAATTCATAGTCAGTTTGAGTTACTTAGTGAGACAATGTTGCATCTATCATAAAAACAAACAAACAAACAAACAAACAGTAAAGCAATAGCAGAAATGGCCATTTATTTAATACCAATGGGTCAAGCTTTACATGTATGTGCAATGTAACTATATATGTGTTTATATGTGTGAGCGTCTACACATGTATACAATCTAATTCTCATGACAGTTTTATAAAATGCATATTAATAATCTCCACTTGACAAGTAAAGGAACATTTGAAAGAATAGCTTACCTGAAAAGAGCAGACATAGTTGTCTAAATTCAAATTAAATGGCATGTGCCCTTGAGCTAGAGAGATGGCTCAGTGGTTAAGAGCACTGGCTGTTCTTGCAGAGGGTCTAGGTTCAGTTCCCAGCACCCATTTGGTGGCTCACAGCTACCTGTAATCTCAGTTTAAGGGGATATGATAGCTTTTGCTAACCTCTAAGGACACATGTGTGTGGTCCACATAGATAGATAGATAGATAGATAGATAGATAGATAGATACATACATACATACATACATACATACATACATATGTACATACATACACATATAAAACAGATCTTTAAAAATACCAACATGTCCACTGGCTCAAAGACTATACTTGCCCTTGTCCATATGTCTTCATCTCTGCTGCCTGTATCTACTTAGAGACCACAGAGGGATGGTGTGTTCATTTTCTTCACTGTGACAAAATGACAAAGGAGACTGAATCAAAGGACATGTTTATGTGGGCTTAGGGTTTCAGTTTTCAGTCCACATTGCTCAGCTCTGTTGCTTTTGGGCCTGTGGGAGAAGGAAGGAAAAGTCTTTATATCCACTTCCAGAGAACACTAGAAAGTTTTCTACTAAATCCTACTTACTGTGGGTCTCACCACCTCCTAATTCTTTAACACCTACACCTGTAGAAGACATTAAAGAGCTCAACCATATCAGATGCCAAGACCTTCCTCCCTAGATCAACTCTGATCAGATTCTAACAGGACCAAGGGATGGTAAGGAGGACGATTGAACCATTTGTATTCACATAATGCTTTACCATATCTCATTTGAATCTGATGATTTCAGCTGGTCATAGGTCACTTCATAAAGAAAACAAACTTTTATGGATATCAAGATACTCAGTTTCATGTTAAGGAAGAAGAAGGAGGAGGAGGAGGAGGAGAAGGAGGAGGAGGATGAAGAAGAAGAAGAAGAAGAAGAAGAAGAAGAAGAAGAAGAAGAAGAAGAAGAAGAAGAAGAAGAAAAAGAAGAGGGGGAGGGGGGAGGGGAAGGGGAAGGAGGAGAAGGAGAAGGAGAAGGAGAAGGAGGAGGAGGAGGAGGAGGAGGAGGAGGAGGAAGAGAAGGAGAAGGAGAAGGAGAAGGAGAAGGAGAAGGAGAAGGAGAAGGAGAAGGAGAAGGAGAAGGAGAAGGAGAAGAAGAAGAAGAAACACCAGTAAGACCCTAAACTGAACAGAGCTTGGTGGTAGGATGTATGCTTTGTCAGTGACCCTTTTCTTGTGTGACAGGAGAATGGGAGAGAGTGTGAGTCTTTTCTTGGGAGAGAGTGTGTCAGAGTGGAGACAGGGCTTAATGCTGTGTTTTCCCCCAGGAAGTGCTGTCATCATGATACATGGACCCCATGAATATTCGTTTCAGATGCCTATGAAAATACTTGGGTAAAAAAACTCAATCTCACAATATCAAAAGAAAATCATAACCAGGTGTTGTAGCTGTTTAACAAAATGTCTGGTGACAACTTCATTCACTGCCAACTCTTGTGCTTATAAAGCTTGTTACCTTTGAAGGTGACTTGGAAGGTCTGATTTTCTCACTGTCCAAGAATTCCCAAACACACTCAGTTCACTATTTATAGCACTATCAGAGCCTCTGGCAAAATAAGCAAGCGAGTTACATGTAGCCAGTTAAGTTTAAAAGCGAAGTATTTTCAAAGACGATTCTCTCAATAAAAATATAGTTGTCCAGTCTGTAAATGCATTTTGACATATGGTGTAATTTTACTCACAGACACCATCTTGACAGCCTTGCTGACACACGACCAGGGCAGTCCCAAGGTTAGAGGAGCCCCGGGACTTGCTTAACGAGCAGCTGTCATCACCTGAGAAGTCTTCATACATTTTAAGCAATGAGCCCCAGCTTTTCGGTTTTCATTGACCCCTACAAATTAAGTAGCTGATAGTGCCCAGACCTTACACAGATAAAGCCCTGCTGAGAGCTAAATGCCATTCCCGTTACCCGGGCTTGCTTTCAGAGTGTCCGCTTAATTCATTTGAAAACCTGTGAGATTTTTGTGTGCCCCTGACAAGGTAGCTGCTATGGCTTGATTGTTTATCCCCCCAGAATTTTTGAGTTGAAACTTAATCCCCCAAGGTCATGTTTAATGGTACTTAGAGATAGAATTTTTAGGGGGTGAATAGGTGAGGAAAGACTCTGTTCTGTATTCACGAACAGGTTGATCCATACATGGATTAGTGGATTAATTAGTTATGGAGGAATGAAGTTAACAGAGGACTGGATGTATTCTAAAACCAGTTTAGCTGTTGGACTCTGAAGATCAGGACTCTGAAGAGTCCCTATCAGTGAGAAGGTCCACATGAGACATGGCCTCTTGATCTTAGACATCCCAGCTTCCAGGACCACAAGACACATGTGTGGTGCCATTCCTTTGTAATCCTCTAGTCTCAAGCATTCGGGTATAACATCTGAAAATGGAGTGAGGCAGCAGCTAGATTTTCAAGGTTGGTAAAGTACTATGCTAACTAAAAAAGACCAGAGCTCCTATTAACCAAAGGCAAGGCTAAACTAGAAGGCAGAATGCACGGGGCTAAGAATTTATTAACAATAAAATCGTTCTTCAGAACCAAATCCAGGCTAAGCACTCGAGACGTATCAGAAGCCAAACAGGTCCTGGGCAGGCTATGGGCCTAGATTATGGGCACAGATTAAATTTTAACTGGTCTGCAGGATATTTTCATCTAATGAGAGAAAGTTTGAAAATGGTCGTATCCATAGTCCATCAAATGTGCCGCCGAGACAAAAGACTGCAGTTTGTGTTTTAGGAAGCCAGGGGAGGAAAATATCCAGGCCGTATCCTGTTGATATTCTAGGAGGCTCAAAGGCAGGATAAGGCTCTGAGTGCACAGGGCAGAAAGCCACCAAGCGCTCAGCCTCCCCTTTCCTCCATGCCCCAGTCACCAAGGTCAGGTGAGGACATTGCCATTTGTGGCACATGAAAGAGAAGCCTCTGCTGTAGACTGGTGAGCAGGCTCACATGCTTCCCCCAAAAAGTTCCCAGTGCTCACAGGACAGTGTGACAGTTGGGAGATGCTGGTCAGCATGGGTGTCATTACTAAATTTATTTTAATTTAATGGCATACTTAAAAATATATGTATGCTCATTCTAGGAAATTCTGAAAACATAGAAAAAAAAGACAAGAAGAAATCACCTGTAAATTCTAGTTGTTAGAGAAATAGTGAATGATCAGATAATTGGACATACTTGTGTCTGACCTCTTTTTCATACAGGATGGTGTTCACTTGGCCTGGAATGGCTCAGCCAGACGAAGAAACGTTGAGAGGAGTGTCTCCTATCAGTTTGTACTTACGATTACTTAAATATCAGATCCACAATTTTAGTGTAAATAGGACTTGGCATACTCTTTTCAAATATGTTAGTGATTTTTTCCAAATCACTAACAAGATGTCTCAGTACCATTTATGGAGTAATATATCCATTCTTTATTAATTTGAATTTCTGCCATGAGGTTCCTTATATTGTTGTCTAAAATTGGAGTACATTGTGTTTCACCACTCTTTAGATGCCTGAGTATTTTAACTATTTTTTTAAAAAATGTATAGCTTGTTATATTTCTTCTCTGAATTGTCAGCCTGATTTTCTGACGTGAGGATAACTTGGGGTAGTGTCTGGGGACTCATGTGTACTGGGAACCACTAAGCTATGCCCTGCACTGGCCCCTTATACCTCTTTGGTTCTGTAGTCTTTTCTGCTTAATCTTTGTCTTTGAAATTCTTTCAACTTTTGTTCCATGTAAGCCATAGTTGATCTAATTGGACTAGTATTTCTCTCAAGTTTTAGCCCAGCATTACCGGTGTGCTAGTAAGGATTATTTAAAATTTAAAAAAATGTATGTGTATGGATGTTTTACCTGCATGTGTGTCTTTGTATCGTGAGCATTCCTGGTGCCTGTGGAGGTCAGAAGAGGGTGATGAAGACTTTGGAGCTGGGAATTGAACCTGGGTCCTCTGGAAGCAGCAATTGTTCAGATCCTGTGGAGCTGGAGTCATAGGCAGTTGTGAGCCAGCTGATGTGAATACTGGGAACTAAACTCAACCCCTGTGCAAGAGCAGCAAGCCTGCCTGACCACGCAGCCGTCTCTCCAGCCCCACCTTCTTTTTAACGGCTGAGTGATGTTTCACTGTAGTAGTTATATGTTGCATTTTGTGTATCTACTCAAGAAGGTAGACTCTTGCATTTATTTTCTTCAGATCAATCTACACGCATACACACACACACACACACACACACACACACACACACGCCCTCATGGAGTTGAAGTCTGGGAATAAGACCTACTATTACTTAGTTTCATCCTGTGTGTCTCAGTTAGGGGTTTACTGCTGTGAACAGACACCATGACCAAGGCAACGCTTACAAGGACAACATTTAATTGTTGCTGGCTTACAGGTTCAGAGGTTCAGTCCATTATCATCAAGGTGGGAGCATGGTAGCATCCAGGCAGGCATGGTGCAGCAGGAGCTGAGAGTTCTACACTTTCATCTAAAGGCTGCTAGCAGAATACTGGCTTCCAGGCAGCTAGGATGAGGGTCTTAAAGCTCACACCCACAGTGACACACCTACTCCAACAAGACCACACCTTGTAATAGTGCCATTCCCTTGGCCAAGCATATACAAAGCGCCATACTGTACAAATGTCCATTTATTAGCCTTGTTTTTTGTTTGTTTGTTTGTTTGTTTTTCAAGACAGGGTTTCTCTGTGTAGCCCTGGTTGGCCTCAAACTCAGAAATCTGCCTGCCTCTGCCTCCCAAGTGCTGAGATTAAAGGTGTGCGCCATCACTGCCCAGCTTAGCTTTGTTTTGTAAAGCTCCAGACTGAACCAACAAGAGCAAAGTCCATTCTGCTTTAAGTCCTGAAGAGTAGTTAACATTCTTATGTAAATTGGTATGAAGAAAGACTTCCAGTATTCACTCAGTACTTAGGGCAGATGGGTGGAAAAATAAGGATTGCTGTTCTCATGTAAGGCATATGAATTAGAAAAATCTAATTCTGATTCAAAACGTACCTACCTACATATGTAAGCTGCCATTTTTGGTGTTTTGATGTGCCTTGATTTTAAAAAGTTATTTACTCAACTGCTCATGTGTGCATGTGTGTTGTATGTCTGTGCACATGTATGTAGGAACATTCATCTGTTCACGCATGGTGTTCATGTGTGTACATGTATGTTGTTGTATGTCGGTGCACATGTATGTGGGAACATTCATCTGTTCATGCATGTGCTCATGGAAACC
The DNA here is from genome assembly GCA_030674055.1 of Rhabdomys pumilio. Classification (NCBI taxonomy): domain Eukaryota; kingdom Metazoa; phylum Chordata; class Mammalia; order Rodentia; family Muridae; genus Rhabdomys; species Rhabdomys pumilio. Next base: position 256,154,799 of record JANHMN010000001.1, on the reverse strand, counting down.
AGAGGTCAACTCTGTTATTTCTATCTCTCTCCATCTTTTTGAGACAGGGACTCTCACTGAGTCTTGGTTTTGGCGGAGGGTTTACCTGGTCCTGCTGTCCCAGAATCCCCGTCTCCATCCTGACTCAGCACTGGGGTAATATGCTTATTCCCCAGGTCCACTTCCTTTGGATGGGGACCTGGATGTAGGCCCTCATGTTACCACAGTCGGCCCTTTACCCCTTATCCGCTGAGCTGTCTGTTGTAAATGTGCTTTAAAATTACACTTATAGTAGGAACTGTTTTGTTTTGTTTTTGAAATGGCATCTCTGGGTGCTGGACAAGGTGACTTCTCTGCTGCTCTGGTGGTGATGTCTACACTCTAGGGTTTACAGGGTCACAGTTTTCCTTCCAACCATATGACAGAGGTGACTCTGGTGACCCTGTGCCAACCTCCTCTGAGACAGCCCTTGGCTCCTGCTCTTGGTCTCTTTGTTCATGCCCAGCCTTGTGGCGTCAGATTACATCAGGTACAGCAGGATTGTTGACTCACTGACTGTAATCCCGGACTTTTGCCAGGTAACTCTGATATATGTGGGAGGAAGAGAGGAGAGGTCCTGCGGCAAGACTGCCATGCCAGAGGGAGAAAGAACAAGTCTTGTTTGTGTCCTCTCCCCCGCCCCCCTCAATGGAGAGTGTATGTCTCTTTGCTCTAAACTTATGTGATTCCAAACACTATTATGAGGAATTAGTGAGCCTAAAAAAAAGGGTACAGTTCCCACTCAATGGAAGGTAAATGTTGTGGGAGAAAACAAAATTATTTTGGGGTCAACAGACTGGCTCGTTAGGTAAAGACACGTGACTCCAAACCTGAAGGTCTGAGCGGGGACCCTGGGACCCACTTGGCAGAAGGAAAGAACTGAGTTCTGCAAGCTGTCCTCTGACCTCCTCATGTACCACTGAGCACATGTATGCCCTCCCTCCCCCTCTCTCTTCCTCCCTCCCTCTCCCCTCTCTCTTCCTCCCTCCCTCTCCACACACACACTAAATAAATAAGTATAATAAAAATAATGTTCTAGCAAGTGATTAGTGTGTATGACATAACATCTGGCTTGAAACTTGATTCTAGACTGACTGTGCTGACATAACATCTGGCTTGAAGCTTGATTCTAGACTGACTGTGCTGACATAACATCTGGCTTGAAACTTGATTCTAGACTGACTGTGCTGACATAACATCTGGCTTGAAGCTTGATTCTAGACTGACTGTGCTGTGCTCCTTTGGAAACTTCAAGTTTTTAACATGAATACTGCACTTCGATTACTCATGAATACTGCACTTTGCTTCCTGTTATTGCTGAGATAACTAACTGACTTTGCTGATGGTTAACATTTAAGCAACTTTTGTGTTTTAAAGAAGGACTTCTGAAACTCACAAAACAATCTGCTTTATTTTTGAGACAGTATCACAGGTAGACCAGAACAGCCTAGAACTTTCTAGACAGCCGAGGATCACTTTAAACTTCTGCTGCTCCCGAGTGCTGGGCTTGCAGGGTGCTCCACCAGGCTGGGTTTAGAGGGTGCTGAGGATAAAACGTGGGCTCTGTCCTGCTCCACCAGCACTCTGCCAACTACAGCACATCCTCAGCCTGCTGCTCGTTCAGTTGTATGGAAGAATTATAGTACTTCCTTAAAAAACAAAAACACTTAATGTTTCTTTTTTTTTTTAATAAGGTCAATTTAGAGAACTTGGAAGGATCTATATTTGCTTCGAGTTTTAATCACCTATAATCTCACAATACTCACTGCTAAAGTTTTGGAACACTTTGTTCCAGTCTTGTTTAGTTTCATGAATTCTGAAACATAATGGGCTCGGTGGTTTTGCATCCTCATATGAATATTTTTCTAATTGTGTTGTTTGTGGACTTGAAAGCAAACCTAGAGACAAGCGGCTGAATGCTAAGCTGGGCGTGGTGGGCTGTGCCCGTAGTTCCCACTGTTTAAGAAACTGGGGCATGAGGCCAGCTTGAGGCTGGGAGTTCTAGGACAGTCTTGGAAGTACAGTGATGTTGCTGTCTCCTAAACAAGAAGAACAGCTATAGTACAAAGGCCTTAGCTCAGTCCTCAGCACTGAGGGTGGGCCTGGACAATTTAAAGGGTATTCTTGATTTAGAGGGGATCCCTGAGACGGGTCAGAGGAGCTGCTAATTGTACTCGGCTGTCTTTCAACCCTGCTGCTGTCGTGCCGCACTCTCCATTGCTTTATGACTGTCCTTGCCCTTTGTGCTGGACGCTCTTTGCTCTAGATAGGCTCCTTCTCCATCACCTGGCTTCAGTCCGCCCTCCAAGGAGCCTTCTCCAGGTACTCACAGACACAGAGGTTAGTGATCATGTATGACTTCTCACCTGGATGTCATTAAAATTCCTAAAGTGAAATGGTCAGATCAAAAGACTCGTAGTAAATCCTGCCAAACTATTTTCTGAAGAGGCACTTGGTACTAATTCTCTAGGGCAGCAGAAAAGTAATGGGCCTCAGGTGGCACTGAAAAGCCTTGTTTATTTTATTTATCCAAAAGATTTAGTTTTATTTTTAGGGTGTGAGAGTTTTGCCCAATGTATATATGTGTATGATGTGAATTCTTGGTCCAGGCAGAGGTCAGAAGAAGCTGTTGGGTCTCTAGGAACTGGAGTGACAGTTCGTAACCGATGTGTGCTGGGATCAATACTGTGTCCTCAGGAAAGGTAATCGGTGCTTATAACCACTGATCAAACAGGCAAGGTTACATGACCTTAACACTCTTCTGGAGAGTGAAATGAGTTGTGTCAAAGGTCATCCACTGGCCAGGACAGGGTTGTAATTTTATATTTTAATAAGGCATTTAAAAAATATGTCTAAATACTGTCATTTAAATCTACAGTCAGTGTAAAATTATCCGCTTTGGGAGGTTTCAACTGTACTTAAGGGCTATAGCCTCCTTCCCATGTCCCCTTAAGTTTCCCTTTCTTTTTATATTTCCTCAATCCTCTGAAAAACTTGGAGGGACGATGTAATGGAGATAAAGAAGCAACCCAGTAAGGGGCGGGCGAGCAGCAGGGCACTGGGATTCTACCCTGTCAACAACGCTGGCAGACAGAATATTCCAACGGAGAGGCAGAGGATTTGGGATATCCATGAGCTCCCTCCCAGGCCAGCACTGGTCACAGGCTGAGGTATTTTGACTTGCATGCGGCCCCACTGCGGGAAAAGGGCCTTAAGCAAAGAGATGCTAACGAGTTTAATACCTTTTCAACTCTTGACCTGCACAGAAACAAAACACCTGGAAGTGATGCTTTCTGCTACAGTGAGTGGGGCGAGCAGGCTGTGAGGAGATCCCATTACTTTCTAAGCCTCCAGAGACCTGATGCTTCCAGACTCCACTCACCTTACCCGCTCATCTGTCTCGTCGTGATTTCAGGGTTTAAAAGCTGGATACTATCCCGTTGTGTAAACGTACCACATTTTCGTCATCTACTCATCTGTTGACGGACAGGTAGGTTTTTTTTCCCAATTTCTGGCTAATGAAGTATAGAGCAGCAGCAATCATTTGGGCACGCTAGCGTCTCTGCCCACGATCTTGAGGTGGGTCTAGTCCCAGCTTCCCAAGGAGCGTCCACACGGATTCCCACAGTGGCGGTACTCGCCCACCAGCAAAGGGTGACTTTTCCTCTTGCTCCAGATCCCTTGTCAGCATGAGCTGTCGCGTGTCTTATTGACCTTGGCCGCTCTGACTGAAGATGAAATCTCAGAGCGGCTTTCATTTGCATTCCCCTGATCTCCCCGCCTCGATTCTTACACAAGCAAAGTTAACCTGAGTTTGCCCAACGCCCACTTGACAATGTTTCCCATTGCTTGCTCACCCACATCTTTAAGGAAAAAAAATGTAACTGAGGTGGCCAGTCCATTTTTGTTCCTGTTGCTCTTTGTTTCCGTTTCTTCTGTCTATAAAACCAACTCTTCTGTTGAGACCATGGGAACACTGACTCTAATTTATAGAAAAATAAAGCCAAGTAAAATGTCTAAATGGTAATTTTGACCTTTCACACTAGTAATTTATAATCTGTCAAGGCACACATTTTCGTCGTGGGCCTTCAGCTTGCTTGGCAGCGAGTCATAGGTACAGGACAGAAGCTCTCCCTTCAGAGGTCCTCGTAGTGTGAAGGCCTGAGAGTTGGCGGACCACTTACTCCCTACAGTTCAGGTTTCCAAGTGGGACATATAATTGTGGGACACCCTTGTCAGGTTTCAGAGTGAGACATTTAACTGTGGGACACCCTCGACTATTCCTCTTTCCTTTCACATTCCAGCCACTGGAGGTGTGTAGAGGGTGTGCTGGCATCTTCTATTCCTCTTCTCTCAGTCTGTCTGCAGAGGACTACGCTGGTTGGCCTTCACTGGTGACCAGATGACTGCAGTTTATTTTAGGGTCAATATCGTTAAGATTCCTGTGTCCTGAGGAGAGAGCCAGACTTCTGTATTTCAGGAGTGAATTAACTGATCTTTATGCTTCCCTCCCAACCGGTTCTGTATTTAGGCTGGAGGAAAAGATATTTACTATTGATATCTCTAAACATCCCACCAAAGTAAAGCATTAATGCAGGTCACAGCAAGTGGAACTCTCTATAAATGATATCTGTTAACCAAAGTGTAGAGTTCTGAGACCTTCATTTTTCCCATTAGCAGTTGGCACGTACTTTCCAGGGATATTCATGGCTTTGAGTCTCAAAACATCTCCACAAATAATCTCAAGGATTACTATAAGATAGCATCTTTCTTTTATCTCTCAATTTTGGAATTATCAAAGATATCCAGATTTATCAAAACTAAGTTGATTATTCCTTCCTGGACTGACACTGTGTGTTTCTGGTTACTTAAACTAGGGATATAGCACCTCCCTCTGCTTGCTTTTCATGCTATTTCCACAGATATTTAATGAGCACCGACTAATTGCTAATGGCACAATCCTTTGAGTGCCCAGAAGTGACTCTTACTAACTGTCCTCTCGGGTCCCTTCTCCTGGGTCCTGTTTAGCCTCTCATTGTCCTTTCCCATCTATTATTCTTTACTGGGCCAGTCTCTGTTCTTAAATCCGTATTTCATACTTAAGTCAATTTTTTCTTTCAGAAATAGAGAGACAGTGGTTATTGTCATTCAAAGAATACAGCGGGAGGATCAGATGTTCAAAGTCATCCTTGGTTACACATGAAACTCTGCCACATACTGAGGCTAGCCAGGGCTATACAGGACCTGTCTCAACCCCTCTCCCCAAGTCCCCTAAGAGAACAGAAGCCCCCAAACAAAGCCTTTTCTCTTGGGGCTGGAGATGGAGGTCAGGTGGAGTGCTTCATCTATCATTCATAAAGCCCCGCCTTTGATCTCCAGCGTTGCACAAATCAGATTTGTGTGCATGCCTGCTGTCCCAGCAATCAGAAGGCAGAGACAGCAGAAGTTCAAGGCAACCTTCAGATACATAACGAGGCCAAGGCCAGCCTAGGATTCATTTAAATCTTGTCCCAAATTAAATAAAAATTAAAAAGAATGAAGTTCAACTTCTCAGTAGTTCAGAGCCCCATAAACCACTAACTTTCGTTCAAGCATCTGTTTCAGGCAGGGTCACACTGTAGCATCTTAGAGTCTTGTTTGTTAGGCTTTCTCTGGACACTGGTCTTTTCTGGCCCCTTGGAACCATGAACCCTTCTATGTAGAAATCTTTATTAGTATTCTCCATCATTATTATTTTGTCCTCCTCTTCCTCCTCCTCCTCCTTCTTCCTCCTCTTCCTCTTCTTCCTCCTCCTCCTTCCTCCTCCTCCTTCTCCTTCTTCCTCTTCCTCCTCTTCTTCTTCCTCTTCCTCCTTCTCCTTCTTCCTCCTCCTTCTTCCTCCTCCTCCTCTTCTTCCTCCTCCCCCTCCTCCTCCTCCTCCCCCCTCTTCCTCCTCCACTACTACTACTACTACTATTATTATTATTATTATTATTATTATTATGTACTAGGGATGGAGACCAAGGCCCTTTACCTCCTAGGCAAAAATAGCAAGAGCTACACTGAGCTGTGGTAAGTACACACATTCTGCGATAGCTGTTGTGCACACAAAATTCTTTTTACCAAAAATGTCTGCATATTAGGATCACCTAGAAGACCTTAATTACCACTTCCCTACTGGAAGGAGCTTGGTCATTTGCATTTGAAGTGGATCCCTCCTCTCTTGCTTCTCTAAAAAAGGCTGAGTTGAAAGTTCTCCTCAGCCTCAAGCTGGGATCATCATGAGGTTACCACAGAGCAAAGCAACTGGACCGAGTGACCATGGACAGAAACTCAGGGAGTCTGAGCCAAAACAGATCTTTGAACTGACTTCCTTGGTTTGTTTGTTTTTCCTCAGAGCAATGGGTCTCTCTGTGCTATTTTTTCTGTTAGTTCATTGTGTGGTATTTGGAACAGCTCTGTAAGAACTTCTATTTATTGTGTTTCTGTGGGGTGTGCATGTGTGCATTGTGCACACATGGAACTGAGAAGACAACTTGTGCTAGACAGTGCTCTCCTTCGCCACGCAGGGCCTGGGGATTGAACTCTGGTTGTCGGGCTTGGTGGCAAGTGCCTTTATCCACTAACTTATCTTGGTGGCCCAAGCTTGCTGTATGTGTATGTGGTACACATAGACCCACAACCCTGTCCACCCCCACACATTTAAAAAATATCTATGTATATTAAAAACTTAAACTTTACACAAAGGGATGTTTTGCCTTTATGTGTGTACACCACATTTATGCCCAGTTCCAGCAGCGATCAAAAGAGAGTCTGATCACCCGGAACTAGAGTTAAAAACAGTTGTGAGCCAACATGTGGGTGCTGGAAACAGAGCCCTGGTCCTCTGAAGGAACAAGTGCATTTAACCGCTGAGCCATCTCTCCAGCTCCCCAAGTATGGTATTTTTAGCATGTTCATTCACGTTGTTAACACACACATAAATGATCTGTTCTTTATGAAGTGCCAAATAACATTTTGTTATATGGACATGCCACATCTGATGCACCCCTAGTGAGCATGTGCCTTTCCCTTGTTTCTGAGTGAAGCTGTTGTGTTCTCCCAGGGCAAGCTTTCCTGCTGATGTGCACTTTCGTTTCTCTTGGCGGTGTTCCCAGCAGGGGAGCTGCTGAGTCACTCTTGACTCTTCAGCTTCTTGAAGGACGGCCCTGCCTTAGGCTCTACCAGTTATACCGCTCTGTCAGTGATGTCTGCTGTTCCAGTTTCTTCTTCTCTGACACTTGTTATTGTTTCTGTTTTTACTCATAACACTGGATTAATTTAAGCAAGTAAACAACTGCAAATGGAGGCTCTCCTTCCACCTTTGCACGATAGTGTTTGGCCTAACTGTGAAGTACAAAGAAGGCATTCACTAAATGAAAACACAGGCTCCCTCTCGTCACCCCCCATACACACATCTACACATACCAACACATATTATACATACACACATACGTCCATAATTGTTATGGTGCTGACGATTCAACCCAGGGCTTCATGCTAAGCAATCATTCACCAAGAACTATACCAGGCTTTGTAAACAAATGAGAACAGCTCCTTTCATTTGTACCTCCTCTTCAGAAGGCCTTGAGGAGTTGAGAGGCTCACAGTGACCTGACAAAGAGCAGGGATTCAGCATCTCATTGCAGACCAGAGAAAAGTGAGAGCAAGGAAGGCAGGAGATTAAGGAAGAGTGGGAACCAGTTCCCATAAGGCCTTTCTCTTTACTGAGACAACGGGTCTCAGTATTTCTTCTAAATGTCTCATTAGTTTATTAATGTTCAGAAAAGAATGTTAAGAAGTTTCAAAAGCCGGGCAGTGGTGGCGCACGCCTTTAATCCCAGCACTTGGAAGGCAGAGGCAGGCGAATTTCTGAGTTCGAGGCCAGCCTGGTCTACAGAGTGAGTTCCAGGACAGCCAGGACTACACAGAGAAACCCTGTCTTGAAAAAACCAAAAAAAAAAAAAAAAAAAAAAAAAAAAAAAAACCAAAAAACTAAAAGCCAGCATGCCACTCTGTAGAAGCTGACGGGGCTGAGCTCCTGGTCGGTTTGGAGCCTTTGAATCAAATTGCAGTTCCAACATACTCCCCAGTCATAGGGGACGGGCAGACAGAAAGCAAGTGACTAGACTTCTAACTACACAAACTAAGTTTCAGGCTTTGAAGTAGAACCGACAGAGAATCAAGCACCTGGGCTAGAAACTCAGGACATTTTAAAGGGCACTGGAAATTAGGTAAGGCCTGTTGATTTTGTAGAATGCCTTATCTGAGAAACCGCAGAGGGGGAGGCCGCTGGGTGGTCAGTTCTGCTTCCCAGTGGAAATGCTTCCCTTTCTGCAACAGGGTGTCTGAAGACATGAGTGCAATGCTCCATGAATTCAATTCTTTGCTTACCCAGAGCTGAAGTGAACGGACCCGGCAGAGGCAGTTAACAGGGCCACGACAGGACAGAACCCGGGGCTTGTGAACACTCACTGTGTGTGCAGCCTGACACTTCTCATGCTTACTGGCCATCCCTAAAGCAGTCCAAGGTCACATGCCAACTTGAGTACAAATCAGATTTCATCATCAGTAACCTTAAGATCTCGGACGAGCTGGATCTTTTGAGTCTGAATTTACTCAATAAAATAGTAATAACTATCTCGAAAAGTAAATTAAAAGTGTAGTAGGTCTACAGAAAGGCACACCAAGGTGTCCCCCGTAATGTTGGTTCCCTTCACCACTGATCCTCTGCGAGCCTCTCAGGGCTCGGTGAAAGAAATACGCCAGGCAGTGTATTATCTGATTTCCCTTACCCAATCTAAGAGGACAGCCAACTGCTTACACAGGTCCGCCATGCCAAGCAATGTAGGAAAGGTCAAGAAGCCGCACGAAATGGCAGCGTTCATTCATCTCCCCAAATCCTTGCGTCCTAATATCGGGCGGCCTGACTGTTTCCACTGCTTTCAGGTCTGCAAAGGCAATCCGATAAACCTTAACTGTTGTTCCAGATCAGACTCTTGGCCCGCAGGTGGGAGAATCTCCCACAGCACTCCATTTGGTCCTGATGAGGGCAGCATGCCAGGGGAGGGCAGGCAAAGCCGGGAGGCTTTCACCAGCTCTCCAGGAGCGCACAGCCTAGGGGGCGTTTCCGAGCGTGGGGGCGGGCACAGCCCGTACCGCCCCCGCCACCCTCAGGGTGGTGCTCCGGCGCTGATCTTAAAGTTCTGCAAAGTTTGCAACCGGTCCCAAGCACGTGCGGCTTCCCCGCCCGGCTCCGCGTTCCTGGAGCCGCCGCTCGTCACTTGCGCGCGGTCGGTCCCCAGCCGCCTTCTCCCCCTGCGCTCTCACGCGACACGCCGCTCCCAGGCTCCAGGAGGCGGCAGCGACAGCGCATAGCGGGCGCCCGAGGAGCCCGGGGAGGCGGGGTCAGGGCGGGCCGGAGCTCGGTTCCCGGAAGCCGTTGCCTGCCTGCGAGTCTCCCGCCGAGCGGACCGGCGCGGCGGCCGGAGCTCCAGCATCCTCACCCGCGCTTCCAGGAGCCGCCGCCCGGCTGCGCGCACCGCAGGCGAGATGCTGCCGGTGAACACCGAGGTGAAACCCAACCCACTGCAGGACGCCAACCTCTGCTCGCGCGTGTTCTTCTGGTGAGTGCCCCGCCTGGGCCCGTTCCGCCGTCCACGAGATGCTCCGCGTGGGCTTCGCCGCGTATCCGATGCTCCCCGCGGGTCTCGGACGGTCGGAGGATGCGTTCCCTGCACGACCACACACTCGGGGCTCCTTGTCGCGCGTGCGCCGCGCCGCCTGCGGTCCCCGCCCGCACCCCACGACCGCGCCGATCACCGCCGGGAGGGGCACGTGGGGACGGGTGGCAGACACAGGTGGCGCCCACACGAAACCGTGGGGATCCATGGGAGGTGCGGGGGTGCCCTGGAGGGTGTGCCCTGTATGCCCACCTTCGCTAGCTTCCCATCCTGGCTCAGGGCTTGCACAACTCCCTCTCCCAAGCTGCACCTCTTTATTTCTCTTTAAGTAGCTGTGAACAGCTGGCCTTATCTAATCGAAGCTGAAGCTAGAGTCCTGGACCAACGCCAAACTCTTGTGTCCCCACCGCCTTCTGAAACACCTTACCAGACATTTTTCAGGTCCATCGATTGCCACTGTGGGTGCGTGTGTGTCTGTCTGTGTGTGTGTAAAGAGGTTTAATAACCTCTGGTGCTTGTGTGTGTGTAAGGAAGTTTAATAACCTCGAGGATCCCATCTCTCTTTCTGGCCCTTCTGTGTGTGTTCTAGGACCTGAGTATGTTTGTGGGTTACAAGGTCACTTTATTATGATGTCTTGGTATTAGTTATGAATGAGGACAGGACTCTTGAGCAAGATCTGCGTGACATTTCCGTCTTGACTGAAACTCAGCTGTAGTAGAGTACGCTTTTCCCTATTAGATGGACTTTTCATTTCTGCCTTGGATGACCGTATCACTCTTGGGTTGAGTTTCTGAAGCCTGTGGGGGTCTTACCAAGATCCGTAGTCTTCAGAGGCAGGATCCGTGGTCTTGATGCCTAAAATCACTGATGGGTTTCCTGCTCCGGCCCCAGCCCCGCCCCTCTTATTGTAGGAAACAGGTGAAGAGGCTTAGATAAATGACATTCCAAGTAGTTTTCCACCTAGTAGCCTGGGCTGGCTAGCACATGCTTGGCTAACTAGAATAGTTTTTATTTCTTGACCCCTGCCATTTCATCTTTCTCACGTTCTAATGTTATCTTTTTTTTTTTTTAAATGGGAAAACTTATGGAGTTCCAGTCATTTACTATTAATTTCGGATGCAGTGTGTGCAGGATCTGATTTTGAGCACACATTTTGGACACTCAGTAAAGAGGAGCTTGCAGGAAGAAGGAATGTGGTGAAATGAATTAAAAAAAAAACTAACCAAAAGCAGGAGGATTGTCTTGGTCTCCTGAGCTTTTGGCAATACACAGAACTCCTGGTGACTTTTCTGTGAGTGGTATGAGGCACCATGTCTGTCAATACACAGTCTTAAACAATGTAATAGCTGAGAGTGGTGTCACAGCCTTTAGGCCTTCAGTATGAGCACTGAGTAGGCAGAGGCAGGTGGATCTCTGAGTTCTAGGCCAGCCTGGTCTACATAGTAAGTCTTCAGTCAGGCTTATAGATAGACCCTGTCTTTAAAAAAAAAAAAGGTAATTATTTTCCATTGCTATCTTGGGTGGACCCCATTTCCACTTGCCAGTTGGGGAGAACTTAGCTATCACCTTAGTTTATCCCTGTGAAAGGGCCCAAGCTGAGGTATTTTGACTAACCTGTCTAGGATCACAGAGCTATTGACCATCCAGCAGAATCCAATCCTGGGCATTCTGGCTCCCAGGAGGCTACATGTTACGGTCCTGTGCTTTTCACAGTGACTCAGGTGATGCTGATGAAGACTGAGGCTAGCCCACTGCACTATGGAGCGCCTTGTATTGGCCTTGGCTTTTCCAGTGTTACACTTTGCAGGAGAGCGGCGAAGTCACCTGTGGCCAGCAATGATAGTATCTGTGTGCCTACCCAGTGCGTCATTTCTGTCTCTCTTGCAGCTGCCTTGCTGCGGATGGGAAAGCCAGAGAGTGCCTCCTGCAGTAGCCCGCCTTATAGAGCAAGCATGATTTTTTACCTTCTTTGTGTTTGCTTTTCCTCCCACTCTTTGCGTCCTAGACTCTTGAGTTGATAGCTGCCCAGCCAGATGATGGTAGCCCATGCAGTATGTCTTCCTAGGACTTTGGTGAAATTGTAACACAGTTTGGATGTAAGCTGTCAGTCAGCCTAGGACACCTGCTGGTATCGTGGCCGTCTCTTGCACTCGTGTGTTCTTTCAGTGCTCACGTTGCAGGAGCACTCTGACACTATGTAAAACTAACCTGCCATGGATCCTTTAGTGTATGGTGGACTTTATTCTGTTGCCTTTAAGACATTGTATTTTCTGACTGTAATTTTTTTTTTTCGCCATTGCTGAACACAGTGCATTCTATAGTCAAGTATGTGAGTCCATGGCCATAGCTGTTGATGTCCCCCTTTCCCTTTCTCAGGCTGTTGGTGCTGGGGGTCGGAGTGAGGCACTATACAGGTTAAACATACACTCTACCATTGCCCAGACCTCCAGGCCCACCAACAACCCCTCCTTCTACCTCCCAGGATCATTTAGATTCCCTGTGCGTATTTTTTAGCCATTGTGTATTTTATTTTAATGACAAAGGACCCTAGAGTTCTTTTCTGTAGCTGATATAAAATAGGCACCAATTTTTTCAATGCAGCGAGTAGTTTGTCATGCCTGTCGTTAGAGATAAATGGTATAACTTATGAAATACTGTGTCCAGCCAGGCTGTGGCCGTGCAAGCCTTTAGCCCCAGTACCAGCCTAGTCTACAGAGAGAGAATTCCAGAACAACCAGGGCTATTACACAGGGAAACCCTGTCTGAAAGAACCAACCAACCAAACGAATGAATGAATGAATGAATGAATGAATGAATGAATGAATGGAATACTGTGTCCAGCCAGGTGTGAGAATGTTAAAGCCTCAGACTCTTCCAAGTGTTGTCCTCCCTACTGCCCCCTGGTGTTGTCACCAACATCCAGGAAGGTCTGTGGGTGTACTCTGTGTTCCTAGGCCAGGCCTATGCCTACCCAGGAGGTCTGGGGGTTGCAGCAGCAGATGGAAGGTAACCACAGAGGTGCTTTCCCAGGGTGACAGTCTCCAGGGACTCCAGGGACTGACGTATCTGGCCCCAGAGAGTAGTTAAGTCTTCCTTCTCCTGTAGCTGGCTGTGTCTCTGCTGAGAGATGCCATGCTCCAAAGTCCATGTGACAGGACAGACTCTCTGGGGACTTGGTTTAGAACAAGCTTATGACATGAGGGTAGAAATGCAGATGGTTGAGGAAGGTTGGCTGAGAGTCATTCCCATCAAGGGACAGCAGTGCTGAGTATTTATTTATTCATTTTATTCTGTGAGACAGCATGTCATTTTATAGACCAAGCTTTAGGTAGGGAACTCTCCCACCTCAGTGTCATGGGTGCTGGGATTATAGGTGTGAATCATATCTATCTAGTTCAGTAGTGTTTAATTTAAACTGGAGGCATTTTGGTACCGTATTTTGAATATTTTTTATTACATGCATGTACCACCCACACGCCACACACATACAATACACACATATGCAGAAACACACACACATGCAGAATACACACATACACGTGAGCTCACAAACACACATACGTGAGCACACAAATGCACATGTACCCATGAGCATACACCTACAACACCCACACATATGCACACACATATATATCTCTCAACACATGCACTCAGGAGCACACACAGACAGTATCCTCTCCCACATACAATACACAGACGCACATACATGAACACAGACTACACATGCTATACAGACATGCATGACCTCCCCCCACTCCACACGTCTGTTATGGCACCTGTGTAGAGGTCCAAGGAAAACTCTCTGCCAAGTGAGTCTTGGGATGAACTCTTTGAGGTTATCAGTCTTGGTGGCGAGTGCCGTTATCTGTTGAGCCATCTCTGTGGCCTTGCTGGTAATAGGCAGAATGCCAGGTTCTGGAATGAATAAACAAACAAAAATCCCTCCTGCCCGCCCGAGTAGAAAGGAAAGGAAAGTTTCAGACTCACTTAAAGACTAGCCTTTTAAAGAAATCTTCATATTGGGTAACAGAAGAAGACTGCTGAATGCAGAGGTCATCAGATGGAAGCTCTGTGGCTGGCTGGGTAGTAAAAGTCATACTTACCTGCCTCAGTAAGGGTCTCCAACATGGTTTTGAAAGTGTACATCATGGGTCTCTTACTAAGTCCCCGCTGTGAGTCCTCAGGACCTCTGGCTCTAGTGAGTCTGGCTGGGTCCTGGGGATCTTTTTTGATGGCGACTGCTTCTAGTATCCTCAGACCACACATTGTGAGCCCTGGTGGGGACCTTGAGCTTTAACGTAGTGATCACCAGCACATGTGCAGTTCCTTCCATTTTACTTGTTATCTTCCGGAAGTTTAATCCTCAATCTCAGGCAGACATCATCACCCTTCTTTAGGGGAGACAAATCCTGGTCTGGAGGGGTTGGGAAACTTCTCAGGAACCTCCTAGCTTGGTGGAGGGTGTGTCCCAGCTGAGATGCTATCTGGATCATGGAAACATGTCGTAGGTGTGTCCCATCGTAAGCAGAGGTGCGCAGAATCTGCCTGCCTGCCGGGCTCTAGCAACAGGCAGGTCAAATGTTGGCTGGCTGACTGGATGTGTGTGCAGACTTGATCGAGCAGGCCTTTTGGTTGTTAGCGACTGAATATGGCTTTTACATGTGTGTTCATCTTCAGCGTGTTTCCTCCTGTGCTGGCTTGTTTTATGTCAACTCGACTGACAGAAGTCATAGTCATCAGAGAGGAGGGAGTCCCAGTTGAGAAAATGCCACCATTAAGGTTAGGCTGTGGGCTAGCCTGTAGGGTATTTTCTTCATTTGTGATTGACAGGGGAGAGCCCAAGCCATTGTGGGTGGTGCCATCCCTAGGCTGATAGTCCTGGGTCCTATAAGAGAGCAGACTGAGCAAGCCAGTGAGCAGCACTCCCCCCTGGCCCCTGTATCAGCTCCTGCCTCCAGGTTCCTGCCCTGCTTGAGTTCCTGTCCTGACTTCTTCAGTGCTGAACAGTGGTGTGGAAGCATGAGCTAAACAAACCCTTTCCTCCCCAAGTTGCTTTGGTCTTATGTTTTATTGCAGCAGTAGAAACCCTGACCAGGACAGCTCCTTTCCATCTGTAAGGGTGAATTGCCATTGGGTTGTTAGCATCCTCATCTGTCTAGTTAACATATGAACTCTCTGGTCACCCTTGTTAAACCGTGTCCTCGGCAGCAGATCTTACCGTTGGAGTTTAGACATCATGTCGCCCAGGAAGCCATTCATCCACCGATTCATTTACACACTCACCAAATCCCCACTGAATGCAGTTGTGTGGGATCCTAGGGGGAAACTCAGTGTTTCTTCCAGCCTGGCTGTGGGTTTTTTTTTAAATTGATATGAGTACATTGTAGCTGTCTTCAGATACAACAGAAGAGAGCATCAGATCCTATTATGGTTGCGAGCCACCATGTGATTGCTGGGAATTGAACTCAGGACCTCTGGAAGAGCAGTCAGTGCTCTTAACTTATGAGCCATTTCTCCAGTCCTAGCTTTTTCTTTTTTTAAATTTAGATGGAAGGAAAGTCACCCTAAAACAAACTGGGGCCATCCTGCTCATAAAACTCCTGTGCCTCTTCCTGCTGCTCTCAAAAACAAACCATAATTCACATTTAGCTCTGTGACTCCAGATGGGGCTGTGACCCACAGTTAAGCTGTGGCTTAGAGCAGGCTCTGCCAAGATGCTTTCTGCACTGGGTACCTGGCACGAGTTTGTTTCTGGCTTTGCTGCGTGCAGTCCCTCTTGCAGTGAAGGACTAATGTGTTTTTACGTGTCGTCATCTTATGTGATTGAGTTCAGAGGTTTGATACCAGATTCGTTTCAGGACCCGACAGGAAGAGGTTCCAGAGTGTCTCTGAGAGTGCGGCCTAAGCAAAGGGCAGGATGGAGACGCTGCTGAGCGAGATGGTTCCCGGAGAGGAATGGTCAGGGCATCGTTAGCAGTGTGTGCAGATACGTGGAACACTTCACTGGGCGCTCAGTCTGTGGGGTTTGTCCTCACATAACCTCCTGCTTTATCTCTATTTTTGCTCATGGCTGTTGATATCAGAGTTGAGCAGCCTGTTGCTGCCATTCAAAGATTTTAGTTTGAATACTAGAAAGGTGCAGGTTTAGAGAATGTCCTTCAAGGTGTGGCCGAGCCACTTGCCAGCACTGTATGGGAGGTTACGTTTTTCCACAAGTGTCAGGAGAGATCACATCACCTGCCCCGTGGGAGTCCAGAGGAATTGGATCTGCTGGTTGGTCATTCCCCATGAGGAAAGCGGTTGGCGTGTTGGCAGGATTTACTTTGTACAAATGGAGGTTGGTTGTTGGTTGGATTTTATGTGTTCATATCCTCAGACTGTTTCCTTTAGTTGTCTACTGATGGAAATTATTTTTTCTTATTTAGGTTTTTGAGATAGGGTCTCATTTGCCCAGGCTGGCCTTGAATTTATGTAACCAGGATGGCCTTGATCTTCTGATCTCCTGTCTCTGTGGGAATACAGAGGTCTAGTTCTGTGCCCAGCTGATGCGAATCATTTCTCTGAAGGCTACCAGCTGTTTTGATTACACTTCCTTTTCCCTTTTGGTGACTGTGGGATTTAACAGAGAGGGCTTCACATCTGCTCATCACGTGCTCTGTACTAAACTGCAGCTCCAGCCCTGGTTAAGTGCCTTTCTAGTTGACACTGCCAGTCTGCACTGTGGCTGAACCACCTGGCTAGCCCAAACCAACCATAACAAAAGGAAACTAAAACCAAACCCAAGGCTAGCACATCCCTACGCTAGTTTGAATCCTAATTTCAGGAAGTAACATCTAGACATAAATCGTTTTGAAAGGCTCCTTCAGTTTCTGGTGGACAGTAAAAACCAAGAAACACAGACTACAGTCTTCCCAGGGTCAGTGAGCTTCTCTGAGACACCCTCACCCTCGTTCCACCTCAGCTAGCTGTCTCCCAGGACTTGCTGACCTCAAGGTGTGGGGACTGTAGCTGAGGCAGAGCTCAGCAGGTGGCAGTGGGGGTCGGGCCCATATGCCAGGGATGGTGGGTTACATGATCCTTAAAGGCACAGCTTGTGGAGAATGGCTCTTACACACAGGGAGGAAATCGAGGCTGGAGAGACCAGGAAACACCAGGTGGGCAAGATGAAGCTTGGAGCCAAGTCAGGATACTAACTCTAGGGCATGCATTCGAGTCTGTGTTTCCGGGGTCATTCATTTCCTTCAATCTGCTGCCGTTTCTATGTGATGGTCTCAGTAAATGTGTCAGAGACCAAGGCTGGGAGGAGCTCAGTGGAGAGGAAATGCCCGCTGTACAAAATATATAAATTTTCTTATATAAAACGAGCATAAAATTGCTCATCGAATACATTGCTTTTCATCTGTAGGTCTTTATCAAGTGTCTTGTTGGTCAGGATGTGACTGAGATCCAGCCGACCAGCCCTGTTAATGTCACTTCTTCAAGGGCCCTTCACCAGCCAGCCAGCCAGCCAGCCAGCCAGCCAGCCAGCCAGCCAGCCA
>JANHMN010000001.1:256117972-256137531 GCA_030674055.1 Rhabdomys pumilio | reverse complement strand
CCAGCCAGCCAGCCAGCCAGCCAGCCAGCCAGCCAGCCAGCCAGCCAGCCAGCATGCACCATCTCTCACAAGACCACAAACAAGGCATGTGTTGTAGGAAATATTAAAAAGAACGGCAAGTTCCTGCGCTACACCCAGCTACTCTCTGCCCAGTGGTCTCTCCGCCTCTTGGTTAGCCCCAGTTGGCAGTCTTCCCTTCTCTGGTTCACCTGCCTCAGAGCCTCCAGTACCTTCTCAGCCCTCCACTCGCTGTGGTGGGCAGTCCTAAATCCTCTTAACCCAGTAAATCAAGACTCTAGAAGCTTATAATCAGTCAGATTTATATATCAATAAATTCTCAATTCACAAGATGCCTACACAATAATTTCTGAGCCAATTGATAATGATACAAACTGCCCACCTAGATTAGACAAGTTATCCTATCTTTTATGGTATTTATAGCTACCTATGGCTATTTAAAGCCACCCAGAATCTGGATTGTCTTCCTCTGCCATCTTCCTTCCTTCTCCTCATGTCTCCCTCATCTCCTCCCTCTCCCCCAAACTTTTCAGCTCCTTTATTTTACAAGTTATGGTGGGGAGAAGGTTCACAAAGTGTCACCTGTGTACTTGATTCACTCCTTGTCTGCAGCCCCTCCAGGGAGAGCGGAGTTAACATCAAAATACAAGCGACACCAGGGCTCTCCACAAAGGGCATGCATCCTGTTTTGTTTTTATTTTTTAAAGATTTGTTATTATTATTATTTTTGCTTCTTTTTTGTTTTTTGAGACAGGGTTTCTCTATGTAGCCCTGGCTGTCCTGGAACTCACTGTGTAGAATGACCATGCTGGACTCAGAGATTCGCTTGCCTCTGCTTCCGGAGTGCTGGGATTAAAGGTGTGTGCCGCCACCACCCTGCATTTTTTTTTTTTTAATTACCTGTACTTAGGTGCTTCTGTGAGTGGGTATGTGCACATGAGTGCTGGTTCCAGGGAAGCCAGGGGTGTGGATTCCTGCGGGGTTCATTTGGGTCACTCAGTTCCTGTCCTGTGATAGCAGCACAGGCCCCCCACCGCTGAGTCATCTCTCCAGCCCTGCTTGTCTTGTTTTTGTCTCATTCCTTTAAAATATACATATTAGAATTTAAGTGAGATTTATTAATTTATTCTCGAGAGTGGGTCTTTGAGTGCAGCCCTGGCTATCCCGGAACTCACTCACTATAGATCTTGAATCCACAGGGAACTGCCTACCTGTTTTCAATAATGGAAGAGAGATTATTGACCATTTAAGCCAGTAGGCTGGGCCTCTAGACTCCAAGTGTATTGGAGGAGATCTGTTGCTCATCCTTTGACTGTAAGCCAGACCCTGCCATCCTCAGAGGTGTCAGCCTGGTAGAGTATATACAAGTGCATAGGAAGGGTTGCTGCAAATGAGCTTTCCCCACCCCCTTTGATGCGGTGCTGTGAATCGAACCCAGGGCCTTGTGCGTGCTGGACAAGCACTCCACCACTGACCAAGATCCTCAGTCCCGCATTACATGAGTCTTCTTAGCTGCCCCAAGTGACTGCTGAGTCTGTTTAGAATCTTTGTGACTTACCAAGAAAGTATTTAAATTGTTAGCTCTCCGGGGTCAGAGGCTAGTGCTTGGTCTTTTATCTCTCAGCATGTAGTTGAGCCACTTGTCCGTCTTGTGCTTTATCGCTGATTGCAAAGAACTATCTTCCTTAGTCTTAATCTGGGGCTGCTGAGATTCAGAGTTGCTGATACCTGGCTGTAGACAGTGTAGTGCCAAACCCAAGCTAGGAAGCACGAGATCTCGTCTGCAAGCTCTCACTTGATACCTGTGATCCCGGACAATTACGTGACCACGCTGGACCTTGTCTTCCGTGAGGCAGTAGAATTAAACTCTCTCACGGAATAGTCCTGGGGAGACACTTAATTTTCACTGTCAACTTGACTGGATTTTAAGCAACCAGGATCGGGGAGGGCCCTGTGGTTGTATCCCTGGGGGCAGGTATTTCCAGAGGTGTGATTTTTCTTCCATATGGCATCACCATCCAGGAGCTTGGGTGAGGTAACAGAGGAAGAAGGAAAACCACTCTAGAGCATCCAGGCAACCCAACTCCTACCTCATCCCTGGCTGGCTGTAAAGTGAGCTGGTCTCCACCATTTGGCTTCTGGTCAGCTTCCTGCTTCCTCAAGCAGCATTGCACCTAACAACCACGGCTCCCTCTCGTCTGAATGCAGGAAGGGTCTGGTTGTGGCAGGTGGGTTGGTCCATTGCCACCTCTTGACTGGAGCTGTTCTGTGACTCCCTGTTTCAGCTCACCCTGCACACCTCAGGCCTTATCTTTCGACAGTCAGCTGAGCTGCTGTTGCCGCCTTGAGGCTTCCATACCATCTTCATTGAGATTTGATGCGCTCAGTGGCATGAGCCCCACTTAACATGCCCCTCTCTGATCCCGTAGCTCCTTGTAGTTGATGTGAGGTTTCCCAACTACACCCAGCCTTTGCTGTCCATTCCTCAGCACACAGCCACTACGCCCAGGGCTCCTGCCTCTTATCGCCACCGCTGAAAGGCTGCTGGAGAAGCCCACGCCTAGTCTGTTACTCAGCCGTGTGGACATGCTGCATCAAGGGCTGCATTTGAGGAAGCTGCTGCCTGTTTTCTTTTCCTTGCGTAGAGCTCACTATTGGTAGGAGCTGTTTAACTTTTTTTTTTTCTTTAGGTCCCTCCTTACCTATTCACTTGTTGAATTCCCATTTCTATTTTTTTTAAATTAATATAGGAGACAAGTGTCATTATGTCATATTCATTTATCCATACCTCTCCCCGATTCCTTTGTCCCCTGCCTTGTGTCCATTCTCTCCCTGATCTCCTAGTCCCCTGCCTTGTGTCCATTCTCTCCCTGATCCCCTAGTCCCCTGCCTTGTGTCCATTCTCTCCCTGATCCCCTAGTCCCCTGCCTTGTCTCTGTTCCCTTCTGTTCCATTTCCATATTACCCTACCCCAGACCTTTCCCTTCATCTCGGTCTTCTTTCCAGATTTGGGCCTCTGTCCGCCCTCTATCCCACGTGTGCACATACAGAAAGATGTAAAGCTGGCATTCACATACGTATGTTACAGTTGGCATCATGTATCAACCTGACTCACCTGGAAGAAGGGAATCTCAGTGAGGAGAAATTGCCTTTCCTGGTTGGCTGGGAGGTTCATCTGGGGCATTTCCTTTACAGTAGTTGAGAGTGCAGGACCCAGCCCACCGTGGGCGGTACCATCCCTAGGCTGGTGGCCCTGCTTTGTATTAGAAAGGGAGCCGAGCAAACGCATAAACAGTGTTCCTCCAGTGTTTCTCTATGACACTTCTGCCTTGATGTCCCTGAACTGTAACCTGTCAGCCGAATAAAACCTTTTCTCCCCTAAGTTGCTTTTGATCATGGTGTTTAAGTAACAGAAACAAACTAATGTGTTTTTAATCTCTAGGTCTGGGATCCCTATACAATACAGTCAGACCCATCCATCTTCCTGAAAACTTCATGATTTACTTGTTGTTGTAGCCGAGTGAAATCCTACTGTCTAGGTGAACCACATTTTAGGTAGGAGCTATGTAAGCATCTTCTAATTATTAACATAGTTACTTCTACCACCAGCCTTGGGTGTGGTGAATGCTGCTGTTTGCCAAGGTGAGGCAGACTGCGAGTAACAGAGTCAGCTCAGGCCCAGCATCCTCTGCTGAAGCGTATTGTGGTGTCCAGGTTTAACCTTCCCCCAACCCCATCGCAAAAATCCAAAGGGAATATTGAGTTGATTACCCCAAAGCCCAATCATAGGCTAATGTTTACAACTGTAGAGGTGTGAAGACCTTTGTCCGGGGTCACAGCTAACCTGCAGCAGAACAGACCCAAGTTCCCCAGATCTGGAGCTTGAAGTTAATCTAATCTACTGCTTGTCAGCCTGAGATGTGAGGCAGACACTGGACACTTGCTGACTTGACAGAGGAAAAGTAGACACCAAGACTGGAAAGCTTGCTCTTGGTGAGAGATGTCCGGAGGACGGTGACCAGGAGTAGTGGGTGGGTTCTCCTAAGATCCAGCCTGGAACGAGCCCCCTGACCATGGAGAGGATGTAGCCACTTATTAGGGCTGTGAACACCTGTCTGGCTGGCAGTGGTCATGCTGGTGAGAAGCCACTTTGTACTCAAGATCAGAACATTTTAGAATTAAGGGATGGAGAATGGAGAATGTCTCTTTCAGAGTTGAGCACACCACTGCCAGTTTGTGCTGTGGTCCCCTGTAACTAGGGCTATTGGATTGGGAGGTATAGACTCCCCAACGGTGCTTCTCAAAGAGCTTCTGCCACCAGAAGGGTCAGCCGATGCTGAGGCTCTAAGGCCTGGCGAGTGAGCTGAGCTCTGGGAGTGGGACCCTCGTCTGTGGTCAGGCTCCCAGGTGACTGCTGCACACGTGAAGGTTGAGGAACCTCAGAAGGTGGTGTGCTTAGAGCTTTGATCTCGTTTCCCAGAAGCAAAGCAGGTGTGGTGCATGCTTACAATTCCAGCACCTGAAGGCAGACAGGGACAATCAGGAGTTCAAGCTCTTCTGGGCTGCAGAAGATTTTTGTCTCAAAATAAAACAATACTCAAACCAAAACAATCACCAAAACAAAACAAAAAACAACAAAAACATACCCAAATGGTGTCGGTGACCCACAGGGAGAAAGAGAACTGATTCCTGAAGGTTGCTCTTTGACCTCTACCCCACCACAAGAAATTTATTTTAAATGAATACTTTTTATTTTATTTTATTTTTTTTTAAAGAAATTTTTTTTTTCATCTGCTTCCCTGACCTCTCCTCTTAACTAAAAATGGCTGCCCTTGTGGCAGCCTTGAGGGCATCTCTGCACCTTGGTCCAATTGAGTCAGGGCCTGCTGCGATGACCTCATAGCTATGCATTAAATAAGCACTTGGTAGAATTGCGTGCGCATTCGGGCACACACACACACACACACACACACACACACACACACGCACGCACACACCCCGCACAATTTTAAAAATGTCACACAATTAATCAGGATGTCCGTATTCTTTTATCTCCTGTAGTTGCTTTATACTCGTGCTCACAGGTGAAACTTCCAAAGGCTAAGACTCTTTCACAAGTACAGTGCACTGACACTCTCTCCTCTGAATCCACTAAACAGCAAGACCACCAGTCACAGTCAAGACCTGTTTAGCTGATTTAGGAATCTTGATGAACCATAGCCCCACTTTGAGCACACCAAACAGACCCGTCTGCTGTGAGAAGTACCTCTGAGGACCCCTGGTCACCCACCTGTCTTCTAGTCTTTCAGTTTTGGATCTGAGATCCATAGAGTCTGCTCCCTCCTCCCCCATAGGTCTGGCTCTGCCTCTCTTGCCGCTTGTTACTCTGTTGGTGGGGGACTCCCAGGATCCATAAGTTGAAAGCCCAGCCCCTAGTGCTGTAGACTGTGATTGTACCTTGAGATAAGGTCTCTAAAGTAGGCAATTAAGAGTGAATTAGCTGATTGGGATAAACTTTAACTCAGTAAGGCTCGCGTCCAGATTTCCTCTTTGTATTTGTGGTAACTTCATACAGTGGACATTTATTTGCATGCTGGGAGGCAGAGTGGATCACGTCAGGACACGGGAGAAACCGCACCTAACAGGAAGTAGAGGCTTCAGAAGAAACCACCTCAGATGCCACCGGCATCTTGCTTTTCCAGCTAATACAACCGGGAGGGAGGAGTTTTCTCTTTGTTTGCAGTCACTTGGACTGTTGGTCTCTGCAGCCAGGGCAGATGAATGGGATCCACATGCTTTCCAGAAGCCACAGATAAACGAAGTGCCCCATTGTCCGTAGCCGGGCTGCTGTTCTAACCTGCCCCTCTGGCTGAGCTTGCCCGAGGTTCTCTCAGCAGCTCTCACCACACAGCTTCCCTTCCCTTTCCCTTCAGAGTTAACGAGTCGGGTTCAGCTTTAATTCCAGAATGTCTTCAGATGTGGAACCAATTCCCATAAACCCTTCAGAATGCCGTGTGGATTAATATGAAGCAGGAAAGCATGCTCTGTCTCCGGGACAAGCAGTCTCGGTGTTCTAAGTAAATTATAGCTTTTGAACTCAGGTTGGGTCGCTGTTATTGTTGGTCTTGACTCCCCTCAACACCCCCCTGCCCTGGCACCCTGCGGGGTGTGTCTTTGGCATGAGGCTGTCCAGTGTATGCTTTATATGTTCTCTTCTAGGCTATGAACCAACAGTGGTTCATGCTCTGAATTTTCTCTTCCACATGCAAATATCCCAGACTGCCTTACTTTGGGGAAAAACCCAGGCAAGTCCTTGGGGTATCCCATATTAGCAGTGACGAAAGAGATGGCTCCATTGTTCTCTCTGGCTGCCTCCAAATCCTCTCTCCTCTGCTGCTTTGAGTATATAATACCACACTTGTTTTTCCTGAAAGTGTTTGTAAAGAGGGGATTAGTCCCTTGGGTTTAGACAGAACAGGGTCTTTCTTCTTCCCTCTCCAGGGCCTATGGTTGGCCACTTCTACTGGCTACTGCCCAGCTAGTAAGATGAAGACTTTTGAAGGGAAATTCCACAAGGCCTCCTCATCCTCACAGCTCCTCGGGAGGGGTTCCGCACTTGTGAGGAGGAGTCACATTTTCTAAGAGTCCCTTCCAGGAAGGATATAAGGTGCAGCCGGAAGGGATCCCACAGAGCAGCTAGCTTAGGGGCATTGGCAGGGAATTAATGGCCTTTGATTTCTGGGAATTGACTTTTTTTTTTTTTTTTTTTTTAAAGGGCAAAACAAAGCACCTAAGTGTCAACTAGTACTGAACATTATCAGGCTATGGGGAAAGGCAGGCAGGCAGTCACAAGGGCTTTTGGATGGTCCCTTCAAACCCTGACTGGCAAACTTTAGATAACCCTGAAGCCATTTTGAATCCCTGTGGAAGGCTGCCTGATGCAGCTCGTTCAGGGTCTCCAGAAAACACTCAATGTACACTTCATTTCGACTCTGTCTGGTATGTAGATCCATTTCCTGATAAGCATTTTAAGGGAAGAGAAAGTTGAACTTGAATGAAAAATTTAAGGGCCCCAGTAGCAAGTGTAGTGATGGCAGTCTCCTTCCTGAGGAGTCAATTGGACGCTTAGGCAAGAAACAGCCTGGCCCTGTGTGTCCTGCAGCTTCCCAGGAACTGGCGCTGGCAGTTGGCAAGTGTCAGCCCAGACTTCCTCCCTGGGCCTCACTTCCATAGGCCTTCTCTGCCACTGGCGTCTCTGGTCCCTGTTCTCGAGGTTTTTTTTCTCTTCCTTCACACCCAGCAAATTGACCCATGTACCAACATCCACGAAAACCCATGCCCAGTGAGGCTGTCTGGGCTTTAGATTGTAGGTTACCTTTTCTCTGAAGTCAGAGGCTTTGTACCCCTCATCTAGCCTTAGCCAGTCTGACCCCTCAGGAGTGGCTTCTGAGATCTGTGTGGGATCCAGACCTTGCAGGCAGCCCTCTTAAGAGAAGGGAGAGCTTCACCCACAACCTGGTTAGCAGTTGGCCATGGTGTGTTCTGTCTCCAGCTGAGGACACTGCCCACAGTCGGGGAACAGCTTCCTGTGGAGTGTGGTGGTTTACCGTGTACAAAATGTGCTTTCCTGCCCCAAGTCCCCCAAAGTGCAGTTCCTGCCGCATGCACACCACACGGCGCAAACAGTCTGCTGTTCAGGCCAAACTCAATTTCTCTCACGCTGCCAGATTCCTAAGAGATTTGGCTTCTGTTTTGATGGTAGGGGAAAGGGTCAGTGCTTTCTCTACTGGAGTCTCCTGCGGGTCTGTGTTCTTATGTGATGCTTGTGCTGTGCGTGCGTGTGTGTGTGTGTGTGTGTGTGTGTGTGTGTGTGTGTGTGTGTGTTAGGGATTATACCTATGGACTTCCGAGTGCTGGAAGAGTACCCTACCACTGAGCCATACCTCAGCTTTTACTCATCCTTTTAAAAGGAAGTGGTCACTGTGACAGCTTCTTTCCCCTTGCTCCTTCTCCACAGAGGGGGAAGATAATCCAAGGACCATGGGAATGTATGGTTATCTGAGATGAGAGCTCATCTCTCCCTCCCTCTTTCCTTCCCTCCCTCCCTCCATCCCTCCCTCTGTCTTTGTTTTTCTCCTCTGTTCCTCTTCACTAGGTTTTCTAGGCTGGCCATGAGCTTGATAGTAACTGAGCCTGGCTTTAACCTGATCTTTCTGCCTTCGCCTCCTAACTGCTGGGGTTAAAGGTGTGACCAGCATACCCAGTTTTCACTTAGTCTATTAAAAATCCTTTCACCTGTACCAGATGGCCCAGGTGTACTTTGGTGTATCCTTGTCAAAATCCTCCCCTTCCTTTTGGGGCTTACATACCTACCTATGGACAGATAATGTAGATATTTGATACGCTTTACCAGGATTAACTATAAGTGGGAACTTATTGCTCTTTACATTTTTGGGTGGGCATCCTCAAAAATGAACTATAATCATTGCTTTTTTTTATGTAGGACGAGGGACCATTTATAGTAGAGTAGGCATCTGACTCAGTCAGTCGTGAGGGTCAGTGGAATATGGGGATGATGGAGGGGGTGTCAGATATCCACGTGTGGTCCAGTTCAGGAGGCCACACCTGTCTCCTGGAGACGGGGCTGAGTGCAGCCAGTGTTTAGAAGTGGGCAGCTAGCTTTAGAGCCCTGAGGCAGAGCAAGCACACTGCACAGCCAAACTGGGGAATTGCCAAGAGTTCAGGTTTCAGAGACACCCTGAGAGGCAGACAGGCCTCTGGGATCACAGCTCTCTGCGTTCTTAGTAGATGAACCACCTGGCTGTTCTGTTGGGGTGACATGTCTGGTGTCAACACTTGACTGTGTCCTACTGTGGGCAGTATGAGACAGTGGACCTGGGAGAGTCCTGAAGCCTTGGGGTCTGATGCTCAGGAGGCAGAGTTGGGCAGTGGATCCTGATGTTAGGAGTAAGTTTGGGATCAAAAAGAAGGAGACCACACTCCAGTGCAAGTGTCCAGACAAGAAGAGCTGTCCTCTTGATCCAGAGAGTGTTCTCTGGAGTGCAAACACATACAGACGAGAAGTGCATTTAGATTTTGTTGTAATGCAAGTCGTGACTGTCATTTCCCCTTTGGCTGGGGTCCAGTCTCACAGTCGGGTAGTCTGAAAAATCTGCACACAGGTAATGAAGGAAGCGGGAGGGAGGTCACTGCTCCAAAGAGAAAAGGGTACTAGCAATGAGCCTTTGTGCAAATAAGGGTTTAATGTGTGTGGGGGTGGGGGGTGTGTTGAATATTTGCATAAAAGTCTTAACAGGCGGGAGAGATAAAATGATTTGAATCTTGTGTCCTTAACACAAGTTTTATAGCATTCGACAGAAGAGACTCTTACTTGGTATTTTCTTCCGTTTGGTGTGTGGGAAGCCCATGTCTGAGAGGCTGGGGACTGGGGTGAGTTTGCTGTACTCCAACAGTCCTTCCTTCTTGGTCATGTTCTCATTTGAGCTAGGATCTTGTTTGGTTGTTGTTGCCGTTAAATGCGTATGGATGGGTATTTTGTCTACATGTATGTCTGTGCACCACATGTGGAAGGTATGTGCATTGCCTGTAGAAGCCAGAAGACATTAGATCCCTTGGAACTGGAGCTGTAGCCCTGGGTGGGTTGCTGTGTGTGCTGGGTGATTCTCTACTCACCCTGAAATAGTATTTTTTAAATTAATTATTTGATTTATTTACGTTCCAGACATTGCCACACTTCCCAGTACCCCCTCCCATAGTTCTTCATCCCATCCCTCTCCCCTTTGTCTCTGAGAGGGTTATCCCCCTTCCTGGGGTCTTAAGTCTCAAGTGCCTACAGGATTAGGTCCAAAGGCAGTCCTCTGCCACATATGTGCAGGGTGTGGTTTGGGGGAAGGAGGGGCCTCAGACCAGCCCATGTATGTTCTTTGGTTGGTGGCTTAGTCTCTGGGAGCTTCCTGGGGTCTGTGTTAGTTGAGACTTGTTCTTCCCATGGGGCTGCCATCCTCTTCAGTGCCTTCAGTCCTTCCTCTAATTCTTTCACAGGGATCCCTGACCTCAGTCCAATGGTTGCCTGTGAGTATCTGCATCCGTCTCAGTCAGCTGCTGGTAGAGCCCTGGAATAGTATCTTCATCTCTTAGTTGACTATTCATCCTGCAGCATGGATGAAAGATGAGGGGAGTCGCGTGATGTTTTCCTGCCAGACTTGGTTTCCTTTGCATCTCCCAGCTGCACTCTCTCCCTTCCTCGGGACAGCTTAATGATCTCTACCCAACACAGTCAGCACAAGAAGATCGGTGAAGAACTCCCCGAGAATGCAGTGGACCACAGGGTTTCTGCTCTCTGTGCTGTCTTTGATTGGAACACGCTGACCCCAGCTTCTCATCTAGGCTCTTGCTGTCTAAGCCATCTGGCTCCTCTCTTGTGGCTCCCTGTTGGTTTACTGTGTGGCTGTTAACTGTGTTTTTTAGATCCTGTCTTTCTGAGCCTGGCTATCTTCAGTGTCCTGGAATGTGAGTTGCATAGAGACCGTAATCTGTGGTCTAGAACCTTTGGAAAGAGCCTTTCGAATAGGAAATGCTTAAGGCGTCAATCTGAATGAATTGTTATGATTCCAGCTTCCTGAAGCCCTGCCTTCAGATTCCTGGAGAAGAAATTGAGATGCAGGATTACTTGCTATCACATGCTGTGGCCGTGGGCCCTGTCCTAGGGGTCAGGAAAAAGTATCTATCTGACTTTGGCCAACTTGAAGAAACACAGTGGTATTGTTTCTTGTAGGTTAGGGAGGGGGTGTCTTCCGTAGTTCTTGTCCCAGGGGGGTGGGGGCTGTATCCATGGAGTCTTCCTCGGCTTTTCTTTCCAGTGAGACACAGGCACGTTGGACCAGAACCCTGGAATTCCCTCTGGATTAGCTTGGAGATGGCATTCAGAAAGTCAGGGTGATGGGTTGGTGGGGACTCAGCAAGCTGGCCTGGGGAGGACAGCCCACGAATGAGTCAAGGTTTGCTTTCTCTCCATTGCTTCTGTCTGGCAGTCCACATGTGAGTCAAGATTTTCTTCACTCCATTACTTCTGTCTGACAGACCCCCGTTTGTGTCCTTTTCAGTTGCTTTAGTTTTTCCGCCTGTGTGAGCAGTTGTGGTTCCATGGAATATTTTACAGTGAAATTAGAGATGGCATCATCGTTATTGTTGTCGTTATTATTATTATTTTAGTGAAAGCCATTTCAGAAAATGCCCCAAAATTCATTGTAGAGTTTTTCCTCTTCTTCTTCCTTCCTTCCACACAAACCCCGTAGTAGACTAGGGAGACTTGTCAGAGGATTGTTTTGTTCTCTGAATCTGCGGCTATTCTGACGGAGGGTTGGTATGTTTGTATCTGCCCGATGCTTCAAAGCATGAGCTGGCTCGGCTGGAATTTTCCTCGGTTCTGCCTCACTGACACAGGACTGCCCACCTAGAAAAGCCTGTGGTTTGTAATTCTCTCTCTCCTTAACACTGATTAATAGAAACGTTAGTGTGAGGATGGGTTCACAAGGCTGCACATAGAGTATGGTGTCCAGAGCCTGTATTTTGAAGTAGAATTGTTTCTGGTTGTCAGACCATTGGTAGCAAAGGTCTCCAGGTTTGGAGTCCCGGCCACAAGTTTTCCACAGTGCCTAGGCCAGAGAGGTAGTGTACTTGGTTATAGAAAACTGCAGCTAATCTGCGTGGAGAATGGGTATCGTGTTGTAAGCTAGCGTGAGGACAGTGGAGGTTTGGGTCAGTGCCTGCAGTTTCGTTGCAGAGCAGGTGAGGCCTGGCAGACGCTGCTTGTAGAGTTTAAGCAAGCTCAGTGGTGCCACATAGATAATTAGCAGAATCCAGACTCAGCTCAGTGATCATCTATTTACCATTTAGCCATTTGTCTTTTCTCCTGAGAGTGCAGGATGGTATCATGAAAATTAAGTGAAAACTTAGGCTCAACCACATTAACAAAAATTTTTCACACTTATAGTTGATCCAAAGAATACACAACTAAGAACACTTCTTCTCTAGGCTTTATACCGTTTTCCAAAATAGGGTGGCCTAGGCTGGGGGCAGAGTCACTGAGTCAAGACTGCTTTTGTGGGGCCCTGAAACATTAAAAGCAAAAAGGGGAGCCTGG
Organism: Rhabdomys pumilio; assembly: GCA_030674055.1. Lineage (NCBI taxonomy): Eukaryota > Metazoa > Chordata > Mammalia > Rodentia > Muridae > Rhabdomys > Rhabdomys pumilio. Next base: position 256,125,350 of record JANHMN010000001.1, on the reverse strand, counting down.
CAGAACGCAGAGGGGCGTGCGTGTCGAGTGCTTCCGCACACACGCAAGTCTCTGAGCTTGAGTCCCAGCACTGCGTGAAGAACAAGTTGTCCTGTGCCCCTTTATGTGATGGACACTCTAGCCAGTGTGCTTAGTTGCTTCCTAGTTGCTATGATCAGACACAACAAGCAAAAGCAAATGGCCAAAGCAACTTACAGAGGAGAGAGTTTATTTGTGGTTCCTGCTTTCAGAGGATTAGAGAGTCTACGGCCATCCTGGTAGGGAGCACGGAGTCAGGTGGATAGGCACATTGTTGTGGCTGAAGCTGAGAGCTTGCTTGCATCTTGATCCACAAGTCTGAGGCAGAGAGAACTAACTGGGACTGGCATGGGCTTTTGAAACCTCAAAGCCCATTCCTAGGAACACACATCCTCCAACAAGGCTACTCCTCCTAACCCTTCTTTAATAGATCCATCAACTGGAGACCAGGTAATCAAATATATTAGTTGATGGGCAGGGGCATTCTCATGCAAACCATCATGTGAGTCTGTCAGAGGAGACCAAGGAGAGACCAGAAGATAAAGTCAACGCTCTCATGAGTTTAGAGGCACAGTGCAGAGCCACCTGGGTGACACCAGCACGGTCAGGAGACAGAGAGGGAGGGGGCGTAGATTCAGCCTGTGGTCGAATTTCTGGGGCAGGACCCAGGACCGAAAGGGAAGCCGAGCAGATTAGGAATGGCTAGTTGTATTGTTCTTGTAAGCTATCGGGAGAGCCCCCTATTTGCCTAGCATTTGGCTCTGGGACAATTCACAGAGAGGGATGCTGTTTCCTGGGGTGGACAGGCCGTGCAGAAGTGGTCTGATTCTGTGCCTTTTGGGTTTGTAGCTATCAAAGGCACGTTCCTACTGGATCTTCGCTGTGTCCGAGAGCTGGCTAGCTCCACTGTGGTCAGTCTCTCCCAGCTGGAGAAGGATTTAAGATACTAGAACACCATCATGTGCAGAAAACAAATGGTAAATGGAATAATGTTCCAGCTGCATAATGATTGACAGGGCAGCCCAGTGGCTCGGGCAGAGGAGAAAGTTGCTTGGGCAAAATGTAGAGTTGGAACAGGTATCTTGGGATTCAGCTGGAACTAGGAGGAAGGTGCTGGGGAGTCCATGATGTGCTGTCAGGTCTCACCACTAACTCTCTCATGCAGCTGAAGAAAGTTCAACAGGTTGCCTTGAGGTCTTTGCTGCCCTTCATTTCTGCAGGGCTTTGATGGTACAACCTTGAAACTGCTCACTGGATGGAAGCAGGGGCCAGGGATGTAACCGGAGCCCCGTTCTGACCCAAGCGAAGTTCACTGTGCTGCTGTTGTAGGAAGTCTGCGAAGTCAAACCAGTCAGAGACGTCACGAAAAGGACATTACTGTATGGACTGCCAGTTTAGAGACTTCGTTAAAGATTTCGCTGTGTTTTGTGGCGATTCCAAGTAACTAGGGACCTTGCTTTACATAAGATGCTTTTTGAATTTGGAGAAAAATCAGTTGCCATAGATAAATACTTTATATACTTTTATAACCAAATGTGTTTTTTTACCCCTGTGTTGCTTGAAGAGATGAACTTAGTAGGGTTTCAAGGTGTGTGTGTGTGTGTGTGTGTGTGTGTGTGTGTGTGTGTGTGAGAGAGAGAGAGAGAGAGAGAGAGAGAGAGAGGGAGAGAGAAGGAAGGAGAGAGGGAGTGGGGGAGAGAAGGAGGGAGAAAGGGGGGAGAGAGGGGGGAGAGAGAGAGAGAAGAGTGTTAGTTTGTGGCTTTAAGTAGCAAGAATTTAGGTTGGCTAGGCACATGCTTTCTTTTATGCTAGAAGCTTTGGAAAATAAAAACTGTCAAAAATGATTAGTCCTTTCATGGAGTTTGTACCTCATGAAAAGTAGGGAGAACTGGGTTAGATTTCTAGATTTTGTGTTGATTCTGAAACTTGTGGTCACTTAAACATAGAATGTGCTGGAAAGTACTTCCTAATCTCAGTCCTGAGAAAGGTTTTTTTTTGGGGGAGGGGGTGAGGCGGGGTGAGACAGGATTTCCTTTTGTAGCTCTGGTAGTCCTGGAATTTACTTTGTAGAAGAGACTGGCCTCGAACTCACAGAGATCCTCCTGCCTCTGCCTCCTGAATGGTGGGATTAAAAGTGTGTGCCATGGAGCCTGGCTAGTGAGAGCTGTCCTTAAGACTCCAGAGCAGAATAGATTACATTGCTTGGGAAAGTTGTAAACATATTTTATCTTTGAATTAGTGACTTGCAAGTGCATCGTACCCAAGGCGGTCGACTGTTCAGCAGATGGCCTGAGACCTTTCCCGCAAGGAGTTAACTCATGTACTTGAGACATGCTTGCATATATTTGCTAAATTAGATGTGTAATGGATGCAGTTGGTAGACAGAGGCACACAAGCAGTGTTCTTGGGTGAGAGGAACTTTCTGGATGGAGGTCGACCTGGGTTTCAAGCTGTCAGTGAATCAAAGGCCTTGAAAAATTCTGCTTCCTTCTTCCAGTTCTACATGCTGTCTTGTCCCATTGTGTACTCCGCTTCTGTCAGGACCAGTGCCTGCTATAGAAATAGGGACATAAAGCCGAGTAAACCAGATGGTTCCAGTCCAAAGCTGAGCTTCTCAAGGTATTTATGAGAGCTCTTACAGGTCATTATCTACTTACCTGTAAGTTTGGATAAGCGGGGTAACATTAATAAATGCAGACTGCTCATCTGCTGCGGGCTGAAGATGGAAATGGTTGAGGATTTGTAGACTAATCTCTTTCACTGAGCTGTGTCCTGGAAGAATAAGCAACCTTCATATAGTGGGAGTGGGTGGGTGGGTGGGAACGGATAGGAATGGGGGGCTATATGAGCCAACAGCCAGTACTGCATTTGCTTTCTTATGCCCCCCCCACCTTTCAGGCCAGTATCTCAGTGCTGTGGCTGCAGTGACCTTTGGTGATCTGTTTACATCCGGGTGTGTGACTCAGGGTGGTAGATACTGCTTTTGATAGCTTTCAGCCAATGCCTATCAGATTGCACATTAGATCTGTCCGCAGCTGTCTCCAGATTTATTTGCTTGCTGCTCTTTAAGCACAGACCCAAGTTAAACTCAGCACAGGTCAAGAGAAGAAGAGGCAACTGTTCTTTTCAGGTTGGGTCCTTCCCTCCCTTGTATTTTTTCTGTTGAAATACAAGGTGAAACAGCCCCAGAGAAACTTTGGTGGTGGCTCTGCCTGGAGTCTACTTCAAATGTGGTTCATAGACCTAGAGAATGGCTGTTCTCTGCGTCCTGGGACAGCACACTGACCCAGAATCATCAATGAGATCTCCCGGGAACTGAGGTGCTGGGGCGGGGAGCAGAACCCAGACAGACTACCACTGCTGTCTGTCTAGGTAAAGCTGGTCCATGCCTTATTCTAAAGATCAGAAGAGGGAAGGGTAGAAGTGTGCTTATGATGTGTATTTCTAAGTCTTCCTTGCCATGAGATCTACCTTAGATCACAGTGCTGACTGAAAGATGGAAGACATATAGCCACCATGGATGAGTGATGCACGGTAATTAGATTTGTTACCACAAATGACACAAGTATGTGTTAGCACTTGGGTTACTGGCCTCATAGAAAGCTCAAGGCTGATTGCATGCCTAATGTGAAGACCATACAGATGTGGGTTTTCTCCCGATCTTCCCGCCTCCTTCCTTTCTGGGCAATGGAAATCTGCACTAGAGCGAGCAGACTAACCAAGTCCCAAGTAGCGTCCTCTGAGCATCAGCCATGATTGGCTCCCAGCCAGTCTTGTCTACTCTCTATCCTGCTCTCTTCCCCACTTGGAGACTTGTACACTTGTGTGTATTTGGTTACAAGCACGGTGACTGAAAAGTAGTGTTTCCTTGCCTTTAATTTATAAAGGGACACTAGAACCTTGTTTTGTTAAAGTCACTGCTCATTTGCAATCTCCACGAGTATTCCAGGGGACGTTTATTTATGATCATATTAGCACTGTTAAGTTAACCATGAATACCACACTGCCTGTCTTGTCACTTTTTGTGTGTCCGTATGAGTCTGTGGGTGCATATCTGTGTGTGAGTGCATGTGCAAGCCAGTTATTGATGTTAGGTGTCTTCTTCAATCCCTCTCCACCTTAATTGTTGAGATAGTATCTCTCGCTGGTCCTGGAACAAACAACAAATCCAGCTGGACAGCAATCCAGCAGTCCTCAGGGTTTCTTCTATTTCTGTCTCCTCAGCACTGGGATTATAGGCATATAATGCTGTGTATGACTGGTGTGTGTGTGTGTGTGTGTGTGTGGTCAGAGGACAACTTGGAGGAGTTGTGTCTCCTTCCACCACAGGAGTCTGAGGGATTAAGTCAGGCTGTCAGACTTGCTGGCAGGTGTCTTTGCTTGCCGAGCCATCTTGCTGGCGCAGGTTGGCCCATCTATGACTGTCCAGCTACCTCAATATGGCTTTTTCACCTGTACAACCTGCCATTCTCTGAGGCTTGATCTCAGATCCACAGACTAGAAGCCCAATAATGGGGATCTGCCTTTACATCTCATGGACTGCACAGGTATTTACTTGTAGATTAAAATTCAAAATTAAATTCTGTCTGAATGTTAGAGAGTGTGGCCACTAAGTAGGAGGAGGGAGATTTCAAACCATGTCTTTTCCTCCTGGTGCTGCCAGCAGGAGTGTTAGGAGGGACAGTGATGGGCCAGTGGGGGCACTGTGCTGACATCTGCAGTCGCATTTGACTGAGGTGCATTTAGTGAAGCCGTGGGGAGGAGAAGCTGTCAGAGCAGAGGAGCTGACATCTTGACTGTCAGAAGCTGAGGCTGTCAGTGTCTTGAGAAGTTACTGGGAAGCCAACAGTTCCCATTTTATCAGGACTTCACAGGGCCCTGCCTCAGACTGCTTCAAGCCTGTCTTCCCTTCAGAACTTCTTTGTAAGATTGGGATGCCAAAGAAACTCACTTCTGATCCACTGAATATACGTTCAAGGCCTCCTGTGACCTGTTTGGGTTAAATAACAATGTCTCACAGGTCTCAGGAAACTGCTCTACCCGGAAGTATGCTTTTTCTATAGCATGTGCACACTGGTTGGAATCAAAGGGAGGGTCTTAGAGGGTAGGTTCTGGCAGGATCCCAAATGCACAGCTTTCTTGTCCTATCCCATGAGTTGGAATTTGCAACTTTCTGGACATGCTAATTGCTGGCATATTGCCTTATAATGATACCCAGAGTGTTGCCAACTGGGAAAGCTCATAAAAGGCCTCATGACTCTGGGTTTTGTTCTGCAGGCATGATTGATATGCGTGTGGGCCATGGGATCCATCTCAGACTTTGTGCCCCCTAAGCCCCAGAGGCTAGGCAAAGCCCATGCCTGTCAATACATGATTCATCTTTCTGGGGCAGCTTCCATCTGTGGTCACCATAGTATAAACTTTCCAGGGGACCTAATGTGAGTCACCTTTTTAGCATAAACCGTCAGACCCCGTGACCTGGGAAATTCCCAAGACCTAGAAAAACTAGGGTCAAAGTCCAGCCAAAGTCATCATTACATGAGCTCCCTCCCTCCCATCCCTGCCATCTAGATCCCCCCACGGTTCCCCCAAAGCCCTTTCCACTGACTGGGAGAGCATTCTAGAGTCAGGTTGGAAAAGCTAGGGACACAGCCCTGAACAGCCACAGAGTTCAGGAGGCAAATGCTGGCTCAGAGCCCCTGGCCAAAGGGTTGATCTCCGTCTCCTGGTGGAAGAAGGCACTCTGGCTATCCCATCAGGACTTTCAGCCCAGTCCCCCACTGTCTGGATAAGAACCTGCAGCAAATTACACATGAGCTCTATGGGCCCTGTACAAACCATCTTCTGTCTACTGCTTTCCACCTTCACAGAAGTATCAACAATGGCATTCAATCAAGTTTCCTGTGGCTGTCACATGAAGTGACCATACACTTGATGGTTTAAGACCACAGAGATTTTATACCGTTCTGGAGACCAGGTGTCTAAAGTCAAGGCATAGGCCGGCCTTGCTCCCTCTGGAGACCCCATGGGAGAATTTTCCAGACCGAGTACTTGCAGCTTCTGGCACTGGTGATTGTTGACCTGTGGCTGCATCCTTCAGTCTTTTCAGACAGCCATATTATAGTGGTGAGCTGATTTTGGCTGCCAGCAGATCACATGTGCATGCGTGCACACACATACCCAGGAGCTATCTGGATTTTTGAATGGAAGCACACACATATAGGCCAGTTAATTTTAAAATGCCATGGCAACTTCAAAGGCTGGGCACTCTTAAACCTTCCCCTGCTACCCCAGGCCCAGTCAGGCAAGTGGTCAGTAGCCACTCATATGGCCCATTGGCTTTATCTCTTGTAGTTCTTACGTCCATCCCGTATCCCACTGCTTCATGGTGATCTCTCCTTTTCTTTCCCCTCCATCCCCCGAGTCCTAGCCCTTGAAACTCTAAGGTCCTGCCCTGTCTTCCTTTGCCCAGCCATTAGCTGTTGATATCTTTATTGATCGATCAAAAACCAACTGGAGACAAGGACCTTTTAACGTCTGGATACACAGATTTCTGATTAAATCAAAACTTTAGACCCAATCTCCAACAGGCATCTGAGCCCTTTCCCCTCTAGGAGGGCATCTTCATGGTACCTACATTCCCCATGAATCTAGGAAAGGAAGGGCTTGCTGAAGAGTCAAGTCAGAAGTCAGGGGGTCCTGAAGGAGCTGGAACTGAAGCAACCATTCAAGGGAAAAAAGCTACCTATACTCATGTGCGTTGCTGGCAGGCATGTAAAGCCATTGCTTGGAGGATAGAATGTCCAGCATTTTCTTGAAAAGAGGAACACACTCTTACGTGATGTAGCAGGCACTGTGGTATTTTACCCGAATGAGCTTAAAACCCTGCTTACAGGCAGTTATAGCAGCTTTATTCATGATGGCCAAACTTGGAAGCAACAACCAGGATGGTTAGCTGGCGAATGGGCACACAACTGCTAGATTCAGAGTAGGAGCCAGTGATAAACTCTCAGGACAAAGGATCCAGAGCTACATATTTTGAAAACATGCTACTAACAGAGCAATGTCAGTCGGAAAAGGGCAGCTCTTACAGGAGCCTGACTCTGTGACATTCTACGTACAGTCAAACATACATACAGTCAAACAAAGATGAGCGATTGTCCAGGATAGGGAGTAAAGGGATGAAAAGTCCAAACATGGACTTGGGGTTGTGAAAAGCAATCCTGTGACTCTACCGTGGTGGGTACGCAACATCACTCGGTTGTCCGAGCTTAGAGAGTCTACAGCATTCTGAAGTCAGCTGTGGAGGCCTCGACACACACACACACACACACACACACACACACACACACACACACAC
>JANHMN010000001.1:256104545-256117431 GCA_030674055.1 Rhabdomys pumilio | reverse complement strand
TCCCCCTCCCCCTCCCCCTCCCCCTCTCCCTCCCCCTCCCCCTCCCCCTCCCTCTCTGTGCCTCCAGGATCTTTGAGCTTGAGAGCAAGAGCCAAGTCACACCTTATGAGGGATCAGTTTGATCATTTGGAAGAAAGTGTTTGATTCGAACAGGTTGTGCTACCCAGCTTCTCAGGGTCGCTGTAGCATGCTTAGCAGCTCAGAAAGGATCCAGATGACAATTGAGTCTTGCACTGCCTCTCAGGTGGCCTCAGAGGAGCTAATAAGAGTAGGGTACCGCCTGCTTCTTGGAAGATCCTGTGTTTGGTAGTTTGAAGGAACCTGGTTCTCTTGTCCCAACCCAATTATGTGACTCCCGCTGTCAGAATAGGATTGTAAGTGTGATTCCTCGTTTCACTTGGTGAAGTGCTTTTTCAAAGGAGGGGGACATTTGTCTGTTTGTCCCTTCACAGTGCTGTTCTTGGAGTTGGTTATTTGGGAAGAGGTGACGGTGAGATAGAGGAGTCTGAGAAGCTGGGAACAGCGTGGATTCACCCTTGGGAGGGAAGAGAAGCTAGGAGCTCCAGATGAACCTGTAGGCCTGAGCCCCTGGGTAGGGCCTGTCTTTACCCTGTTCTTCTTGTCTTTCTTGGCTCCCTTGAAGTGAACATCTTTGGGTACCACACACTGCTACCATGACATACTGTCTTGCAACAGGCCAAAATTAACTGAGCCAACCAACCATTTACCAAAGCATCTGAGTAGCGTGTAGCATGTGAGAATCCATGGGAAACTGGATGTGGAGGATGCAGGGACTAGGACATCAGGTAGGAGGGAAACCGAGCCTGCTTATTTTAATATACACCAGGCAGGAGGGCTTTTGGGAATGGGATAACTAATTAATTAATTAATTAATGGATATTTTATTTATTTACATTTCAAATCTTATCTCCTTTCCCAGTTTCCCCTCCAGAAACTCTCTATCCCATCCTCCCTCCTCCTGCTTCTATGAGGGTGCTCACCCACCCACCTGCTCTCACCACCCCTCCCTGTATTCCCCTACACTGGGGCATCAAGCCTTCACAAGACCAAGAGCCTCTTCTTCCATTGATACCAGACAAGGCCATCCTCTGCTACATATCCAGTGCACAGAAGGAAGATTGTGGGACAAGCAGTTGCTTGCACGATCAGGTGTCTTATTCATTTATTTCTATATAAGTTAGGTCCATTGCAGGAAATTATACATCAGTATTCTGAGAAGTTCTGTTAATTTACCTTGAAAGGTAAAGTTTGATTGGATTCTGTTAATAAAACCCTGTTTGGACCTGAATGACACTAGTGTTTTGCCCACTAGGGGGACTTAGCTCTCTTCCTGTGCACCTGAAACTTCTCGTGGTGCCATTTTTTCAATGGAGCCATTTCAGAGGAACACCTAAAGGGAAGGGCAGGCTGCATGCTAAACCCTTCCCCATGTGGGGGCATAGAGAACACAGGAAGCTTCCTCAGACATCCCCCCCAGAAACACAGGAACTGGGAATCAATGAGGAGCAGCCGGCCACGATGTTGCCTTAGGATCTGAGGATGCCAAGGTCAGGGGTGAGGGCTGTGCAAGTTCCTATTACTGTAACAAATGCCCAGAGACAACCACCTACAGAGAGAGAAGGACTGCATCAGACCACAGGTTTGGAGGTTTCATTCCATGACAGTGACCATGGCTCTGTGGTGGCTCAGGACACATCTGTAGCAGCAGAGAGGGAGATGGAGAACAGGGGTCAGATTTCTGACAACTCCTGACAACCCCGTTCCCACTTCCCTCCTACAGCCTCTGTCCGGGACTAGGTCATTACGGGGTATTTAAGATCCAAAGGACAGCCATAAATTATTTCCAGAGACGCGATTGATGATCATTCTAAACTTTCTTCTTTCTGCCTTGTTGTTTGCAGATGGTAAGGTTCGGGCAGGGCTGTGAAGTCTCTATTGTTCGATGTTTCAGCAATCTCTCAAGTAGTCATTATAGTATGTGTTTGCGTGTGTGCGCGAGCGTGCACGTGTTTGTGTGTGCGTGTATAAGTGCCGTGTGTGTATGCATGCTGCAGCATGTGTGTAGGGGCTGTGTGAAATTAGTTCTTGCTTTTTACCTTTATGTGGGTCCTGGGGCTCAAATGCAATTGTCAGGGTATAAGTGCTTTTATTGTTGGAGCCATCTCCTCTCTCTCTCTCTCTCTCTCTCTCTCTCTCTCTCTCTCTCTCTCTCCTTTTCTTTCTTGAGCACGGTTCCATGTAGCCCAGCCTGGGCTCATATTTATTGTGTAGTCAAAGATATCCTTTTATTTCAGACTTCTTCCTCTCCCTCCCGAATGTACCATCACCTTGGCTTCTCTTTCTCTCTCTCTCTCTCTCTCTCTCTCTCTCTCTCTCTCTCTCTCTCTGATATGAACCTAACTTTGAGAGACTTGGGCACTCTCCTTTACGCGGGCTGCAGTGGGATTTTAACATCCTATGTGTCTTCACCCCTCTTTCCCATGTACATTCTTATTTAACTTGTGGCTCTGAGCATTCATTATCTTTACAGGTGTGAACACAGACACGCTTCCCACCCGTGTGGTGGATAGGACATCACCGGGGCTCAGAATCAGGAACAGAGACAATCTTCCCTCCCAGAGCTGTTCTTTAATGCTTATTTCCAGGGTGGGGGGCGGGGCTCTTTCTTTTTAATAGATTGTAATTGTTAGGTTTGTTAGGCTTGGCCTCTGAAAGAAGTATGAAATATCAAAGAGAGAACAGTACTGACGTAACAGCTATCAAGTGTCTGCAGCCATCCCAGCCCTAACGCGCCGAGCCACACATCAGTGGCTATCAAGTCATGAAATAATATTTTAGTTCCATCGTAGTTAGATGGAAAACAGGAAAGACAGGGACAGAGAGGTGGAAATGGCTTTTAGGATACTAAGGAGGGAAAACGCAGAGGATTTACTGGCTCGTGGGAGGTTAGTGTTTGTTTCTTCTACCTGTATGCACGGTAAATGTGAAGTTCACAGACCGAGTATTTGCGTCTGGGTGATGGAGAAAGGGTCATACAGTGTTTCCTAGGACACTGAACTGCTGAGTTGGCATTCCTTCCCTCTCTAGCACACTGAGGAAACAGGTTTCAGAATTTCTCAAATTTTAGAAAAGCAGCAGCAGCAGCAGCAGCAGCAGCAGCAGCAGCAACAACAACAATAACAACAACACAAGATTAAAGGTCCATACCCTTCTGTAAACAGCTTTATGGAAAAGACCCTCCTGCTCTCTGGAGGTGATGCTGAAGGCTGTGATAATGACCGGAGACTGTCATCCAGATGACTCCTGTCCTCTGAGCTGATGGATGGCTGCTGCCTGCAGCAAGATATACTAGGTTGGCTTTCTGGCGGAGCACACTTGAGGTCAGCGCTGGGAATGATGTGGCCATCTGTCTTATACAAGGTCTCATCCACTTCGAAGCTGTGGCTTGCATGCCTGTCCCACCAAGCTCTGTGTTTGGTAGCAGAGTTGGGTGTTGCATGGGGGTAGCCTCTGCTCTGAGGGAGTTATAGGTAAGGATGTGTCAGGCAGGGGTGAAGCGAGGCGATAGCAAGAGAGAAGGGAATGCTGGGAACTCTGGAGTCAAGCATGGCTCATCTGACAGCGACCTGGGATTGTTGAGTAAATTCTTTCAGAAATAAATTCTTTCAGAATGAAGGCACCATTTGACCTGAGTTTTCATGTATAATCAATCACCCAAATTGCTTAACTACAGAGTATTCTGAGAAACTGTCACCAGGAAGTTTTGTCGTTCAGAACCCTGTGCGTGCTTACACAAATCAAGATGGCTGGTAGTGTTTATATGACACGCGGTGTTATATATCTCGGGGATTACCATAGTATAACTAGTTGTTGTCCATCAGAATGTCCTTCTGTTGTACATGACCACATATGACTTAATGCACAGATGATCAAAGATAGTTTCTTATCCCAGTGTGCTTTGCTTGAAAGCAAATTAAACCATGTTTCTCAGCCTGGAGTTTTGAGATTTGGTAATTGAGAGAGCCTGGGAGAATCTGTGGTATCTTCTGAAGAAAACTTTGAGTCTGTGTTGAGTTCATATATTTAATTTAACACCACTCCCTCTTTCTAATGTTGTTATATATGATGCAAGCGCAGTTAATTGTGCGGTCTCACTGGACACGGTTATCGTTGCTTCCCTACTAGAAGGGGCTTGGTTCTTGAGTTTGAACTCAGGACGTGTACATGCTAAGCAGTTATTTGGCTACTTGTCTATACGCCCCCCCAAGACCCTTTCTTAAGCATTATATTTCTTCTCCAAGCTGACTTTTACCTGCTGATTGAAAACAAAACTCACCACAAACCATATCACGCCTTTTTAAGCCTAAAAGTATGCTAATGAATTCCACTTAGAAGTACCGACTGGAAAATACCTGATGTTCTACTGGAAGAAAGGGCTCCAGCTTGTAGGCGGCATCTCAGACATGTCTGGGAAGCCACCTACATTGGTTTAAGGCTTGCAAAGTGACAAGTGTTCTGAAAACCTCTTGGAGGGTGCTAGGAGGGAGGTGAACTGATTGGTCCTTCTCAGTGATCTCTCAGGATCTTCTGGGTAGATGAGGCAGGGGTATTGGTGCTTTTTGGAACCCCAGGTTTACCTTGGAAACCTTTGTAGTGTCTGCTATGGTCTTGGGGAGCTGCCTTGGCTCCCAGTCAAAGGTCTGCGCCTCTGGAATGTCCTGACCAAGTTGTGAGGAAACTGACTGCACACCTTGCTCCCTGACGCTACTTACTGAGCACTCGCCTCTACAGAAACACGAGAGCAGCAGCTTCTCAGAGGAGCTTCCCAGAGTACACAGTCTCCTGTGAAGTGTGCCTACTGAAGAGAGACAAGAGGAAAGACATTTGCTTGATTCAGTAATCTCACCTATCAAAGCTTTCTAGAAGGACCCACATTTAATTGCCCAAGAGAGACACATGTATATTCCTTGGACTTCAGAAGCATTCCCACAAAAGACCTGGGGGGGGGGACAAGGAACAGGGGAGGCTGAGCTTCCTTGGACATTTGTCTTCTGGAACTCTGTATTGTTTATAACCATACCCCAGAGGATCTTCAGCTTCTTCAGATGTCCTTCCATTTGCCCAAGGCTAAGAGGGGGGAGGGAGAGGTGAAAGGAAGAAGAAGAGGAGGAGGAGGAGGAAGAGGAGGAAGAAGAAGAAGAAGAGGAGGAGGAGGAGAAGAAGAAGAGACACAGAAAGACAGAGACCATTCATTGGTTAGCAGTCATATATCCAGAAAGTAGCCACATCTATATAAACTCCAAGGCTTGAGGGTTTCCAGCCAAAGCCCATGCAGGCTTCTCACTAGAGAGTGCCTTTCAGTGTTCTCACCAGCCAGCTCTGTAGTAAAGGACCCTAGTTTAGAATAACTGTAGAATAAAGGATCAAGCAGGTTTCCCTACCTGGTTTGTGGTAAATCTCACTGATACGCTTATACATGCATACATGCATGCATACATATATGCGTATGTACACGTGTGTCTATACTAGGGAAGATAGTTGACACCCAGAGATATAGGTCACAGAGGTACTGAGCTGATAGGAATAGAGAAGGGATGACAAGAGGCCGGTATTAAGATCTGGTGTCTTGATGTCAGAGTGCTCTCACTGACTGCTTCCAGGGTTTCCCAGGTGTGTAGAACGAGAGTGGAGGGGGGGCATGTGCTGGTTTCGTGTATCAGCACAGATTTAACTTTTCTCTGTCTTTGGAGGTTGACAAAACTCGCTGAGACGAGTCTACTTAAACACAAATGTGCGATTCTGAGCGTGTCATCCCTTTAAATCTTTAACAGGTGGCTCAACCCGTTGTTTAAAACTGGTCATAAGCGGAGACTGGAAGAAGATGATATGTTTTCAGTGCTTCCCGAAGATCGATCAAAGCACCTTGGAGAGGAACTGCAAGGGTAAGCAGTGGTAACAGGGCAACAGCGGCAGCGAGAGGAGGTGAAGCCTGAGGTGAAACAAGATGGCTTGGAGTAGGTCTGGCGCCTTCCTGGAGCTTTATTCTCCCAGTGTTGCACGCCTCCCGTCAGGTTGTCCTGACTTGGTCTGACTTAGTGACCTGGGGAAGGAAAACTTTGTGTTGGGGCTCCTTAGGTCTTGATGCTTAAGATCTGTCCCTGGGGATGGTTTTACCAGAAGAGTAACCTGCCTTCTCTGGCTGCCAGGGTTGTTGTAATCCAGCAGAGCTTGCCAGTGACCTGTCCCCTGAGATGTTCCCCCTTGAGGTCTGTTTTTCTGGTGCAGCAGAGTCTGCCTCACACATCTTTCTGGGTCCCTCGGGACAATTAGCCAGTGTTTGTGCAGGATCCGCAGAGTAACCGTGTCATAAACACTTACCTGTCCTTCTGTCCTTCTGTTTTATTCAACGGCAATCAGGCTATTCCTGACTCCGCTTTTGTCTTACTGTAGGTACTGGGATAAAGAAGTTCTGCGAGCCAAGAAGGATGCACGGAAGCCTTCCTTGACAAGGGCAATCATAAAGTGTTACTGGAAATCTTACGTGATTTTGGGGATTTTTACGTTAATTGAGGTAAATGTTAGTCACACCGCGGCTGCTGTCTCTGAGAGGGTGTAACCGGGAGGAGGCATGCTACTGTCCATCATTGTGCTGAAGTGAGTGGGGACAGACAGACGGAAGCAGCAAGCTGAGTTTTGAAAGTATGTTGAGCTCAGGGAGAAAGCCTGGTGAAGTGCATTCATTATCAGGTAATGGTTTGGTGACTGAAGCTGAAGACATTGCCATTTCTTCTAACTAACTACAGAGCAGTGCTGTACAACTCAGCCATCAAGGTCGCTTACAGCATTTGCGGACATCTGGAGTTCAGTTCCTAGCACCTACATGGTGGCTCACAACCCTTCCTGAGTCCGCTTCAGGGGGGGGAGTCTACCATCGTGTGACTTCCGTGGGCTCCAGCATATATTCGTTACACACAGATTACACCCAGGTACACACACGTACACATAAAATATATAAATCTTAAATGTTTGAGGCCCAGTTTCACAGGAAACAGATGGTGTTTTACCCTACACTGAATGTTGGTGTTCGACGTGGAAATGCACCTTGTCATCTTTGATGCTCTTGAGGAGACATGTCCTGTGGTTTAGAGGAAGTACATTTGGATCAGAGCCCAGAATAACCAGTGCCCAACAAGTAATTGTTAACTTCACCATGCCAAATCTGATAAACCCCTTCCTGGGAGAGTATTGTCAACTTTCCCTTCCCAGGTAAACAAGGCGTGGTACCATGTGCTCCGGGTTAGCTGTGGTACCCCAGAGGCCAGAGCTCGTCACTCACCCTCTTGCCAGTGATTGGGCACTGAGAGCTGACCCTGCTCTGGCTGTGGACCAGCTTAAACCCTAGTGACCACCCTGGGTTCTTGCTCTTGATGTAGAGAAGATTGCTGGTTCAATGTTGAGTTCTGGTAGTGTGGACTTAGAGAGAGCCACGGTGCTCATTCACTGATAAACCAAAGATGGAAAGCCATGAGTCCTTTCAGGGTCATCTGTTAGGGCAGATAGTCAGCTGCCTAGGGGGCAGTGCCCGACTGGAGGGGACCCTCAAAGCCTGGCTGTGTGGCTTGTCCTTCTGGTGGTGTCTTTAAGAGAAAAATATTATTTGCCTTTTTATTTGTGTCTATGTGTGCTTATGCCACATATATTAGGGTATCTGAGGACGCCAGAGGAAGAGGTCTGAACTGTGAGAACTAGAGTCACAAGGCAGGTGTGAACTTCTGACAGGGATGCTGGGATCTGAACTCAGGTCCTATGGAAGGGCAGCAAGCACTCTTCATCACTGTGCCATCCCTGGTACCTTATAATGGGTTTAAGAGTGTTGGAAGTCTCACAAGTGGTTGGATGTCCTATCTGTGGAACTTGGAGTTCTGTAAAAGGGTGCTCTTAGGTGCAGTGAGGTGAAAGTTGTCCCAAGTGCCTTTGATGTGGTGAGGTGAGCGACCACCCAGGAAAGCTGGCTCTCACTGAGCATGCCCTGTGCCTGTTGAAGAGTGCAGAGTTCTGCTCCATGACCTTGGAGAAAGGTAATGGATACACTTGGTTCCAGAGATTGACCTTCTTGAGGTTACAAAGGTGCCACGGCCCTTGTTCCAGATGCTCTCTTTGAGAGGGCAGTGTCCACTGCTTGGGGCTGTTTGTAGCTTGAAGAAAGACAACCTTGTGATGCAGACTGTGTGCTGCCCTGTGTCCTCTTCTCCCTCAGGGTAGTCAGGCCCACTGTGCACCTGGCTGGACTAGAGGGAAGGAAGCTTAGCCAGGCTGGTGGGTGCAGGCAGCATCTTGGTTGGCAGTGCACTGGCAAATTGCACACATCTAGGGACAGCGTTGGATAACTGGTTCAGTTGACTGTGAGGAACAAGGCGTTGTGTTTTATAAAAAGATAAGGAGAGAAGGAATATGTTTGGTGGCTGTGTAGTCAGGTATAGGGGAAGGGGGTGCCTCGGTGGGCCCATGACGGTATAGTATAGAATAGAGTTTATTCAGGGCATGGGGAGGGGAGTTGAGAGAGTAGTAGAGACAGAGAAAGGCAGAGAAAGAGAGAGAGCAGAGGAATAGAGAAGTAGAGGCCAGCCATGATCACGTGGAGAGAGAGGGGGGAGGGGAATGGGGAGAGAGGGAGAAAGGGCTTGAGGACAGAGCAAGAAGGCAAGAGCAAGAGAGAGAGGAGGGGGCAAACAGC
Organism: Rhabdomys pumilio; assembly: GCA_030674055.1. NCBI lineage: Eukaryota > Metazoa > Chordata > Mammalia > Rodentia > Muridae > Rhabdomys > Rhabdomys pumilio. Next base: position 256,108,676 of record JANHMN010000001.1, on the reverse strand, counting down.
CCCTTTTATAGTGAGTCAGGCACACCTGGCTGTTGCCAGGTAACTGTGGGGCAGAGCTTAGACAAAATGCTGACACAAGGGCTATTTAAACCTTTGGGGTTTAAGTAGGAGCTATCCTGATGAGTGTACATCTTTATCTGGGGCTTGGGTGCTGGGGATGCCTCATTTACATAAGGAGGCATTCCAGGTGCTGCTGGACATGACCTTATAAGGGGAGAGGAAGTTTAACGCTGCTATGTGGTCCCCTCAGGTGAGGCAAAGCGGGGACACAGGACTATGTGCAGTGGGGCATGCAGGCCCGGGATGGGGGTGAGAATCCTACTCCTTCTAATTTCAGGGTAAGATTTAGGGGTTTGGACACACCTCAACCCCACTCTTTCTCAGGGCCTGTCCCCCATCCCCATCCCACAGCTCCCTGGCCCCACCCTGTGGGCGTGACCTGAGAGTGGGAGAGAGTGCACCCTGAAGCTCCTTTAGCCCAGTTTTTGTTTTATTTTACTTGTGTTGAGTGTCTCAGGGATGCCATTTTTTTTTTTTTTAACATGGCCTCTGAAAGTCTGAGTTTAAAATTAATAGCACTCGAGCTGCTGTGTCTGTAACTGCATGTGCGGAGTTTCCCGGCCAAATTCACTGTACAACCACAGCTAGTGGAATTCCTCTAGGAAGCTCTGGAGTCTCAGTGTATGCTTGAGGCACAAAGAAGATGTCTGGTGAGTGTCACAGGAACCAGGGCCTTCAGGGTGGCGTCACATAGGTGTGCCACTTCTTGGAGCACCTGCTCCCTCGTTCTGCACTTTACCTCTGTAACCAGGTGTTTCACAAATTGAAAGCAGTATGCTCTTGAAGCACTCAGAGTCTGGGTCTGTCCCTAGCTTGTCATTGTCCGTGGTGTCAAAGGCTGCCCTCCCTTTAGGTAAAGTGTTCTGAGCCCCAGACATTTACCCAGCTGACATTTCATAGTGGGTGTGGATCCTGCTTATTAGGTCAGGTACAGAGGTGCAGGTGGCAGCAGCTGGGCGAGAGCAGACAGAGCTGCTGAAGGGATGTCAGTTTTGTCCCTTGGAGCCGGGAAGGGTAGGGAGGCAGGGAGGCCTGTGACTGCACAACTCGTGGAACCCTGGCCTCTCTTTTAGGAAGTTGCTTGTCGGAAAGTCATGGCAGAAGAGTGGAGAAGGGGGTACCTGGGGGACACGGATGTTCTCCCCAGGAGTAGCGGCAGCAGCGGTAACAGTAATATTACTCATCAGCAGGATGAGCAGTGTTCGTACTCGGAAGCTGTAGTGCTCTTTGGTGTTACTAACAGTAGTAGTCAACACTCACACTGTGCTGGCTAGTTTATGGTAACTTTATGCTAGCCTCTTCTGAAAGGGAACCTCAGTTGGGAATTCCTCCACAAGTTCTGCCAAAAGGGCATTTTCTTAGTGATTAATATGGGAGGGCTCAGGGCATTGTGGGGGCTGCCATCCCTGGGCCGGTAGTCCTGAGTTCTGTGAGAATGCAGGTGGAGGAAGCCAGGAAAGCAAGCCAGTAAGGAGCACCCCTCTATGGTGTCTGCATCAGCTCTTGCCTCCAGGTTCCTTCCCTGTAAGTTCCTGCCTTGACTTCCTTCAGTGATGGAATACAGATGTAGATGTGTAAGCTTTCCTCTCTCCAAGTTGCTTGTTTTTAATCACAGCAATGGTCACCCTGACTGGGACAAGTACCACTCAGCAGCAGCAATGGAGGACTTCCCAATAGTGATAACAGTTGTAATAGCAGTGTTGCTAGGACCCACGTTCAGTGCAGGCCAGGTAGTTTAGTAATAATGGAAGGTTCTTGAATAAACACTACCTATCAGGAACCGTGTGTGTGTGTGTGTGTGTGTGTGTGTGTATGTGTGTGTTTTATACACAATGCTACTTTTATTCCTTTTAGGAATTTAGTGAGGTGGGAGGTATTCTTATTATCAGTCAGCCCCTGACTACAGGCTTGTCAGTATTGTGTTCCCAAGGCCACTCCAGAAATAGATGACAGAGCTGAGTTTCTGTTTTGAGCACTGAGAGGAGCCCAAGCCTTCTAGACTGGGGCTGGTCTAAGGTCATAACTTTGCCCTTAGCATCCCAAGTGGCTGTGTTGACCTCAGCCCAGGGATAATGGTGAGAAGATGGCCTCGGGGTAGTGGTGGCACACAAGTTTGTCAGTTAGGATACAGTCCAGGTTACAGTGTCTCCTGGGGCCACAAAGTCATATGTGGTATAGGAAAGTGGCTGTCACTGGAGAGCCAGTGTGTTACCATGTGTCCAGCTGGACACCCGTTACTACCTGTGGTTGTCTCACATACCTGTTCAGCGCCTTCTCAGTGACTGGAGTGGACTGGCATGATCTGGAATGGCAATGGAATTAGGAGACCCTGCTGCTCTGAGCAGAGGCTGACAGCTGTTTTCTGTTGAGCCTATAGCCAGGGTCACAGAGTATGTGCCTTTGCTGGGACCCGGATCAGCTCTTTTGCTCTGGCATCTGACGCGCCGTTATATTTGCAGGATTGTTGGCCCAGGCATAAGGATCAGGTGGCAGGTACAGTAAGTAGTGCAGTGTTGGAGGCAGGCTTGCCCTGTCAGATCTCTTCTTTGCACTGTGTTTAGATGATTTCTTGGTTGGCTTATGATCTAATACTGGACATGGATGCTTGATTCACTTGATGGACATAGTGGCCAGTGCTAGATGTCACAGTGACATAGTGTCTCTACCATGACAACTAGCAAACCTTCTAACACAGTGAAATCTGGGGAGCTGAGAGTCATTTGTGTTCCGATAGGAAAACCTTTTTTTTTTCTACCCACTGCCAGCAAAAGGAAGCTTGCATTCCAACACAAATGCTTCTATTTTCACGGACAGGCCTATTGCTGATTTGGAGCGGTCAGAAATAATTTTATATGGGGTAGCTAGTAAGGATCCAGTTACGTTTCAAAATCCACGTCCGATGGATGGGTGGGTGTGGTGGCAAATGCCTGTTACTCAATTAGTTAGGAGGTTGAGCAAGACGAAGAGAGAGTTTCAAGGTCAGTCTGGGCTACTGAGTGAAGCCTGTCTCTAAAAAAACAAAATACCACCTTCATATGGTATTTAAGGTTTTACACATGTCATACATGTTCCTTGATGCATGGCTATGACCCAACTCCTGACAAAAGCAAGGGAAGGAGGAAGTGCTTACTCTGGCTTGGTACAGTTTGAGGGAAGACATAGCTCATCACAGTGGGTGAGCATGTTGGCTAGAACAGGAGACAGTCAGTCATACGGCGTCATAGTCAGAAAGCAGAGCGATGAACTGAGCTTTCTGCTCACTTTGTCTTCTCACCTCAGTTGACCAAGTCTAGAAATCCCTCACAGGCTTGCCCAGAAGTTCGTCTCCTGGGTAATTCTATATCCCGTTGGGTTGTCAGTCACTATTAACGGTCACAAGTTCTGTGAGACACAAAAGATGAGCATGAGTTCAGCCGCTGATTTTCCGAGGCGATTTCTCCTTTAGTCATCTTGGCTCCGTGTTGTTCGTTGGACTTTGAGTTTCAGATAGTAGAAGGATGAACTCAGTGTGGCATCTTGTTTCTTTGGTGCCTCAAAAACACAGGGAACTCCTCTAGGAGGACAGCACAGATGTGTGACCCATCCACCCCAGCTGGGTGCTAACACAGCACTCCAGAGAAGAGGCACATCTGTGCTATCTGAGTTATGAGGTGTCTTTGCCTGTGGGAGAGTGAAGTTGGGGGCCTCACAGGAGCCTCAGTGGACTCTCCTGCTTGTGGAGCCTGTCATAGGCAAGGCACCGCAGGGGTTGGCTAAGTCTATAGTCTATAGTCTGCCAGCCTCATCTGTGAAGTTGGCCTTTGGCCAAAATGGGTATTTTGTTTTTGTCTTGTTCTTTTGTTTTTGTTGTTTTAAAGACAAGGTGTCTCTATGCACTTCTGGCTGTCTTGGAACTCACTCTCTAGAACATGCTGTCCTTGAACTCAGAGATCTGCCTGCCTCTGCTTCCTGAGGATTTGGCCCACTGCCTGACGACCTTTCTCTTTTTAAGGTTTACTTTTATTATATTTGTGTGAGAGTTTTATGTGTGTGTGTGTGTGTGTGTGTGTGTGTGTGTGTGTGTGTGTGTGT
>JANHMN010000001.1:256086870-256098680 GCA_030674055.1 Rhabdomys pumilio | reverse complement strand
ATGGACCAATCACAGTGCGCTGATGTCTTTGAGCCTGTGTTGAGCATGAACACGGACCAATCACAGTCCGCAGATGTCTTTGAGCCTGTGATTTTGAGTTCAGGCAGGCTAGAATGCTCATTTGCTTCAATAATGATGAAACCAATTTCGTTCCCCTTGGGAGAGGGACAAGTGACGTATGGATGTGAAACATGGACTGAGAAACGTTGGTGTGGTTTATAGTTCTAATGGATGCTATTTGTTTTGTTTTGTTTTTCTAGGAGAGTACCCGAGTAGTCCAGCCCATATTTTTAGGGAAAATTATTGATTATTTTGAGAAGTATGACCCCGACGACTCGGTGGCTTTGCACACGGCTTATGGCTACGCAGCGGTGCTGTCGGTGTGTACGCTCATCCTGGCCATACTACATCACTTGTACTTTTATCACGTGCAGTGCGTCGGGATGAGGCTGCGGGTCGCCATGTGCCACATGATCTACCGCAAGGTAAGTGACCTGGCTGTGGCCCATGTCTGCACTCTCCGTGTTAAGGAACCCGAAGCATGAAGATCACAAGTTCAAGACCCCCTCAGACCATATGACAAAACCTGATCGTAATAACAAACTGTTTGAGCCACACTGGAGATGCTTGCTGTTTGGCTTGGGCTTTAGAATTTATTGCTATTGTTATTATTTATGCTGCAAACTTTCTCAATATAACATGGAAATTTCTTCCTGCTATCAGACTGTGGTTGGGTACAGTACACAGGCAGTCTGTTGGATTTATGGTGAAATCTAGGTTAAAAAAATAAATGCAGAATTGATATTTTTTTAAGTGTTTTCACAGTTAAATCTTATAGCTGCACTTATGAAGAGCCTGGTACTGTTCACTAAAGTCTTCGCAGCCTCAATGTTGTACCAAACAGTGGACTTCAGGGAAGCAGGGTCTTTAGAACTAAAGCTAGGAGAACACACTGTCTCTGAGAAAGGAAATTATGGGTTTTTACATCTCAGATGCTTCCGGAGCTGTAGGTGGGTGTGGGTGCCTGTGCCCGTGTACCTGCCTGTGTCTTTCTCTGTGTGTATGCTGCTGTCTGTCTGTCTCTCTGTCTCTCTATGTGTTTATGTGTGTGTATATGAAATGTTTAATTATGTTCAACCTAATGTTTTCAAGGGAATATATAAGTACAGGGTATGTTATAGTTGTATGGCTTGGTATATAACACATGTATTTTAAACTTAAAAATGTAGTTTTAGGGGCTGGAGAACTGCTCAGCATTTAAGAGCATTGGCTGCTCGTCCAGAGGACCCAGGTTCAATTCCCAGCACCCATATGGCAGCTCACAACTGTCTGTAACTCCAGGAAGACTCACCTTCACACATACATACGTGAAGGCAAAACACCAATGTATATTAAATTTAAAAAAAATGTAGTTTGGAGAAAACTTTAGTTTCCATGCACCTTGTTCTGATTCTTAAAGTGTGTGTGTGTGTGTGTGTGTGTGTGTGTGTGTGTCTTTCTTCTACTGAAGTTGTAATGATAGGACCTGGTGTGATATGCTTTTGTGCTGGGGCTGCCACATTATTCCTGGTTTATGCTGACTGGAACAGTTATAAAGGATATCAATAGGAAGCCTCCGCCATCAGATGGATGGGTGAGCATCATAGGAAGCCTCCGCCATCAAATGGATAGGTAGGCCTCATAGAAGGCATCAGGGTCTGACGACTCTGTCAAGGTCATTGAATGTCACTCTGCCTGTTTTAACTTTTTAAAAAAGATTTATTTATTTTATTTTATGTGCTTTCCATTCATACACACACACACACATACACACACACACACACACACACACACACACACACACCCTGCACTGCACACACTCATGGTACTTGTTGCCTGAAGACCCAGATCCTCTCTGAGAACAACAAGTGTTCATAATGGCTAATTTTATTTAGTTGAGGTGGCATTCAGATAACATCCAGTGATTAAAGTCACTCATCGTTTACTTGTCTCTGGTGTCTCTTGGACACCCATGGATTTTCTTAGCGAATATCCTTGGCACCTCTTCCTTTGAGCAGTCTTATTAACCTTGGAGTTACATGGCTCATGGAGGCCTGGTGCCTTAGGATCTATTTTAAGCTCTACCAATGATAGTGGTTTTTTTGATCTGTGAAATGGGACTGGTAATAGTGTCTTAGGTCTTCACCAAGGGGTCTTCCCACCACCATCATCATGTCTGAGGCTTACTCCTGTGCCATGCAGAATATTGAAGTTTCTCCATAAATTGTCAAGGTTTTAGTTTTCCTAGATGCCGATCAGTTTCCCAAGTTCTTAGGAATTTTCAATCCCCCCACCCCCCAGCAGCCAACACCATAATTACACAGTCAGGTGCGAGGTGTCCGTTCAGGCAATCAGGGCCCCAGCACAGGTGAGTTCACCTGTTTTTCTTCTCAGTTCCTCTGTCAACACTTTGAAACCAGCCTTTGGGAAATCTGATCTAGCTTGGCAGATTTGTTCACCTGACTGTAAGGAAATGTCTCACAAAGGTATTCATTTGTCAGCACGATTACCCCAGAATAATCTCTTTATGAAGTCCAGAGTTGCTGTGGTCAAAGACTTAGCCCGAAACCTTAGAAACGTGGGAAAGATGAACTTCCTCTTGCCTGCTCTGTGCAGGAGGTATGCCAGGGTACAGCGCGAGACGTTTCACCTCATGAGGACTGCTTCCGTGGGCTGAAGCTAGTCTGGCTGTGTATCTGGGAGGCTCTTCTGCGCATGCTTGTAGCTCATGCGAGGCTTCCGTGCCCAGTCTATGATGGAAGGAGAAATCAGTTTAGGTGGTATAAACGGAGTGACCATTAATGCCATCATAGTAGTATGTGTTGCTGAATGACCTCATGGGATGGATCTTATATAAAAATGGCTTGTTGATCTGGAGAGATGGCTTGGTGGGCATCCATAACGCACTTCTCAGACAAACATGAGGACCAGAATTTAGATCATTCCCCAGGTCCTATATAAAAGGCAGGTAACATGGTAGTTTGGCCCATCTGTAATCTTAGCACTTAGGAGATGGACATAGGGGTCACCTTGGGCAAGTTACCTAGTTAGACTAGTTGAATTGGCAACCTTTGGGTTTATTGAGTGTCTTAGTTAGTGTTTTACTGCTGTGAACACACACCACGACCAGGGCAAGTCTTATAAGGACAACATTTAATTGGGGCTAGCTTATAGATTCAGAGGTCAGTCCATTATTATCAAGGTGGGAATATGACAGCATCCAGGCAGGCATAGTACAGGAGGAGCTCAGAGTTGTACATCTTTATCTGAAGGCTGCTAGCAGAATACTGGCTTCCAGGCAGCTAGGGTGAGGGTCTTAAAGCCCACACCCACAGTGACACACCTAATTCAACAGGGCCACACCTAATAGTGCCACTCCCTGGGCTGAGCATATACAGACCGTTACACTAAGAGACCATGCCTTAGACAATGAAGCGGAGAAGAATTTGTAAAGTACCTGGTGTCTCTGGTCTCCATGTGCCACACACACAGACACACACACACACACACACACACACACACACACACACAGAGAGAGAGAGAGAGAGAGAGATGACTGGTCATGCATTTACTTTCACAGCTTTAATAAAGTTATACTGGTACTATAATATAATACTCACTCCTTTTGGAAAGTTACTGTGAGTTGCCAGCCCCATGTCTGGGAGAATTGCAGTTACCTCTATTGGGAGACCAGTGTCCTTTCTTTACTAGTTGACAGAAGTGCAGAAGGAAGGGACTTATGCAGCTTCAGGTCACATAAGGTTTGCACTTGGGTTCATTGTGAGTGAAGGCCAGATCTAGTCAAGGTGAGAATGAGCTGAAGGCACTGGGACCCTCCATCCCCAGGGCCTCCTGGGCCTGGGTCTCTCCTTTTCTCAGACCTTGGTTTGGGGTCTTCAGAGAATTTGACTTAGCAAAGGGCTAAAGTGTACACTGCATACACCCAGGACGATGGTCTCACCACCAAAGTGGCTCTTACTGTCGTGCTTTTCATTATAGAATATGCAAGGTACAGAGTGTTTCTCCCCTCAGACCGTTGGCTTAGTCAGCTGGGGCCTCCAGACTTTGTGTCCCTGAAGAACTACAGCATTTCCCTGTTGGGACTGATTTCTGAGGAATGGATATTGAGGGTGGCTCTCTTGCTCTGAATGCCAAGCCCAGTTATGAGGTCAGTTGCTGAGTGTGTCTTCTGCTTGCTCCGCAGAGTAGACTACCTGACGGAATTTTCTGGATAGATTTGCCAGTCTTCACTAGCTTTAGAGTTCTGTGAATGGAAAGTTAGAGAGAGGAATCGTGTTCTCCATCCAACTTCTGAGGTGAGCTGTCTCTGCTCACACCGCAGCTTCTCATTGTAGTCATCATACCTCTGTCTTCCCAGAATAGACTTGATGATGCTTCTGCTCAGTTGATTGACAGCTTAAGTCGTGGGCCTCCTCAGGGGGTTGGGGAAAGGCAATTGGTGGAAAGTTTTGCAGTCTGTGGTGTCAGATCCATGATTCTTAGATCAACATTGATCTTGGTTTTATTTTAAACTAATTTTAGTTCAGTGTGGACTATACTGCCTTATATTTAGACAGGACAATATGGAATGCCCAATCCTCAAATACTCTGGCCTTCCCAAATCGAGCAATATCAGGTGGCTTGATCTGATACTTTGTCTGTGGATCTGTGGGTCAGCCTCCTTTTCTGAAGCTGTGTAGGGTGGACCATGAGGGTGTTGTCGAAGTGAAACTGTGTGGTGTTTATAGTAAGTGATACTTTGGCAGGACTTTCTGTCCTCATGTTACTATCTTAACATTTGACAGAATGAACTAGCTTTGAACACTGTCGTAATACTTTTAACATTTTTCTTCTAAATCTTTTATTATTTTGTTTCTAATATGAGCTTGCATCTGGCCAGAGTGTTTTGGGGGACATTAATCCTATTAATCTTCTAAGAGAATGCTAAGAGGACTGTTTTAATTTCTGCGGTTAGAAACATAAACCAGCAAGACCAGGAGTCCTTTACTCTAGGGGATATTGCTGCTGCTACATCTGTGACTGACATGAGTGACAGCTGCCTCCTGCTAGCTGGTAACTCGGTGCCCGTGTGAGGTGGAGCGTGGCCTGTGAGAGAATACTGTGTGTGGATCACTGGTTTCTAAACTGTGCTGTTTTATTGGATTCATGTGGAGGAAATCTTTAGCCCCACTCTGATGCTGGCTTCTCTCTGCAGCTATTATTGAGGGTGATTTTTAAAGTCTCCCAGATAATACTAATCAGCCTCGCATGCACATTCATCTTAACTGTCAGTATGTGGCGGTAGCCTGCTGTGTACAGGTTCAGTAGTAAGTGACAGTGCTGGATTGCAGGCACTTACCTCAGTCATGCTGTTCTGTCAGCCTGGAAGGTAGTCTTAGACGGGCTGGTTCTCCTGTGGAGGAGTGCCTAAGAGTTGAGTCAAGTATCTAGGTCCTGATAAGAAAGAGGCACAGTGGCATGTCAGATGGGTGGACATTGTAAGTCTGGGATGCCAAGAGTTATGAGATCTGAATTTCAGTCTCATTTTTTTCCATTTTTGTTTTTGTTTTTGTTTTTTTGAGACAGGGTTTCTCTATATAGCCCTGGCTGTCCTGGAACTCACTCTGTAGACCAGGCTGGCCTCGAACTCAGAAATCTGCCTGCCTCTGCCTCCCAAGTGCTGAGATTAAAGGCATGCACCACCACTGCCCGGCTCCATTTTTCAAGCTGTGAAATTTTACATAAGGAAGTACGTTAATTTCTCACAACCTCTGTTTCTCGATCTTTAAAATGGCATAAAATAGACTTGCTTCATGGGTGTCTTATCCCTAGGATAAAATAGCACTTGGTGCAGAATAACTATATCATTGCCAGGCTTTGTGTGGGGTTCTTAAAGCACATCAGAGGCTCTCTTTGGAGATCTGGTATGTGAAGCCCAGTTGTCTTCTTTCTAGTTCTTTTCCTCAGGGTAACTGCTCCAAGCTCCACTGTCTTCATTTGTAAAACAGAAATGTCATCAGCTCCTGCCTCACATGGCAGTGACAAGGACTCCCTGGTCTGTCTGTGGAGGGCAGTTAGGATGGAGTCTGACATGCAGCGAGCGTTGCCACACTCCTGTCATCCCTGTTGTCGGCACTCGGTCCTGGGAGGTTTGAAGACACATAATTGGGTAGACATTGGCAAGTGTGCAAAGCAGCGTGCACGTGGGTGGACTTACGGCTTACGGAATCGTCCTGAGGTTGGTGGGAATGGATGTCAGCATCCAGGTAGGACACACTTTGACCACTGTTGAGATAGAAGGATGGAGGGGAAATTTAAGGACAGTATCACATCAGGTCCCGAGGATGGAAGACCCTGATCATAAGGTTAAGTCAGGGGTTGGCGGTGAGGAGAGTGGGTGGATGGGTAGGGGTGGAATTAGGTAAGGCACGAAGCGGAAGGTTTGCATCTAGTTGACAAATGGCAGCCATTGAATTTTTGAGGAAGGAACTGAATGATCAGAGTACAGCTTCATGTGTTGGAAGCTTTCTGCTTGCTGGCTTGAGGGATCTCGGATAATGATCTTGGGAATGAACAGGATTGAAATAGGCGTTGCAGCGGAGTCTCTGTGGGCCTTTATCAGGGCAGCCACGTTCACCGTTACTCACTTGATGAGGCACGTAGTTCTCAGAAACAGCTCCTGATGGAGGAACTTGTGAATTACTGTGAGGAAGTGTTTCTTTCCATCTTATACAGCTGACCCAGTGTAGCAATGTGCGGAATAGATGTATAATAAGTTAACAGGTGAAGGGTGAGGGGGTGTCTCTGTTGGTTAAAGTTTGGCTTCACAGTCACGAGGACCTGAGTTTGGCTCTCCAATGACATCTGTACCCAGTGCCACTGTTGGGGGGATCAGAGACTGGCGGGCCCTGGAGCTTGTTGAATCAGTGAGCTCCAGTTTCGCTGTAGACCTTGGGAAGAAGGAGAAAAGGGACACTCCACTTCTACTTGCATGTGCACATATGTGCACACGTGCACCCAGGAACACATCCATGTGCCAGTCATTGTTGAAACCTTGGACATCCTTTAGCCTGCCCTTTTCGTGTTTTTCCGGAAATTTGTGCAGAAATGCCCCCAACTCTGTCATCTCAAAATTAATTATTTGTACAGGTTCTCTTCCCACCTTTGTCCGTCCGCACATGTTTTATACAGTTACTAGATTGCTGTGCATATTGACATACGCCCACCATGTTTCTGACAGTCTATCGGGGAGTGCCTTGTGCAGTCTGGTCTCAGGATGAAAGACACCACTGACAGCACGTTGCCTCCTGGGCTCATACTTTGAGGTGTATACACCAAAACTCCTCTTCACATGGATTTGGGGTTCATCATCATAGGGTTGACTACAGCAGTGCACTTTGCCACTTCTTTGGAGCTGATCCCGTAGTGACAATGAGTTGTGGCATCCCTGAAGGTAGACTCTATTAACATTGTACTAATTGCTAGCATCAAAGGAAATGCCGGTAGTTTTTGCCAAAAGTTTCTATAAAAATTATTGTACGTTTCCACCAAAAGTTAGTATATCCCCCCCGAAAAGAAGTATTCCTATGTTTTGGATATATGAAATACCACTTAATATTGAGAATCTTCTGTTGGCCTATGAAGTTCTTTTTTGCTTCACTACTTTAGAGTCAACTCAAGAGTTAGAATTACTTATATAGAATGTATATATCTTTGGTGTCTGAGTTTTGACATACATGTAAACAGTACTTCTTGTCATTGAGGTCTTGAAAAGTTCTCTTGCTTAGAATGTCCCTTTCTGCTCATTCCTGTTAGCCTTGCCTCCTTGTCCCAGCTCCAGATCACTAATTAAAACAGCATCACAGATTGGCTTTTTACTCTGCGGTGGTGGATTCACACTGTGAATCTTTGACCTCTCATTCTCTCTGGAGAATGCTTCTGAGGATTTTTTTCAAGCAGTTGTGTATGGTGATTGTTATTAATTGATTTATTTTGTGAGAAAAGGTCTCACTTTATAGCCTGTGTTAGCTTCCAGCCCAAGCTAAACCCTCTCATCTTAGACTGCCAAGTGCCAGCTAAGGTTACAGCCATGAGACAGCAGTCTAGGTTGGTCCTGATTGTAGGATTCTCTCATATGCTGCTACACTTGCAGCCTGCTTCCAGGCTTTGGCTGCTGGAAGTAAAGGTCCCGTCAACGGTCGTATGAATCTTTTAGTAAAGTAAATGTACTATCAATGGTCTTCTGAGTCTGTCAGTAGTAGAGGTGCCATCAGTGGTCTTACGAGTCTGTTAGTGGACATCATTTCATTTAGACTAACATTCCAGACGGGGATTGAAGGGTCCTGTCGTGAGCATGCTTCCCTTTCAAAGAAACTGCTGAGGGATTTTGCGGGATTTCTTCTATAGAATCTCAGAATGGTGTTTTTTATTTCTCGGTGACTGACAGTGTGGCTTCTGGTGTTGGCTGTGTCCAGTCCTTGTGTGTGTCTCTGTGGTCGGTGTTCCTAGCTGTGCCGGCTGACGTTTTGGTGAGTCTTTTTCTGGATGATTTTCTTTCAGAGACTGGTCGTGATCCTGCATGTGGTTTGGGGGCTCTGGTAACCTTGGGTCTTTCATTTACCTACAGAAATAAGAAAATATTTGACTAGTGGTTCTGATTCTTTGTTTTAATATTCTAGGTTCTTGAAATTAAATTATGAAATTATTAAATAATGAAATAGTGGATTTCATTATGCCATTTTCATACATGTATATTACTGTAATGTGTGCATGCCACCCTCCCTGTCCCTGACCGTTGTATCTTTTTAATTCTTTTCTGACTCCTTCTTAACACTCTTCTTTCTCAGACTGCTAGTTCACAGTTAGACCATGTGACATTGTCTCTGTAGTCTCCCATTTTATTGTCTCTGTTACTTTAAAATTCTTACCAAGAAGTGCAGTCATTGTTTAGAAATTACTTTTAATTTTCTTTTTTGGTTCTAGAGTGCCCCTTATGCTATTTCTTTCCTTTGTTCTTGTGTTGAAAATGTCTGTCTTTAGTCATAAAACTATATTATACATGTTCTGGTGTGTTCTCGTGTTTGTAACCCCTTCCTTCCGAAGAGCGTTGAGCCTTTGTACTGACGGGACACCGTCCATACTGGCTGAGCACTTTCAGCTGAGTAGGCTCTGCTCTGCTCGTCAGTGTGGCAGAGCTTTGGAAATCCTATGGTGACCCCTACCAGCTATAACTGGATAGGACTCTGCTTTCCAGACCTGTGTGCTTGCGAGTCTTGGGAGACCTGGCCTTAGTTTTTCTGAGGTGAGGTTAGTTTTGCAGGGGAGGGTTTTTTTATGTCAGCTCTGTCTGCACGAGCTTTGCCATTGTTGTCCTGAATGCCTGTAAGTGACAGATTCAAGCAGGGGGTTTTGTCTTGGCTTGTGAGTTTGGTCCCAGTCATCTGTCTCGGTGTTTCCACAACTGCTGTGAACGTCACAGTGATGGAGTTGTGTGGTAGAGCAGAGCTGAGCACTGAGTGACAGACAGGAAGCAGACAGAGGGAAGGAGAGTCCGGGGACAAGAGGCCTCCCCTGCAGTACCTCTCCCAGTGACCTTGCTCCTTGAGCCACACCACATCTACAGCTTGCAGAACATCAGAAATGTGCCACTTTCTGGAGACCGCGTGTTCAACCTGTGAGCTTCTAAGGGACATCACTAGTGTTCTTTGCTGAGGCGGTGCTGCCCTGTGCATTGTGGGATGCTGAACACCAGAGTCCTTTATTGTGGAGTCCTGCACGCTGCCTGCTTTCTGTTACCTGCAAGCATGGGCCTCATAATTGTCCTGTTCTGTTGCTGTTTATGGTGGAGCGGGCCTGCGTGGTGTGGGTTTGTTAGCTCGGATGTTTATAAACTGCAGAGCCGGAAGCTGTCTGTGTACGGTACAGGGTGTGGTGGCAGGACCTGTTGGTCATACTTCTTATCTTCTTTACTGAGCAGACGGAGTGACTGCATGTGTCAGAAGAGGGTCCATAGGTTTTTGTCTTGAATCACACTGGTGTTTCATAAAACACGTCAGTGTCCCCCCACTCCCCACCTGGGGGACAGGCTTCTCCGGCCTCCTCTGTTAGTTCAAGGAAAGGGCTCGGAAATTTGTATCTTGAAGTTCCGTCCCAGGGAACATTTTGAACATGCTGTTGTAGAGTAAGGTGACAGGCACAATAGTTGAGGGTCTCGTGGGGACAGATATGGCCTCCTTGAAAGGGACAATGAGCCTGAAATCCGTCTTTTGTCTTTTTTACTTGTGTTCATGCTGAAGTCACAGCAAATGATGTTAAAAAAAAAAATTCTGATAGTAAAATTGCTTCACTAACAAAATGAATTTCCATTCTGTTCCAGTTTTTAAGGCATCTTTCTGGTTTAACGTTTTTAGTGGGTGGCTGTCTCCTTTCGAGTTTGTAATTGGTTTGTTTTCAGAAGGTTTAAAGTATAAAACAAAGTCGTGATACAATACACGGAGCATGAAGTGATCATTTCAAATCCAGTCCACCCGTGTGGGCTACACTCCCCTTATTCTGTAGTCACCACTGGAATCCCTTTCATCTTTCAAAACCAAATCTCCGTAGGTTAGTTACCGACTCCCCCTGTCCATTCCAATCCTGGTCCCTAGCAACCACCATCCTGATTTCCAGCTCTCGGAGCTGGACCACTCTCTGAGCACCTGATTTAATGGACTCCTGGAACGGTTGGCCTTTTACAGCTGGTTTATATCACTTTAAGTAATAAAGAAGATTGGGACTCTCCAGGCCTCAATTCTGGTAGAAAAATGGCAGTGCAGCCAGATTGTCGGTTGTGAGGACATGTCTGCTGCTCCTTAGAGAAAAAGGAAAGGGTTTCAGAGATTCTTCCCTGTCTCCTCCCAGCTCTGAGAAAGCACCATCTTAGCTGTTTTCATGTCCTCATCTCCCCTGTACCCCCAGGGACTCATTAGTAGCAAACAGTTATTTTCTCTGTCCCCATCTCGTGGAGGATACAGACGTTGGTCTACAGCTGCTTGACACACCCATCTTTCCAGCCAGAGGAGTGGGGAAATATGTAGGGTCTAGAAGTAACTTGAAAATGACTGTGTTTCCTGCAGTGGGCAACCTGTGCTGGGTCTCTTCTCTTCATGGCCTTGTTCTTTTATGCCTCTGAGAAGTTTGGTACATGGTACAGTGTACATTACTTAGACTGCATGGCCTTAAGTCCTTTATTCTTATTCTCTCTTGGCAGAAAGAACACTGCCTAAGGATTTATTACTTACAGGTGTCTTCAAAACTTCGAAAGTGGCTTTAGGGGACAGGAATGAGTGAGAAAACTAATTTTGCAATATTAAAAAGTCTGTATTGTTGTTTATGTTTTATGATTGGTGACCAGCCAGCGGCTCAAGGGTGATACTTTGGTAAACACACAACCTTAGGGTGAAAAGTAAAATTGTATTCATACATACATATGCATGCGTGTGTGCGCGCGCACACACACACACACACACACACCAGACACGCAGACATATGCACACACACAGACACATGCACGTATACACAGTGATACACATGCACACACATACATACACATGCACACACATACATACACATGTACACACATACACACATGTACATACATACATACACACAGGCACACACATAACATACATATGCATACTCATACATAATACACATGTACACACACACAGACATACACACCAACACACACAATACATATGCACATACATACAGAGACACATACCACACACACA
>JANHMN010000001.1:256026487-256086860 GCA_030674055.1 Rhabdomys pumilio | reverse complement strand
ACACAATACATATGCACATACATACAGAGACACATACCACACACACAGAGACACACACACACATTCACACATACATACACACATGCACACACACAGAGACATACATACGCACACACACAATGCACATGCACACACACAGAGAGACACACACCACACAGACACACACCACACACAGAGACACACATATACAGGGAGAGACAAACACATACATGTGCATAGACAGACACAGACAGACAGACAGACAGACACACACACACACACACACACACACACACACACACGTTACTGTGTATGTTTGGAGGTCAGAGAACAATTATTTTTGGGACTCTATACTTTCTTCCATCATTCAGGTTCCAGGGATCTCTTAGCTTGTCAGGCTTGGAAACAGCTGCTTTTACCCAAAAGCCACCTCTCAGGCCTGGTGTTTTCCTTTTGACTGATTTTCAGTAAGATTATATGCCATCATATGCCATGGTAAAGTCTGGCGGTGTCATATTGCTCTCTCCAGTTGCCTTTTTGGCCTGAAAGAAGCATATGATGAAAAAATACTGAAATACCTTATAGTCCAAAATGATTGTGCATATAGTTGTTATACGGGAGTTGGCTTTGGGTTCATATGTAAATTTTCGTTATTAAACATGCTGTTTTCCAGACAATATAAGTTATAAACACATTTTGTAATTTTGTGGTTTAGAGACAAATCAGAAAAACATGAATAGAATTCTTTGAAGACTGTAGCCGGTTGTCTTCTTGTTGAGGTAATTATTTTAAAAAATGGCTGCTGGTCAGGCCGACTATCTAAGCTGTGGCAGCTCTGCCTAGCTCAGCCTCCATGTTCTGTGGCCAAAGGCCACGTGCATGCTGCAGCTAGAAACAGCCAGCCAGAGACATCAGCCCTGCTACCCACGAGACGCCAACATGGGAGATGGCTCTGCCAATCTTCCACACTGTCTCTGCAAGGTTGGGCATTGCCCAGACCATCCTGCCAACCACATGGACTCGGTACAAATGAGACTCTAATGCTTAGATTATCCAAAGGCTTTATAAATTTGGTAATGATCAATAATGAGATTCTTGTACAATCAGAGGTGTAACCCAATACCCAACCTAGATATACCAACTACTTTTGACTACTAGAGACAATCGAATATCTGCCTCCATGTCCCCCTCTCTCTTTCTCCCTCAACCTAGCTCCTCCTCTTTCTCTCCTCACTCCTCCTCTTCCTCTCCTTACTCCTCCCACCTAAGCTCCTCCTACATCTTCTCTCTCTCTGAGAGGTTCTGTCCTCACCAGCGTTATCTTTTGGGGCTTCTCACACTGTTGTCTGCCAACACCTCTTCTCTACCATTGCTGTGGCCTTTCTTTCTCTCTCCCCCTCTTGGGGCTTCTCTTCAAACGTTGGAATTGGTGGCAGAAGGGTGTGTGTGAGAGGCCTTTCCATTATCTTGTGGAGCTGTCTTTCTGCTTCAGACAGACTGCCGTGAACTGCGCACCACATCCCTTCCCGTGGCGTTATCCGTAGAGCTGATTAAGTTGTGTGTGTTTGCTGTAACCCTGTACTGATGACTCTTACTCGCCAAAACACTTCTTCTTAGTTCATATCTAGGTTTTCTAGAATGTTCCCAAGTACCACGGACATACGAGGATCCCTGAGATATTGCATCTTTTCTGACGTCCCATGGTTGTTGAACCTAGTTGTCCATGCTTTGACCTGGGCTCCCAAGGCTTTAGAGAGTCCAACGTCAGGGACCCACGGTGACTTTGAGCAAACCTAATCTTTGTCCTGAAAGTGGGGGAGATGAGGGAATATGGAGGTTTCTGATGAATTTGAATCTCTGGGATCCTTATGTGTACCTGACTCTCAGTATGACATTAGACCATGGATCTCAGAGTCTTCCCCCAAAGGGAGGGACCCAGATGAGGTCACAAGGTAATGCTATGCTTGGATATATGTATATCCACAGGGCCAGACAGATGTGGCTAGCCAGCCTGTGCATGTCTGATGCTTGGCTGTGGCCTCTGATAGAAGTGGGCTGAAAGGAAAACCATTGGTACCTCATGCAGGTGAATGTTGCGTCCTTCAGAGCTGGACATATTTGCTAGCCATGGACAGATAAAAACAAAGCAGAAGAGAAACCCCCAAGGTGGCAGACTCTCAGATCAGAGTGGCAGGTTGTTGGTTTTGTCTGTGGTTTTTTATTTTCTTGAACCAGTTTCCCTCTCTCCAGAATGAGAGGGCACAAGACTGGCCTGGTGGAGCCGCTGTCCTCCCTTTATGCTCATATTGGAGGAGGATATTGGGCAGTCCCTGCAGCCTCCCTTTGAAAAAACAGCACGGCCGCTTTCAGATTGTGCAATCATGAAGAGGGCGTGACGCCATTACTAAGCATCTCCAGCCAAAGACATCGGAAAAATCCAGGCAGGGCTCTGCTTCAGTGAGCTATGCATACCCTTCATAGCTGCCTATCCCATAATGCCCCATTTACCCGGAAGCCACCTTATCTGACAGACTGGGGTAGGGTCATGAACTCTGCACTCTGAAAGTCCCTCAGGAGTTTATACACTACTCTGCCTTGACCCAGTGGTCTCAAAAGAACAGGGGGTCATGTCACAATAGTGTGCTGAGTCTGAAGGACAGCTGTCAGCCTGGTGACAAGGGACAAGAGAGAGAAGAATATTCTGAGGAATCCAAACTTGCAGGCGTGAGGCGCTCTGGGAGGAGCCTCACACTGAGGGTCATTGACACTGGCAAGAGTGAGTTGGTGAGGAATCCACAGTGTGAACAGCTCTGCTTCGGCAGGACTGTTAGACAGGGGTCTTTAGAAGGTTTCTGTGAAAATGGCGGCCAGATACTTCGTTAGTTATGTGTCTTATGCTGCAACAAAGTACCTGACTACAGCAACATAAGGAGGAAGGGAAGGTTTACTTCCGCTCCCAGTTAGTGGAGTCTGTCATGAATGGATGGCTCAGTGATGTGGGTGACCTGAGGCACATGGCGCTGGCCTCAGGGAACAGGGAGAGATGACTGTAGGTGCTCAGTCAGGACTCTCCCTTTTGTGTATCCTGGGCCACACACAGTAGGACGGTGCTGCGTGCTACTCACATAGAAGGTGCTCCATCTCAGTTACCCTAACCTAGGTAATCTATCACAGGCAAGCCCAGATGTTTCCATAATTCCAAATCCTACCAATCAGAATTAGTCCTCACAGATTCCTAAGGGAAAGCCCATCCCACCAGTCTACAAGTCATTTCCATGGAAGTGAAGGATACTTGTCTCCCCATATACCCACGGTGATATATGGCTTGTCACCCCATATACCCACGGTGATATATGGCATTTATGTATGCATGCTTAGGATTTAGGTGTCCTGTGTCCTGTTACTATTTCCTAAAAGTAATCCAGATAGAAAAAATAGTTTAACAAATGAATGGGAGATACTGTTCGTTTTTAATTTTTTTTTAATTTATTTTTATTTATAAATGTTTCTACTTGTCTGTATGGTATCTCGTGCATGCAAGTGCCCTCAGAGGTCAGACAAGGGCATCATATCCTTCAGAACTGGCAGTATAGGAGGTTATGGGCCATCCCAGGAACTGAACCTTGGTCCTCTGCAAGAGCAACTAGTGCTCCCAATCACACGTGCGCGCGCATGCCACCACTTACAAGTAGTCAGAGGACACCAGGAGTCAGTTCTCTCTTCTGCCATATGTGTTCTGGTAATTGAACCCAGGTCCTCAGACATAGTAGGAGCCCACACCCACTGTGTCACCTCCTGGGTGCACCCACTGCTTTTCACCAGGCCTGACCAGGAAGTATCTCAGCATAGCCTTTCCTTTCGCTTGCTGTCTCTCTCCTTCCATCCTCTTCCCAGTGCTGGGATCAAATCAAGTCTTGCACACGATCGGCTGATGTTGTCTTGTGGTACCAAGGCCTCAGTCTTCATTACTGTTTCTTTTTCTTTTTTTGTTTTTTTTGAGACAGGGTTTCTCTGTATAGCCTTGGCTGTCCTGGAACTCACTCTGTAGACCAGGCTAGCCTCGAACTCAGAAATCTGCCTGCCTCTGCTTCCCAAATGCTGGGATTAAAGGCGTGCGCCACCACCACCCTGCTCATTACTGTTTCTGCAGACAGTTTCTCACCTGTTCTCCAGGATTTTGACTGGATTGCGTGATAGTCTCCCATAGCACGCTCACGTTGTTCTTTAGATTGTAAAGTACAGGAATAAGAACTTAGTTTTGTTAATACCAGATACTCGGGAGGCCAAAGCAGGATGTTGTCACAAGTTCAAGGCCAGTCTGGGCAATTTATTCTCAAAATAAAATATAAAATGGGGGTTTAGTAATGCAAGTCGACAATAGAGAGATTGCCTAGCCTGTGTGAGGTCCTCAGTCTGGACCCCAGTCTCACTGCCTCCCCTACTGTTAGTTACTCTGGAATTAGCCAGTTAGGACTAATGCTAGTTGGTAGATTTTTTTTTTTTTAATTTTAGATGTTGTATATTTTCAAGTCTAGAATACTTTTCTGTTCTTTTTGATGTTGTCCGTTTCTCTCCTGAAATCATCTCTCCATCCATTTGTCCAGATCATGGTTTTCTTTAGCTCCATAAACATGACTACAGCAGTTGTTTTATATTTCTTTGTTAATTCCACGAGCTGGATATCTGTGCGTCTTTCTGTTGACACTCACCCTCCGGGACTATGGGTCACTGTTTATTTTTTCCTCTTTTGCCTGTTGCAATAATCTCTCTGCCATGTTGAGTTGGGAACATTATACTGTGGGGAGACTGGATTATAGGGTGTTGATTTCTGTTTCTGAGGTTGGTCCTACAGGAATGGTTTTATCTGTCTCTGTGTATCTCAGCTGCAAGGCAGCTATTTCCATTCTGAACTCAGTCCAAGGGCCTGGCTGACTCCATAGACGGATATTTATCACGAATGCATGCTCTTCCTGGCATCATTATTGAATGGCCAAGGCAGTCAGGAAGAGCCTTAGCTCTGTCTGGGCGAACCTTGGCATTTTGTAGCCATTCTGACCTCAGGCTCCCACTCTGGCACTCAGTTCTGCCCCTGAACAGTGACCTTGGCAAAGAGCCATAGGTAAATCCCCACAGAAAATCCTAGTTCTAGCCTCTGAGGCTGTGACCCACAAACTCCAGGTGTGTCTCCCATTCAGAGCGGGCATCCATTTTTGTTGGCTAGGGAAATGCACTTCTGCTTGGGCAGAAAGCCAGGTGAGTCCCAGCCAGTCCTGAGTTTCCTTCCCTCAGGGCTCACAGTCCTGCATTGCCTGAGGTCAGAGCCTGGTCAGTTGCTTCCTGTGCTGTACAAGCCGATGGCTGCACACCGGCGGGCAAGGCCAGCAGACCAGCACCAATTAATTACTCTTTGGTGACGGAGACCCGAGTCTGCCAGTCGTGTCTGTGACTGTCTCTCTCACTGATAATCTGATAATATTAAAGGCATGTCACTATTTTTTTTTTCTGATCTCACTGTAGTGAGACAGGATTTTAAAAATGAAACAAAACATATTAATTTTTGGACGGATTGCACAGCTCTGGTAGCTTCTGATGTAGCTGGCATGTGTGGACCCCCATACGCTGGTGTTCCTTTCCTGCTGTACAGATGAGCCCTGCGTGAGAGGCGCTGTCTCACACACATGGCCACCGGGCTCTCATCACTGTGCACTAAGTGTGACTGTGGTGCTGAGGAGACACGTTGTGTGCTGTTGTTCTGACTTCTGTTTTCTGTTTGATTTTTGTGATCGATTTAGAATGCCTTTTATGTTCTCCATTTCCCTTAGAATTAGAGTTAGACATCAAGGCTGGCTGTGATACCACATGCCTTTAATCCCAGCATTTGGGAGGCTGAGGCAGGTGAATCTTTGTGAGTTGAAGGCTAGCCTGGCCTACATAGTGAGTCCCAGGACAGCCAGGGTTACATAGACCCTGTTTCAAAATAACAACAACAAAAAAATACAATAAAATTAAATATCAATCCCCATTCTTACAATATTCAGTGTATTTTCTGCTTGAAGGATTGACCCGTTTCAATATAAACATAGGTGCTAAAAATATTTTCAGATAGTATCAGTGGCCAAAGTCACTGAGTCCTGATTCTCTCTGTGGCGCCTGTGTCCTGATAATACATAGGCTGTTGTCGTTTTCCTTTCTGTAGACATAGTCTAGACATGGTCTCATTATGTAGGCTCGTGTGTGTGTGTGTGTGTGTGTGTGTGTGTGTGTGTGTGTGTGTGCGCGTGCACGCGTGTGTGTCTGCACGCCTATGTGGTGTGTATGTGTGTTTTCCTTTCAGAAATGGGAAGAAAAGGCTTGAGGCTGTGTTTTAGCCTTAAGGAGGGAAAGAGCACTAAACAGAAAATGGTACAGTATGATCCAAATTTTATTAGATTTTTTTGGAATGTAGATTTTTTCTCATGTAATATATTCTAATTCTAATTCCCCTTCCCTCCTTATGTCTCAGTTCCTCCCCACCTGCCCTCACATCCATGTCCACCCTCTTTCTGTCTCTCATTAGAAAACAAACAGGCTCTAGGGGACGATATTAATGTAAAACAAAACAAACACTGGAGTGGAACAGAACAAGCAGAAGGAAGAGAACCAAGAAAAGTAGAAGAAACAGATAAAGACACAGAGACTCATTGGTTCACATACTCAGGAGTCCCATAGAAACAACACCAGGTATATACATATGTATATATGTATAACACACACACACACACACACACACACACACACACACACACACACACACAGAGAGAGAGAAAGAGAGAGAGAGAGAGAGAGACAGAGAGAGAGAGAGGCGGGGGAAGGGGGACAGATCCTGTAGGGTTAAGAAAAGAGGAAAAAGAAGAGTAAGCAAAACAAACTCCCCAGCAGGACATTATGAGACAAGGACCCTCCAGAGACGTGGTTAAGCTGCATTTCTGTTGGGCATGTGACCTTCCCTTAAGAGTAGTTTGTTTTCCCAGTGAGACTCCCTTGAAGAAAACTAAATTTTCATTTGCAAGTGGTTATCAGTTGCAGATTGGGCTGGAGAGATGGCTCAGTGATGAAGAGCGCTGACTGCTCTTCCAGAGGTTCTGAGTTCAATTCCCAGCAACCACATGGTGGCTCACAACCATCTGTAATGGATCTGATGCCTTCTTCTGGTCTGTCTGAAGACAGCTACGGTGACTCATATACATAAAATAAATAAGTCTTTAAAAACAAAACAAAAACCAAGGCAGATCATCTTCACTGCCTCCGGTTCCCTTTCAGACTTTAGCTACTTCTGTCTCCCTCCAATCTCAGCCTTGGGTCTTCTCTTCTTAGCCACCCCACCTTTCCCTCCTCTGTACATCCCACGAGCTGTTCATTGACCCATGGCATCCCCTGAAGCTGTTCCTGATCCAGTGTTCTCCTGCCCACCATGCTGGAGAAGGAGACCTTCCCAGTGTCTGTCCACTACACTGCACGTCATGCTGAATCACAGACGCTTCTGCACAGCACTCTGCATTCACAAAGCCGTGGCTCACCAATTGTCGGTCCTCCTGGGCCTCTGGGTCCTGTCCCTGGCAGATACTCAGTAAAAGGGGCACTGCTTCTTTTTCATTTGTGTCTCTCAGACACAAGCAGAAGGCGGAAGCCATGACCATGTGCAGTTAAGTGATATCTGGCCGAGAATTAATAGCACAGTCAGTGTTTATAATCCAAATCGTGCGTTTTCACTCCTATAGATTGTCCACTGACATGTCACACGGGGCATGTGACCATTCATCAATAACAATGACTTGATTTTTTCTCCTGCTTCCTTCACCTCCATTGCTGTCCAGACATTAGGACCGTGGGCATGGTTTTTACCCCACAGGAGACCCCATGAAAGTATGCATCTCTCTTTCCTATGCTTGGTAGTGTTATGACAGGATACGATCTCCACTCTGCTCACTTACTCCAGGCACTCCGGCTAAGCAACTCGGCCATGGGGAAGACTACCACGGGCCAGATAGTCAACTTGCTGTCCAACGACGTGAACAAGTTTGACCAAGTATGTTCCATCGCTGTCGCTTCCTGCCCTGGTTTTTTCCCCTTTCGTCTGTGGGGATCTGAGGGTTGTGGTGTAGACTGCCGTTTTTTCTGAAGATGTGATGTAGGTACCGGGAAGCCACATCTCCGTCTGTGTGCAGCATAGGTGTGGTGAGATGTGCTGACCCTGTAGAGCCCAGTTTTGGCAACACGCCTTTACAGTAAGTTGGCAGAGAGCCATGTTCCTCCCTGACTTGGTTAATGCAATGATAGTCTCGAGGGGCTGCTCCCTCTTAATCTTCAGTGCGAGATAGAGGAGCAGCCAGCTGATTGTCTTTCTCCTTTTCGAAAGGACCCAAGTCTTGGAGGGCAGGAGTGTGCAGTACAGCCCCCTCCATGTGGTACCTGGTACACAGGAATGGTTTGATAAGGCATGGTGCTACCTAACTCTTTTAATTTATGGCTCTCTCACCCACACCCGTTTTTATGCTCACTTTATGGATTGATTATTCTGGCTGCAGGTCAAATCTGCAGAGCAACCGTTACCCCTTTTCAGATTTTCATTCATCAAACATAAACCTCACCCTACTTAGACTTGGGATAAACAAGATAATTCATCGTGAAGAAGTTGTTCTTTCAGTTTCACCACGTAAGCAATAGCTGCAGAGTGTGGTAGGCTCGTTAGCTCAGGCTTTTCTGGGGAGACCCAGGGGAGATGAGGTTCACTTATATGGCAGAGGGCATTCTGGGGAGTACTGCTCCAACCTGTGAGGAATGAAAGACCAGGATCATCTCTGGAGTGGTGCAGTCCATCTGTCCTATAATAGGGCCCATGGTCGACTGCTCATTGCACAGGCGTCGCATCGGCAGTGAGACCTGCAGTTCTGTCTCAGCAGAGTTAAACCCACTGAGACCGATTCTATTGGCATTCTTGTCTTCCCGTCTGGAATAGAATGTTGCCGGCATGCATTCTGACTGGCCTCATTTTGTTTATAGTCCTAAGCATGTGTGGGTTTTATATCTGCAGGTGACAATCTTCTTGCACTTTCTGTGGGCGGGGCCGCTGCAGGCCATTGCTGTAACCATCCTTCTCTGGGTGGAAATAGGAATCTCCTGTCTGGCGGGCATGGCCGTTCTGGTTATTCTTCTGCCTCTGCAAAGCTGCATCGGGAAACTGTTCTCGTCACTTCGGTAAGAGGGATGCAGCCCCCTGCCTCTGCCTGAGACTGCTACCCAGAAACAAAACAGACACTTATATTTTCTGCTCTGCATATGCTGCCGGCCCTTCAGGCTTAGCTAGAGGTACTCGAGCCATAAGCCATGGGCTGGTCTTGAAAGGGAAAAGGGAAAGGTATTGACTGGCTGCTCTCAACTGGCTTTTCAGTGTAACCACATAAAGAACATCTTTACTGTAAGTTACATATGTAGATATTGTTAAACATTAAGTGATAGTAAACACAATTATTTTATTTTGTATATTTTATTCTCTCCTTCCTTCCTACCTTCCATCCATCTGCCCATTGTGTATCTATGAGGAGCGTATACTTGTGCCACAGTACATATATGAAAGTACATATATGAAAGAGGACAGTTGGCAAAAGCCACCTCAGGGTCCCAATCCAAACATTTTATAGATTCACCCACACTGCATCTTATAAAGCTGCTCATGTATACATATGTATACCTTGATTTTACTCCAGTATTTCCATTGAATTACAAGCTCTCAGGGTGAGGGGTCAACCTTAATAGAACCTTGCAGAAGTCTCACTGTCCTAGCAGGGTGTGTACAGAAACAAGGATGCTAACAAAAGCCTAAATTGATCAGGAGGTGACCATGACCTGAATCAGGTTCCAGGAGTCGAAGCCTCTGGATGGGGACAGAGCTACTGCACTGTTTGATGGCATCAGGCTTTTTCCTTCTGAGTCTGTGCTCTGCATGGTTTCCTCTGCGTTGAAGACCCTCTGCCTTCTTGGCTAAGGAGACCCTGTCCTAATGCTCCTGACACTCTGAGGGTGTTTGCACATTTTTCCCCCCAGCGGGATGACCAAGTCTCTCTGCTTCACACAGCCTTTCTGATCCCATCTTTTTACCTCTGTCAACTGTGTCCTGTCAGACTTCAGTGACTTCTTCACTCTCCTTCCTGAGTGCCCCTCAATATATCAGAATCATTTTTGGGTTTTCCTCAGCAAACATTCAAAATGTTCCACAGTAGTCAGAGTTGGCGGAAGTGGCTGATTGCCCGCTCACCCTCTAAGTGTGCCGCAGGTAGGAGCCGCCCGTGCTGCAGGAGCTGAGCTGCAGGAATATCTTTGACTCTGGGTTTCTGTCTGTGCCTGTGATTGATACACAAAGCTTGGCTCTCCCCGCCGGGGCTCATCTGTCACATCTGTTTCTCAGGAGTAAAACGGCGGCTTTCACGGATGCCAGGATCCGGACCATGAATGAGGTCATAACAGGCATGAGAATAATAAAGATGTATGCGTGGGAGAAGTCGTTTGCCGACCTCATTACCAACCTGAGAAAGTGAGTCTTGGGGTAGACGGTACTGTGCACTTTTCTATTTTCTAATTTTATCGAATGAATTTAGAGTTCTCTTTTGTCTCTCTGGTAAGTCACCTCAGATCTGATATTGGGATTCTGTGTGCGATTATTCCAAGGCAAAAACTGCATGTCTCCTTCTCTTCCTGTACGTACATGCCTGTCTGTCTGTCTTTCTTGCTCTCATTTTGGTTTTGATGGTGCTGGGGATCGAACCAGGGATTCACATGTTCTAGGCAACTGTCATATCACACACCACTAAGCTGCATGCCCAGCCTTGAGATGCACTTCTTACTGATAATAATAAGATGGAGTTTGAATGTTTCTGAATGCTTCAGATTCCCTATAAATAATGATTCCAAGATAGAAGAATTTGAGAAAATTACACTTAATAAAGTAAAGCTCTATGTTGTGCCAGTGTACATTGAGAAGGTGGTATGGATGGACATCAATCACCGTGTCGACCAAGACCAGATGCCTGGGTATCACTCACTCTGGATAGTTATGGAAATCATTTTTCGTTTGTTCTAAACATTTGAGCTTTTTTTATTTTTTTACTCTGGCACATTTACTTCTGGCACAGGGCTACAAGAGGCATTTCGTAACCTCTTGTGACCCTGGACTTCTATGACCTCTGTATCTGAAATGCCTTCCATATATAGAGACCTTTTCTGTCCTTTGTCTCTGGCTTCTACCAAGCACACCAGTCCCCAGCTCTGCACTCTTCTCCATGTCCCATGAATCTGCACCAGCTCTTTCTGTCTAGAATTTTGGGGGAAAATAACAACTTTAGAGATACAGTTTTCTCCTGAGCTCAAGGAGGGGAGAGCTGTGTCCGACCCACCCTCCGGTCACCTGTGAGGTTCCTGGCCCAGGACTTAACCTGTATGTATGTGTGAGCCCTTAATAAAACCAGCCCAGAGTGCCCCGCAGTGTTACCTGCACCTCCAGCATCACTTCCTGGATGAGGAAGGTGGCTTCTTGGTGTCCTGTGTGGCTACTGAAGCTGTCCCCATGCTATGTCCTAGCAACTGTAGATGTCATATCACACAGCATTTAAAACTGTTTATTATGTGTGTGCATGTTTACATGTGTGCACATGCATATACGTGCGTGCAGAGACCAGAAGCACTACCTCAGGAGCCATCCATGTTAGTTTTTTGAGACAGGCTTTATCACTGGGAACTGATTCAGCTAGGCTGGTAGCCACTGAGCTGAGGGACCTGCCTGCCTTTGTCTTCCCAGTGCTAGAGGTTCAGGGTCACATTGTCACTTTGAGTAGATTTTATCAAGAAGGTGAACAAATGCATTCTATTAGCATATTTAAGGTTGGTCCTGGGCCTCCATCTCTCTGAGGGGCAGAATCCTTCCTGCCCTAAAGAATCCCACTCAGCTCAGGCCTCTATTCAGTCCCTGCCGTGTTGCCCAGTGGATCTAGAACAGTAGTTCTCAATCTATGGATTGAGACCCCTTTGGGTTACCTAAGACCATCTATGACCCAGAGGGGACTAAGACACAGTCCTCTCTGTGAGCCCAGCAACGTGCTGGAGGAAAGAAGAGTAACCCTAAAACTGTAGATTCTCCCCCAAGACCTTAGGCAAAAACATCTGGCACAGAGTGTTCTGGGGCGTGGAGAAGTATAGACTTGTGTATATACCTTGTCTTTATGTGGATCTGTGATCAAACTAAGGGCTTCAAGCTTGTCTGGGAACTCTTTGCAGGCGGAGCCATCTCTCCTGTCTCCATAGGCAGTTTATTTTGGTGTGTGTACAGTTTTTTAACAGGGTCCTCATGCATATGGTGACATCGGTGTTGACTTTTCTGTGTGAAAAATTTGTTTTTCCTCTCTTCCAGGAAGGAAATTTCCAAGATTCTGGGCAGCTCCTACCTCAGAGGGATGAACATGGCATCGTTTTTCATCGCAAACAAAGTTATCCTGTTTGTGACCTTCACCACCTACGTGCTGCTTGGCAATAAGATTTCGGCTAGCCACGTGTTTGTGGCAATGACTCTGTACGGTGCTGTTCGGTTGACAGTCACCCTTTTCTTCCCGTCAGCCATTGAGAGATCGTCAGAGGCCTTTGTCAGCATTCGGAGGATCAAGGTTCGTGTATGGTACAGTTTTAAAGTTGGAGATATCTTTTGAGTCAATGATACTTTTTTTTTTTAACTTACTGTCACTGTGTCTCCAGACTGTTAGTCAATCTAAAGTGGTGTGTACATGTCGTAGTCTTGGGTACAGTATGTTACAAGAACTTCTGATCGTTCCTGGGCACAATATGAATTCCAGCAGCACAGAGCTCTTGATATAGTATGGCGACTGGCAGCTTTTATCTTCTAGACCACAGGTTCTCACCCTTCCTATTGTGAAGACCCTTTAATACAGTTCCTCATGTTGTGGTGTCCCCCAACCATAAAATTATTTTCATTGCGACTTCATTACTGTAATTTTGCTACTGTTACGAATTGTAATGTAAATATCCGATATGCAGATGGTCTTAAGCGACCCAAAGGGGTCTTGGCCCATAGATGGAGAACCGCTGCTGCTCTAGAGTATAACGAGGCAGGGACTGAGCACAGGCCTGAGTGAGTGACATTCCTGTTGGGCTGGAAGGACCCTGCACCTTAGAGAGGCAGTGGTGTGTACCAAACAAACCCTTGTTTAAAAATGGCTCTGTCTTAGCTGTTTTACTACTTCCCCTCTGGTTCTGTGTTTTCTTCCAGTCTGGTTTCCACCTTTTCTTTTTCTTCTAAGAGCCTAGTGTTTCTAGTAGGAGTTGTCCTTGGCCAGTCTGTTGAGTTCTACCACACTTAACTAAGTCGCCACTTCAGTGACCCTGAACTGCGATGACCAGCTCATTGCTGGTGCATCACGGATGCCAAGAGCTGGTGTGTCGACGGATGTGTCTGGAAGGATTGGTTGGTGCTGTGAGAGGCCTGGGCACAAACCTTGTTTTATTTCTGGTTCTCAATAGTGTTGGTTGTCCAATACCAGATTTCCATCGACTTTAGGGGGACATAGGGTAGGGGGAAGGGCTTGCCATGGGAGCCAGGAGTTTGTTTTTTCCTGAAGTTTCTGAACTTTTTGTTTTCCTCCCCAAGTATCATGTGGAGTTCTTAGGTCTAAATTGTGCCTCTGTATCAGTTCCCCAAAGCTCTAGGAACGTTGAGAGGAGAGTGGGCAGAAAGAACAACTCAGAGGTGGGGAGGTGTGTAACATCTGGACAACTTGGCATAGCTGTTGTGCTCAGACTCACTGCAGATGTGCATATGAGCACAAGAGCTGGGAAAGACTGAGGCTGTGCATGTTTCATCATGGGTGGAAGGAAAGGGGAAGGACTCCTGAGGCCCCGGCCCTCCCTGAGGGATGGCTGGCAGTTATCACCTGGTGGCAAGCATGCATTTTCCTCAGCAGTGTGGTCAATGATATTTTGCCCTTGCTCCAGTAAATAACCTCACCCACATTCTGGGTCACACACAATACACGGAAGTGTCAGGGGGTTTGTTGAGAAGGTGGGTTCCAGGTGGAGGGAGATGGGGGAGCAGGAAAATGACTAAAATTTATTATAACAATATAGGAGATTGTCCAACATTATACACAGTTACTACCTATAGAATAGATCAGGGGCTGGAGAGATGACTCAGAGGTTAAGAGCATTCACTGCTCTTCAGAGGTCCTGAGTTAAATTCCTAGCAACCACATGGTGGCTCACAACCATCTGTAATGGGATCTGATGCCCTCTTCTGGTGTGTCTGAAGACAGTGACAGTGTACTCACTTGCATAAAATACATAAATAAATCTTTTTAAAAAGAAAGAATAGATCAGTCATGCACGGTTAGTTCTGGTCCAGACCTGAGTTTATCATTCCTTCTGACAATGGTCAAGCAGCATTGTTTCGGGGTCACCCAGGGCATTTAATTATGGTTTTCTTTTTCTCTTTTTTTTTTTTAACTTTCCAATCTGGGAAGAAAACATACAAGAGTATATATTGACCCTAGCATCATTCTAAGTGTATAATATAAAACTTTCCCTTCTGTGACTTCACACTGAGTTATTCTGTTGTAATTGGTCTGTTGCTGCAATCGCTTCTCCTGGACTTGCTCTGTGGGTATCACGAGCCAGACTGTCTCCTAATCCTTTGCATGTAACAGCAGTCAGTGAATATCAGCACCCACTGTTTCTGCTGTACAGAGATCTCACCTCTCATAGGGTGATGGTGCCCTGCACATAGGTTGTATGGGACAGAGTGAAGACCCCACTGAGAGCTTCTGAACCACTGTTGTTGTTTTGACCATACTGCTTAGTAAGCTTGAGGATGCAGAATGTATACCTACGTAGACCAGCCTTGTAAGAAGTTTCTCTGCTTCCTGGAGATGCAGACATTTGAGTGCTGGGTTTGCAGCTTTCCTGGGCAGCTCCTCCACTCTCTCACTGTTTGGCTCCTGCTATGTACGACCAGTGCTACACAGCCCAATATCACAGGCTACATGACGAATGCCCAGCCAATCTTGTTGATAGAAGTTGCAGTTACAGGATATGCGTGGTGTGTGTTTGGAAGGTGTTTGAACAGGGTGGTCAGTGAGCCACAATGCGTGGTTCACTGTTGTTGAGGAATGCTGTAGAAGGGCAGAGATCAACACCAGAGTCACTTCAATGAAATGAAGAATGCTCACTAGGCTTCTGAAATCACATTCCTTCAACAGAGGAGATAAACTGTGGCGGGACAGGGAAGAATTGACATCTGATAGACCATGAGAGAGGCTGTGAGCTGCTGCCGTGGTTACTCTTAGGGTCGCATGTATCTCTGTCTGCCTGCTTGTTGGTCGTTGTGGGCTTGTGCAGGCAGCCCTAATCTTATATAGGCTCTTGTGTGGCTGGCCCATGGAAATGAAGACAACAGCTCTCGTCTTATGCTATTGGGGTCTTAGAGATTCGTAGGAAGAAGTTTTCATGCATAGGAAACAAAACAAAACAGTTCCCATTTCTCCCAAATACATAAAAAAACCTAAGTGTGAAGCTTGGAATATGAAGTGTTCTGTCCCAAAAGACACACCTGTTTAAGTAAGGCCTGGTCCCCAACAAGTGGGACCAGACTAGTGATTGGATCAGGAGGGCTTAACCTAATCAACGGATTAGGCCATTGGTGAGCTCATGATTTGACAACACAGCTGAGGGGTGGTGGAAATTTTCTAGTGTGAGCCTAGCTGGAGGAAGTGGGAGGCTGTGGGAGCTGTTCTCAGCGGCTGCATCTGGGTCTTTGTTTTCTGGATGCTGTGGGGTCAACTGCCTTCCCATTACTTCTTCCTGACGGCATGATATTTTCGACTGTATTGGAGCCAGCTAACTGTGCACAGTACCCTCTGACACTGTAAGTCAAGTTGTTTTCTCAGCCGTGAAAAGTGACCAGAGAGTCGTGCCCAGGTTTGTAGTCTTCTAGACTGATAGATTAGAATGCTAAGGGCTTAAAGGGTTTTTAGGCTTTAGAGCATGACATGGTGTTGTTGCCTTCCAGGCATGCTCAGAAGCCTCCTTTAGCTGCCTGCCCTGTTAGTGATATGTCTGTGGGTAGAGAATGTGCACAGTACAGACCTTCTCACAGACAGTTTATTGAGCTCATGCAAGCTATTTGTGAGGTTTCATGTACTGACTGGATGTCTGAAACAAAAGATCCCTCCCTGCTGGGTCACAGTCGGGGACGCTGTAGGTGAGGCAGGACCATGCTCCTTCAGAGGCCAGTAGCAGACAGTCTCCTCTCCTGACCTAGCATCCAAGGGCTGCTGGGTACCATTCCAGTCTGTGTCGCCAAGGCCACATGGTTGTTTTGTACAACTGTGTGTCTGTCTTTCTAATCTCAGAAGCCAGCTGTGTTGGATTTGGGGCCTATATGTGGCCTTGTCTGTGCTGTATCTGAAATGATCCTATTTCCAAATAAAGACACATTTCAAGGTTCTGGGGGTAGTAAGGACCTAAAGTCGTGTTTCTAAAGGGGTGTCTTAATCTGTTCTCTCATTACCAAACTCCACAATTCATGAAGAATAGAAATTTGTTTTTCATAGTTCTGGTTTCCGGGAGGTGCAAGGCCAGGAAGGGTTCAGGCAGATTTGGCTGTCTGCTTCTGCTTCCAGGATGGTGCCTCCCTGCCTTTTGCTCTGGAGGGTTGGGGCATTGTGTCTTCAGACAGCAGAAGAAGGAGAGAGCTAGAAGCTGTGTGACACCTCCCTTGTGAGAGCTTAGACGCCGTTCACAGTGCAGAGCCTGTATTGTAGTTTAGTCATCTCTTAAAAACTACCTCTTAAAATTTATTTTTTCGTATTAGGGCTCAAACCCAGGCCATTGCTTAAGCTAGTAAGTGAATTAGTACTCGGTTATGGGCCGAGTCCAAAGACCTACATCATTTCTGTCATTATTAGCAGTTATTAATTTTTATAGAATGGGTGTCATTATATTTTACATATATGTGTATGTCTATATATTTCACTTTGATCATCTTCAGTTTCCTTGTACCATACCCCTCGCTCGCCCCCTGCTTGCTCTGCCTCTAAGCCCCTTCTTTTACTGTCAATACTGTCTCTATTGTTCTGGAAACATTGTTTGTTTGTTTTTTCTTTTGTTAATCTCTTATTTGTTCCCTTAGAATGAGATTTGCATATTCTATATTTGTGTGTATGTGTGTGTGTCTGTGTGGTGTGTTATGTGTGTGTGGTGTGTATGCTTGTGTAGTGTGTATGTGTCAGTTGTGTATGTGTGTGTGTCTGTGTGGTGTGCATGTGTGTGTGTTGTGTATGTGTGTGTCTGTATGTGTCTGTGATGTGTATGCATGTGTGTGTAGTATGTCAGTTGTGAATATGTGTGTCTGTGTGTGGTGTGTATGCATGTGTATGTGTGTGGTGTGTGTTTGTGTGGTGTGCATATGTGCGTTGTGTATGTCTGTGTATAGTGTGTATGTATGTGTGTGTCTGTGGTGTATGTGTGTGTGTCTGTGTATGGTATGCATGTGTGTGTGTTGTGTGTGCATGTGTGTGTAGTATGTATGTGTCAGTTGTATATATGTGTGAGTGGTATGTATGCTGTATGCATGTGTGTGTGTAGTGTGTATGTATCAATTGTATATATGTGTGCAGGAGATGTGTAAGTGTGTGGTATGTGGCAGATGTGCATGTTGTGTGTAAGTGTGTGTATAGTATGTGTGCATACATACGTGTATGGTATATATGTTTGGTGTGTATGCATGTGTGTGCACATGTATGTGTGTGTGAAATCTAGGATCCAGATGTGAACGAAGACATGGTATTTGTCTTTCTGAGTTTACTTTGGTTGGTGGGATCATGTCTGGCCCCACCTGTTTCAGAAGCATTCCAGCAGTGACGAGCCTGGGTCTCGGGGTTGTTTTATTTTTAGTTTTTTTTTTTCCAGGGACCTCCTTAGTGTAACTACTTTGCAATACCCCCAGCAGTGTTTAAGAAGCCCCCTGCCAGCCTTGCTAACATTTATTGTCATTTTTTTTTTAAGGGATATTCTGACTGAGTTGGGATTTCCCTGATAGTTAAGAGTGTTGAATGGTTTTCAGGTGTATATTGTTCATTTGTACTTTGTCTTTTTAAAAATTTCTTTTAATATGATACATATAGGTGTTTTGTTCTGTGTCTTATACCATCTCCATGCCTGGTGCCCACAGCTGTGAGGAGAGGGTACTGTGTCCTCTGTAACTGAAGTCACAGTTGGTTGTGAGCCACTTGCTGGGAATCGAATCCGGCTCCTGTAGGAGAGAAGCCAATGCTCTTAACCACTAGGCTGGTTAGTTTTATTTGTCAAGTTGACACAAACTGGGGTCATCTGGGAAGAGGGAACCTCAACTTAGACAATACCTCCATTTGGTTAGCCTGCAGGCAAATCCATGGGGAGGTTTCTTGATTTATAATGGACATAGGAGAACCAACTTCCTGTGGGCACTGCCTCCCTTAGACAGGTGGTCCTGGGTTCTACAAGAGAGCAGGCCGTGAAGAGCAAGCCAGGCCTCTGCTTCAGTTCCTGCCTTGAGTTCCTGACCTGGCTTCCCCCTGTGGTTAGTGTCACCTGAGAGTTGTCAGGTGGCATCAACCCCCTCCTCTCCAAGCTGCTTTTGCCCTTGATGTTTCTCACAGCAGTAGAAAGCAAACAAGGACAACCACCGAGCTGTGTCTCCCAGCCTTGTGTGCCTCATCTTTTGAGAACTGCCTGCTGCTCACTTATTAGGACAGCCCGAGGCTTTGGTATTTAATTTATTTGAGTCCTTCATGTGTTGTAGATATTAATCCCCTGTCAGATGCCAGGCTGGCAGATGTTTTTTCCCATCCTTCGGGTGTCTTTTACCTCTGTGGTTTCATTTGCCAGGCCGAAACTTTTAAATTCTGTTTGCCAGTTCTCATCATTAATTTTCTGAGAGTCCTTTTCAGAAAGTCCTTGCCCATGCTTGCTATTTGAAGTGCTCTCTGTTGGCTCTAGCAGTTTCAGAGTCACGGATCTGGCCTTGAGGTCTGTGATCCAATTTGAATAGATTTCTACTGTGGGTTTTTTCTGAGTGAGTTATGGGTGGCATTTGAGGATCCGGAGGGCCTCCTCTTGCTGTCCTTAGATTATGACAGTTAGCAGGGCTTTGTGTTTCTGCTTAGACTGCACCAACCAGCTGCTAACTGGGTGGAACACAGCAGATAGGGAAGATGCTTTCAAAATGTATTTGAGAACGGTGCCTTTGAGGCCACCCCATGGCAAGCCATGATGTGCTGATTGGTTAAAGGGGAAGGCAGGCAGTGGCTGTGCCATGGCAGGACGTGGCAGGGCATGTCAGGAAGATGGGCAGAGCTGACCTTTCCCCACTCTCTGCTGCGGGTCCCAGGCTCTGTTCTCTCTTGTAGTCTTGACTGCATTCATCCTGGGAACATCCCTTGCCTTTCTTTTGGCTTTAGCAAGACGTGTGGCATACGATGATCACCCAGTAAATATTTATCAAGTCATTTCCTACCATCTTCTATGTGTTTACTATTAAACAAAACAACAAAATCAAAACAATTCCACTGTCGAGTTCTACATGTGTTCAGTTTCTTATCAATTTTTTCATTTTATGGAGGAATTGCAAAGACTTTGCTCAGGTCTGAAACCTGTGTGCGTGAAGACATGTGTGTATAGTATGTAATCTGTTGATACATAGCATGTTCTGATATGATTTGACACTTTACTTTTAAGGTATTTTTATGATAGCTTTATTTACTGTGTGTGAGGAGACACACATGATATCCAGGCATGTGTGTGGAGGTCAGAGTATAACTTCTGAGAGTCTCTCGGCTCACCCTATGTGTTAACTGTGAACTAGATTGGCAGCCTTTGTGGCAGACACTGACTGCTGAGGCACCTCCTAGCTCCATTGACACTTTAAATGGAGTTGGATAAATAATCCTTAGGCTGTAAGAAGCTTATATCATACGTTCCATGGAAACAACTGTTTTTTTATTTATGTTTTATTTCTTTAGTTAAAACAACCCATGCTTTTCTTTTCTCTAGAACTTTCTGTTACTTGATGAACTGCCACAGCGCAAAGCCCAGGAACCATCTGATGGCAAAGCCATCGTGCACGTGCAAGATTTTACCGCTTTCTGGGACAAGGTAACTTCCTCGTGATTTCAGAGGCACCGTGGGTGACGCTAATGAAGCAGAGAATTTTGAGAGATTTACAAAGTCTGTACAAGGCAGTCAGTTCATCTACTGAAATTTTAAAAAATTTCTTAAAACCCAAAAACTTGAAAGTTGTTCTTAAAGGAATATTTTTATTATATGTGTATGTGTGTGGTCTTAGTGCATGCTTGTGTGGAGTTGCCCGCAGAGGTCAGAAGAGGGCACGAGATACTCTGGAGCTGAACTTACAGGTGGATACAACATGTCCTGTGAGTGCTGGGAGCCAAACCCAAGTTCCTGGAAGAGCAGTCAGGGCTCCTAACTGCTGAGCCATTTTTGCAGCTCCTGAAGGTTGATATTAGTCACAAAAGCTTTCATCGTTGCCCTGGTTTGACCTGAGTGTGTTGATACTGGTAATATTAGAATGCATGGGGTCATTATGGAATCAGTTAACTGTTCATATTCTATAGGCTAATTGTGCACATTCTATAGGTTAACTGCATATATTCTATAAGTTAAATGTGTGCATTCTGTAGGTTAACTGCATATTCTATAGGTTAACCATTTATTCTATAGATTAACTGGATATTCTATAGGTTAACTGCATATTCTATAGGCTAACTTTGTACATTCTATAGGCTGTGTGCATTCTATAGGTTGGTTAACTGCACAGTCTATAGGTTAACTATACATTTCTATAGATTAACTGCATATTCTATAGACTAACTGCACATTCTGTAGGTTGTCTACATACTATAGGTTAACTGCACACATTCTATAGGTCAACTGCATACTTTTGTAGGTTAACTGCATATATTCTATAGATTAACTGCACGTTTTATAGGTTAATTCTGTACATTCTATAAGTTAACTGCATACATTCTATAGGTTAACTGCATACAGTCTATTGGATAAATGCGTGCATTCTATAGGTTAACTGCATACATTCTAGACTGTCCTAGATTTTTATCTTGTTTTAACATCATCTTGTAGCACTTGAATTGTGTTTTTTCTGAGGGTCACAGAGAGGACCCCAGTATTCTGTGCCCCTGGATAGGATACCTGAGAGGCAATCTGCAGGGCAGAGGTAGCAGGCCAACACAGTAAGCTCTGCGGCTTCTAGGTGTAGGTTTCACATGTGCCAAGCAGACAAGTAAGACAGGTGGGACCAGGAGGGTTTCCCTCATTGGTTCACATGGGACATACGAGCAAACAGGAAGACTAGCAGGGAAGGCCTCCAGGAAGTGCTCAGGCTTGTAGCCTTAGTGTGTCCCTCTGCCCACTGCTTCTGGCCTCCTGCTTCTCAAGCACTGGCTTTGCAGTGCAGAACAGCCTCTCAGTCTGGTAAACTGAGTCACTGAATGGGCACATAAATTTGTTAGTAGATGGTGGTAAGCCAAGAGGAGGTGGTAAGTGAGACTGCCCAGAGATTGACAGGAAGGTACTGCCAGCCCCAGGGTGGAAGGAAACAGCATTCACCGGGAACCCAGTCTCTGTCAGAAGCTGGGAGGTTTGAGTTTGGAATATAGGTGAGAGCCAGATAGAAGCTGAGAAATGGTCCTTCCCATATCTATTTTGCCACCTATTGCCCCACGGTACACGTGTCAAACCACAGACTCCAGCTCTCTTTGTACGCCTGCCCTTGTTTAATCACTGTGTGGCCTGCGTCACATTCCCCTAATTCTGCTGTACTGGCGGCAGATCTACTCACAGACCAACCGTGTGTTTCCAGATGTGGAAAACCACATCCCTGCATTCTCTACACATGGAAATTCCTGCAAGGTTTTCCCTGGCCTGGAAGTTTTTCTTTTTAGCTGCTTAGCATATTCCAGCCTAGGACATTTAAAGTATTGATGGGAGCCATGGCCAAAAGGCCACTGTATCCCAGGTGAATGCTGCTGGATTGGACGCAGCCCTCTGTTACCCAAGTTTCTCCTCTCTCCAGCTCTGCAACATTGGGGTGTCCTGTTCTTCCCATTGGTTTTCATGCTTGTGTTTCCAGACAGAATTGTACCATCTGTCTCCCTGGCTTTGTCTGTGGGATGAGTATGACTCTTACTAGGGATTCCATTTGGTCAGATCCAGAGAGACCAGTGGGTGGGGGAGGAGCACAGACCTTGAGGGTTTCCTGGGAGAAGCTGGAGTAGAAGGAAGAATGTGCTGGACTGGCAGTTGAGACATACTGGGTTGTACTACCGCCCATCGGAAGATCTGGCAGCTCCTGCTTAGAAAAGCTCTTCTCATTAACCTGATTTCCCATTTACAAACTCGGCCTTTCGGCTTCACAGTTTGTGGTCCCAGGAGACTGTACATCTCCAGAGGGGCAGCTCACTACTACTCTCTACTGTGACCACTGCTGTATCTCCAGGGGACGGCACACTTGCAGTGAGGAGGGCTCACCAATGTTGGCATCACTGTGAGACATATTTGGACCCTGAGAGTGAAGGGCCAAAGCCTCCTAAGCTGCCTGTCCTGTCCTGTCCTGTCCTGTACGTCTCTTCTGCACACAACAGAGCATCGCCCAGGCCTGAGCCTAGGGTCAGGGGTCGGGTCGGGGGTTGGAGTAGAGATTGCTCTTTGTTCTAACATGGAGTCTGTGGCTCGTAGATTTTGTCCTCTCCTGTGCAAAGCAGATCTACCCTTCAGAAACTCATTTTCTATAGTTCAAATGGCTGAGTAGCCTTTGGCTCATCATCATCATCATCATTATAATCATTATTATTGTTACTGTGATATCGAGAACCATTTCCCTCAGTGCGCTATAGAGACCACCAGCCCTTTAAGAGAATGCCTTACGAAAGGCTTAGGGTGATGAATTCCAATGAATTTACTACAGCCCTAACTGTGTGGTACTCACAGATGTACCTCACAGGCAGTGTAGATGGTATCAGATCTGGGACTCCACCCTCTTAGAGCAGTCCGCAGACAGCCGCATCTCAGCATCCTGACGCTCCACACTTACCATCCGTTGAGTGTGTTATGCTGTCGAATATTTTGCTGTTAGGTTTACTTACTGTTTGGTGCTCGACACTCTGAAGGTCTGTGCTCCCGATGTCAGTCACCCTCCTCTCTTCCATTTCTCTCGGTTCTGCTGAAGGGCGGCCAAGCCAGGGTGCTGACTGGAAAGGCAGCCTTATTCTGGTTCTGGTCCATGCTACTTCATTAAGGCCTCGGTACCAAACGCTTCTCAATTGATTTTGCAACATTTGTAAATTCTATAGAGATGTGAATTTGATTTGGCTTCTTGACGAAACTTGACTGAGAAACTATAAAACACCTTAAAATTGACCAGTGATTAGTTTCTTGAAATTTAGTGCAGGTTGGATACCTTCTCTGACGTGTTTGAATCGACTGTTCCAGATTTTTGATATTTCCATGTATGTAATAAGAAACTTTGACGATGAGATCCGAGTCTGAACATGGAAATCGTGTGTGCCTCGTATCTACCTTGAAAACATGGCCTTAATGTAATTTATCAGTGAAGTTTTCAGATGGAGTTTCACACTTCGTCTGTCAATACATTGCACCTCAAGGAACCAAGTGTTAAGTTTTTGAATTTGGAATTCTTAAATAAAACATACACAGAGTCTTACATTTTGCTAAATGTGCAGATTGCTCCTGGTTGTGGTTTCTGACAGTGTACTGTGCCTCGTCCTCCTCCCCCACCTGCTGTGTTGGAGCACGTCCCTCCACAGTGTTTGTAGCAGGACCGTGTTGACCCGGTTCAGCCTGGTGTAAGTAAGGCACACCACTTTACTTTGACCTACTAACCTACACCGGGTTTAATGACTTAATTTTTGCTGTTAAATTCAAGCCATCATTACAGCATTGATCATATATATTTGTGGGACTTATTTTCTGTGATGGATTTCATGACATCGAATGCTGTCCTGAGTCCTGAGTGCCTTGCCGGGTTCATTGGCCAAGGCACAGTTAGGGTTGGTATCAAACTGCTCGTCATGGCCGGACATGTCACATTCTTCTGCTGCCACCTCGTGGGAGCTAATGACATAGAAGATTGAAACCTAAGGCCCC
This sequence comes from Rhabdomys pumilio, assembly GCA_030674055.1. NCBI lineage: Eukaryota > Metazoa > Chordata > Mammalia > Rodentia > Muridae > Rhabdomys > Rhabdomys pumilio. The sequence goes on along the minus strand of JANHMN010000001.1, from coordinate 256,062,617 downwards.
AGTGAAAATTTAGGAATGATTAGACTTCTCCTGTGTGGGTTGTTCTATTTAAAATGTTGTTTTAGTGCGTTAGTATGAGCCAAGATTCTCTCAACATGGCTTGCCCTGTCTACTGCTTAAATTTATGGAAATCTGGACTCGTTTATTTAAATAGGTTGAGTTTACTTAAATAAAAAGTGTTAAAAGGCTGTCAAGACGCAACATCTAACGTGAGGGGGAAAGGTGGGCTGTGTGTGTGTCTGTACTGTAGTTTTATTTCTTCTACTGTTAAGTTAAGATTATGCTGTTTCTTTAAAACGAGATGTTATTGTTAACTTTACCACACAGGCATTAGACACTCCAACCCTGCAAGGTCTTTCCTTTACTGCCAGACCTGGTGAGTTGTTAGCCGTGGTTGGCCCAGTCGGCGCCGGCAAGGTAAGCTTTTCGTTTCCTCTTGTCTTCAGGTTAGCTCACTGGGAATTACTTACGTGACTACTAGTCAGGATGGAAGGACTAGGGGAGGGGGACACTTCTTTCTGCCAGTGTGGCCACTGGGTGCGCCAGCATTTTAGGAGGCTGTGTGACTTTTAACAGTTCTTAGGACGTACCCAAGTCATGTCAGTACAAACTTAGCTCAAGTACAGCTATGGTTCCTGCTGTGCTTGGACCCAAAGATGCACAGAGAAGCCCAGGCCCAGGCAGCTGTGGGTCCTGGGCAAGGCAGACAGATGGTCTCCAGGCAGTGTTTCAAGCTCTCGGATCGTGGTAGGCACACACTTGTTAAAGTGGTAGAGGATTCCGTCTGTGTACGATGAAGGCTTGCTCCTCAGAATTCCTTTAAATAAATACCTTCTGAGTGCATTGGATGTACAGTTGGTGCACGGCATTCTGGGACAAGCACTTCAAACACAGAAGGTCTGGGTTATCAGGATGCAGCCACAGCTTCCCTCAGTATTGGATGTGTGAAGCTTTTATTGTACTGGGGCTGTATTGCTGCCAATGTTATTTTTTGTTTATTGATTGATTGATTGATTGATTGAGACTAGATCTCAAAATGCCCACAATGACCTCAAACTTGTAGCCAAGGATGACTTTGCTTGTCTTGCCTCTGTATCTGTAGTGCTGAGATTATAGGCCTGCGCCATGATGCCCAGCAAATTTTGTGAGTTATACATTGCATTTCGTATGGCATCTTTAATTGCTTATGGCCAACGTTGCATTAGAAGCAAGGGTAGTTGGTAGGATAGGTTGTCACAACCTATTTCTGTAAGCTTTGTTTTTGTTTTGTTTTTAATAAACATCACTTTACTGTGGCCAGTGGTACTGTTTCTCTTTTGTTTTCTTGTTATAATTTTAGTCTAGTGCCATTTTAAATGAGAAGCCGGCACTTGTCAAACCACCGTAGCTGGGCAGTGCCGGAACTTGGTTGATTCTGTGCTGACATTAACAGCCCGTGTGTGTTGTGAACTCTGTTTCAGTCGTCACTGTTGAGTGCAGTGCTGGGTGAGCTGCCTCCCACCAGTGGCCTGGTCAGCGTGCACGGGAGAATCGCCTACGTTTCCCAGCAGCCCTGGGTGTTCTCGGGAACCGTGAGGAGCAATATTTTATTTGGGAAGAAATATGAGAAGGAACGATACGAAAAAGTGATCAAGGCCTGTGCTCTGAAGAAGGTGATGACCCTTGGGTTTCCTATACTCCGTTTAAACGCCCGCCCTTGGGAAGTTTTCTAAGTTACTGTGATTCTTCAGCTAAGCTTTTGGAAGCCGGCCCATCCCCATCCATCACCGTTTGCTTTGGTTTTATTAAGTTCTGTTCCGTTTTAGCTCGCTGTAAGTGCTGGTCATCGCAACCATGAATGCTCACCCTAGGGGCGCACCTCTCCCCACCTGTATCTGCAATCCTTAACTTTAAAAAAAGAGATGTATTTATTTTGATCGTATGTGTATGCATGCCTGCACTCATGCCTGTATACATCTGGTGCTTACAGAGGTCGGGAGAGGGTGTTGAGTCCTCTTAACTGAATTTACATAGTGCGATCAACTTATGTGGGTGCTGGGAATCGAACCTGGCTCCTAGCAGCCAGTGCGCCTAACCAGTGAGCCATCTTTCCAGCACCTGGGCTTTAACTGTTATAAAACATTGGACAGTTCCAGAGGTTATAGTGTATTGAGTCCTTGTGTCCCCATTACACATCATTAGCAACAGTCAACTGGTGACGTCTTTGTCATCTCTAGCTGAGCTTTTGAAACCCCACCCACCCTGATTCCACATTATTTTCTGAGTGATTCTGGACCCTTTGTATTTCATCTCTGAACATTTTCATTGTGTGTGTTTAAAAGAACTGTCGTGAGGTGCCGGAGGGTGGAGGGGTTGTGGAGGTGTGACTGCCACAACCATATCACCTGTAAGGAGATGACAGAATTACTCCAGGCGGTCCACATTCTGGCCAGTCTGTGGTGCTGGGTTCTGATTGTCAGCTTGCACAACCGAGAATCACCTGGAAGAGAGGCTGCAGCCTGGGCCCAAGTTTTGCTTTTTTAAAATTCTACAACACTTTATCAAGAGAGGGAAGATTCTCAGAGATGACTCTGAGCTACCCAGAAAATAACCAGACGAAATATTATATCACACATGACAAGTTTAGTCAAGTTGAAAGATGGTTGACTAAAGCTCTTCATACCTGATTTGGGGGTGGGGGGGGGAGCCCAAGCGATCAGGAACACGTGCCTCGCTCTGGCTGCAGAAACTAGTCAATACTAGATGTAAGGCTTGCCACAGGGCCTGTTTATAGCACCCTGGCCACTCAGCTGCTCTTTTATAGTGTGAGGAAAAGGCCAGACAGACCTCTCAGAGGTGTGGTGTTGAAGACTCTCTAGTCAGCCCTCTGAGGACAGTGTGATCTCACTTAAACAATAGCTGGGATGGCATAGATCGTATTGGTCAGTGGCTTCTATGATGACATAAAAAGAAAATAATAAGGCATTATGTATTTTTATAAATGACACTAGGTCATTTATAATAATAATAATACAAACTAGGTTTGTAATAAGTATTGAATATGCACATTGAATAAGAAAGGGACCCAGCCACAGAATAATCAATCTGTTATAGTCAGTTTGCTGTGTTTATCTCTCTCGTTCACTCTCTACATACCTGTCCTTATCTGTTTGTTTCTCTCTCTCTGGTTCTCCCACTCTTTTGTGCTCTCTCTCTCTCTCTCTCTCTCTGTCTCTCCTTCCCTCCCTCCCGCCCCCCCCCCGTCTGTCTCTGTCTCTTTCTGTCTCTCTCTCTCACACACACATGAATTTGGAGTCTTTTACTATCAATTCTCTAGTGTATCCAGTGTCACTGTCCCCACTCAGACAGGGTCTGGAAGAGAGAACACATCACCTAAACACTCTCAGATCCAGTTGAAACACATCAGGTGACTCCTGACTCCATCACCTTCCTCCCTGTGTGCAGCTACTTTTTGGTTGTGTCTGCTTTAAAGGAGAATGCATTTGAAGCTTTGATAGACGGAGGTGAATGTGGGACACGACATGAAGGCGTTTCTCTTTACTGAAATCATTCAACCCTTGCTGCTCACCAGCCTCCCTGTTTCCAGGGTAGCCCAGCCCTGCCTTTACCCTTACTGCATTTTGGACATCTGTGCAGAAAAGCGGGTCTGGGAACAAGGGCTGCTTCTCCCAAAGCCACCTGGGAGGACTAGACCAATATCACAGACCCAGTAACCGAGGCTCCGACCTTCTCGGTGCTTTTGCATGTTATGCACACTGTAGAGCGAATGAGCGTCCCCTGAGGTCTGGGCTGCCTCGTGGCGTGGAGGATGGTTGGTAGCTTTCCTGTTGTTTGTCAGCAGGGATTGCTGCTGTGATGTTCTCCTTCTTACCCTTGGCATGAGGGCCACTTCAGATGCAGGACTAATCCTGCATATGGGCCTGGCTGTGTCACATGTTCATGTGATGTTGGATGCGCACATACCTGGCTATATCACATGTTCCTCGTGACTTTGGGTGTGGCACCACATTACTTAGCTGTGGTCCCTGATGTCGGCTGCAGGAGGAAAACACAGGCGTAGGGATTCCCAGGAGGTTTTGCCATGTTGCTGGAATGCAGAATGCTATTTATGAAGCTGCCACTCAGCAGATCAACGTCTTTAAGTGGCTGGTGGACCACTTATCGCAATTTAGGATCCTTGGGTCCCAAATTTTTGAGTTGGCTTCAGTGAGTATACAGAAGGAAGGGCCACAAATAATAGGTCTCTGGTCTTGCACACAGATTGCAGGTGAGGGAGAAAAATTCCACATTGGAGTAACACTGTTCAGGGTACCTCCAGCTATATGCCTCTACTTCCTTTATTATTAAATTAGATAATTGTCAATAGATTGACTAGAAAGGCAATGGTTAATTCATATAAAATAAAGACATGGAGGGATTTTGATAAATGGTGGTTTTATCACTGTTTAAATGCTCTTCTGTAAACCAGTGAATAAACTTACAGAACAGACAAGTAAAATGAAGACGTTTATTTATAGACTCTTATCACAGGAATCCTCTAGAAACACTAACGTGAAATCAGAAAACCCAGATCTCTCACATTAGACACATGGACAGCAAGTTGTTATCAATGTAATTAGAAGTAACCGAAATAACTTCATCATTTAAAATCACGTCTGAGGTGAAATAATGAGAAGTTAAATCATAATGCACCTTGAGCAACATCCCTCCAGTTTGGTGACACATCCCCAGTGATATCCACAAGTCACAGAAGTCACAGCAGACATCCCAGGATGGAGCCAGTTAGGCAGCGAATGGAATCCCTGGGGACAGGCAGCTCGGACTTTGAGTCTCTGTCCTTATTACTGCTTTTTTGGCAGATTGTCTTCTCTGAAAGGGGTTAGGATTGCCCTGCTACATACGCCTCATGCTACTTTGAGGATAAAAAGAAAACTTAAAATGAAAGCATGATCAATAGTGTGCATTACAGAGAAAGTTGTCAATGAGACAGAGACCCTCTATATGTTTCCTCCCTTCTCTCTTTTCCCTTCTCTACCTCCCCTCTTTCCACCCTTCCTCACCGTTTCCTCTCCCCTACCCTCCCTCTTCTCCCACCCCTTCACTTGCTCTGTGTGCACATGCGCATGCTTGCTGGCCACGTTACCAGGCTCATAGCTTTTTATTAAATCAGGGCTCCCGTCATAAGGCATCACATGTACAGCAAACCTCCACGGCTGGCTCTGTCTATGCCAGACTTTGCCAGTGCTACTTATCAGTAGTCACAAGTAGATAGTTCTCATGTATGGGGTGTTTTAGACCTGATTGCTCCCCCGTTGTTTGGGGGGATGTTTTGTGATTTCCCACCAAGATTCTGTAATCTTGTCAATTTAATATTCATATAAAGAATGTTGATTTGGATACCTTCCTAGATTCCCAAAGGAAAGTTTCCTTCCTTCCTTCCTTCCTTCCTTCCTTCCTCCCTCCCTCCCTCCCTCCCTCCATCTCTCCCTCCCCGCCTTCATTTCTTGGCTTTCGAGTCACAGTGTCCTTATTCCATCTGGTCTGCACCTTGTGTAGACTTTGTTTACTGTTCTCCCGTGCTTGTGAGCAAATGGCTCAGGTGGAGGGCTGAGTCAGGGATGAATGGAACAGTCATGAAGGCACAGTGTCCCCTGGTGAAGTAAATCTATAGCTTTGGAAGCTACATTATGTTCCTGTAGCTCTTGTGTCTACTCTTTAGTGACAGACTTGCCTGCCTCGGAGCAGTGGGCATCTCAGTTTGGCCGTCACTGGGCGTCGGATTTATCCCCCAAGTCTGTATCCACCACCTTCCCACATTCCCCATTATGACCTGCTCCTACTTCTGTACCCAAAGCATCATGGTCCTTCGTAAGCAAGTCCTGACAGCTGTGGCGTTGGAACTTGTCTAGTGTGTGCTGCTTTCTGTCCGTGTTCCCTGTGGCACGGGGACCTAACTGCTCGCAGCCTCCAGGCTGTTACAGCAGTTCCTAACGCTGGCCCTGCTTGCCCCTGTGAGTGATTCCTTGCACAGCATGGCAGATCATGTCATCCCTCGAATTCATGGGAATGAAGCTGGGGTCTGTCTCTCCTCATCAGCCTCATCTCTTATCATTGCTCCAACTCTGTGGTCTCAAGGTTGCTGTCCTTTGAATATGGCAGATACATACTAGCTCACAGATCTAGAAATTATTCCTTCCTGTATATGATGTAATCTATTTTGTCCAGGTTTTGCTAGCCCTCTCCACCCTAGGCTCTCTTTATCTGAACTCTGGCTGACTGTTCAATGGGAAATGATGTCCCCCACCCCCCAACCCCAACTCCCACACCTCCCCACTCCACGTACCCCCACCCCACACACCATCCCGTGACCCCCACATCCCTGCCACTCACACTTCCCCCACACCTGCCCCCTATTCCCCATGCTCCCACCCCCCATACTCCCCCATGCCACACCTCCCCCATTTCCCTAGCCACGAGCTTCCTTAAGCCTTGTCATCTTGTTGACTTTTCATATTGTCATTTTTCATTACAAATGCTTTCAGGACTTCATCTCCTCCATTGCCATTCACCATGCCCAGAACACTGACAAGCCTCTGGTCACTTCTTAGCACATACATACCTTTTAAAATGGCTAACTACCTAAATCCTCAGAAAAAGTGTAGTGTGGAAATACCCTTTTCATGCTTTGCTGTTGATTAAATGCACGTGCTTGTTCTCCACACCCCCGGCCCTGCCCCCTGCCACCACTGCCTCTGAAGTCAAGCTGCTGAGCATAAGAAGACAGAGCAAGCATGAGTCTTCCCTCCCCCACCCTCTCTTTGTGCAGGACTTGCAGCTTCTGGAGGACGGGGATCTGACTGTCATAGGAGACCGGGGAGCCACGCTGAGCGGAGGCCAGAAAGCACGGGTGAACTTGGCACGGTAACTTGCTGTCCTCTGACACTCTGCATGTGCCTTGATGAAGCTTCAGGAGATGGGGCGAGTGGTGTCTGCTCACCACTCAGGACCGTGTGATGCACTGGTTTTGAGTAATTTCCCTAAGTACTTCCAATGAGCATCCAATTGCAGCAAGCCGTGATCCTTCCTACAGTGACCAACGAGGTGCTCTCCGCTCTGATTTCTCTCTCTGCCTTTCAGGGCAGTCTACCAGGACGCCGACATCTACCTCCTTGATGATCCACTCAGTGCTGTTGATGCAGAAGTGGGCAAGCATCTGTTCCAACTGTGAGTTAGTTCTGTCTTATGTCAGCTCGGTGTTCAGGAACCCTTTCATGGCCCCATGAGGGATTTGTAATTTCTACAGCTTCCCTCTCCTCTGTTCCCCTCCAGATGACCCATTTGACAAACGCAAGGTCAAGGTAGAAAATAGAGCAGATGCTGCCAGGGCAGGGAAGTGCACAGAGCCCGTGTGTTAGAGTTTAAAAACAGAAGGCTCGTCCTGTAAGTCTGTCCTCTGGTTTCTTGAGGTTCCTAGTCAAGACACTGGATGACCTGGGCCCCAGGAAGAAGAAAGATGTGTAGGTTTAGAAGGAGGGAAGGGGCTTGGCAGGTTGGTATTGGAGAGTCAGCACCTTTCTCTCTAAAACTCTTAACTCCAAAGTTGTCTTTTACTTGGCGTGTGAGGATGGGGTTTCAGTGGCAGGGTAGCATAGGGCCTCCATGGACAGGCCTTTTTGTTTGTGTTAATCGGTAGGCTGGGCCATTTGGGGACAATGACTGGAAGATTTCACTCCTTCTGGTAGAAGGAGCAGTAGACACAGAGGTATGAAAGCACAGACAAGCAAGGCACTAGAGGCACTGGAAAAGAACAGCAAACACACATCTCCCTCGAGGGGAGATAAGCATCATACAGCAATTAAAAGCCCCAGAAATGCCAACATGCAGGTCCCAGGCTCTTTAGCTCTATGTGCCAAAGTAAAAGGCAACAGACTGTGTGGCTCACACCATAGAACTTCCATCTCTCTGAGCCATGAGTCTGAGGGGAACAGACACTGTTGGCCCAGCATGCTTTCCCACTTTTCCTTCCTCAGATCTCCTCATCAAAGGACACCAGTCAGGGTGTTTGACCCTCATAGCCACTCTTAACTTTCTCTCTAAAGACTCTTTCTGTAAGTCATTAGGTGTTGCGTAGATGAGTTTAAGGGATGGCATTCAGTTTAGAACAGATTTCAAACAGAGTCAAGATAACTGGTGTCCAAGCTCTGGACTCTAGGACTGGAACACAAGGTCATCTGCTGTGCATGGCCTTCTGGGGCTTGGTGTTCAAAGGAGAGCGACTGCTTCTGTACCAGCATGGGATGCACACGTGTCTGCTGTTGCGGTGATGAAAACATCCTGGACGCGGTGGTAGTGATGGCAGGACAGCAGTGTGTACTTCACATGCTGTGAATGAGACACTTAAAATGGTTAAAGTAGTGACTTTTATGGCCTGCACATTTTACTACGATAAAAATAAAAATGCATGCCTGGTAGTGTCGAGTCTTTCAGAGTGCAGAAAGTGAGAACAGCTGCCAGTTGGCTTTGACGAAGCTCTCTCATCTGGCCCTCTTTTTCTGACTTGATGGATTCTGGGCAGAATCAGCCCTTTGTCAGTTGGGTGAGCCTTGAGTGGATCCATTCAGGTTCCCCATCACTTGGGGACTAATTCTTGCTGGGATGCTGTACTGGAGTCTCTAGGGAGGAGAGAGGACCGCATTTTAATTGCTGTGTATCAGGATGCAGATCACAGGGGTGCTCCCAAGTTCCCCTTTGCACACGGGTGTTCATAAGGTCTCCTCGAACCTTTAATGTTTTAACGGCTTTGGATAGACACTCGATGGAAGCAAGCTTGTTAAAATTGTTGCTTGCTAATCGAAACCACGTTCTTGGGGGGGGGGACTTGGAGCAGGGAGCACGAATGCAATTTAGGAAATCACTCAGCAGCAGCTGGAGAATGTTCTCAACGAGTTAGAAAATTGGATTGAACAATATGCTATGAAAGATGGCGGCCGTGTCGAGGTTTGGAAATGTGAAGTGTTTTGTGTTAAACACGAACAAGCCCTTCTGTTTGTCATTAACATTTTACTCCAATCTCGAATATACATCCAAGGTCATTAAGGTTTGCGAGCTTTACAACTAACTATATGGTGCAAACAGAGGGAGTGGAAGGCTGATGCCAGTCCAATCTAGCTGTGGATTCTGCACTGGGGAAAGTCTCAGACTTACAGATGGCTGCCTCTTCCATGGTCTCCTCAGGGCTATCCAGTTAGATCTCCCACACTGCTAATCCTCCTTCATCCTTTATAGGAGCTATGACAAAATGCCATAACTGGGCAGCTTATAAAGAACACACATGTATTTCTCACAGCCTGAGATGAAGTGCTAGCAGATTTGATGTCTCATGAGGACTCAGATTCAAAGGTAGATGTCTTCTTGCTTTGCCCTAATGACAGAAGTGGTCGGTGCTTTGGCTCAGGAACAACCCTGATCCTGTCCATGACGGCAGATTCCCTGTGCCTCACGCCATCACACTGGTGATTAGGTTTCAGTGTATGAACACACGGAGAGACAAGGGCGTCAGCACCCAGCAGTGGCTTCCCTTCCTTCCCTGCTTCAGGCTTTTGTATGCTCTCACCACTAGGATGCAGTTGCTCGTTCCAGAATGGGAGACATTGTTCTTTGCAGTCTGCCCCACTGCCGATGTCCCTGTAATCCAGCACTCGAGCATTCCACCAGCATTTTACATATGTTGGCATGTTGAATGATGTCACTCCTTCGCAGCCTGAGGACTGTGTCTCAGGAGGAAGGCGACTGGCCTGCATGCCTGCCTCTGTCTTCTGCACCTCCAAGAAGCATTATGGCTTTCTAGAATTGTGTCTGATAGATTCTCAAAGCCCGTTACCCAGAGCATTCAATGTGGGTTTCTGCATTGCCTTGTCTTCCTGCCCACACAGGTCTGAGTACATGGAAGCTGTCTCAGTTAGGGTTTTACTGCCATGAACAGACACCATGACCAAGGCAACTCTTGTAAGAACAACATTTAATTGGAGCTAGCTTACAGGTTCAGAGGTTCAGTCCATTATCATCAAGGTGGGAACATGGCAGCATCCAGGCAGGCATGGTGCAGGAGGAGCTGAGAGTTCTACATCTTCATCTGAAGGCTGCTAGCAGGATACTGGCTTCCAGGCAGCTAGGATGAGGGTCTTAAAGCCCACACCTACAGTGACACACCTAATTCAACAGGGCCACACCTAATAGTGCCACTCCCTGGGCTGGGACAAGCATCTACAAACTGTCATAGAAGTATTCCAGAGCCATGACACCCACCAGGGTCACAGAACCCCTGTATCACCGTAGTTCCTTCCTTGCAGAGGGGCCTTCTCCTCCCACACTTTCAGAAGTAGTGGTTTCCATCTTGCTTCTTGTACTCACATCATGACACCACGATGCATTTTCTATATTTACCGTGTCTCCTCTGCATGAGCCAGTGTGTGTATCTCAGTACCCAGTGCCTGGCACTATATATATTAACTAAATAAATCCAAGCAGTTATTGACTCTTTCTTACGTGTGCCCCTGGCACTACCACGGAGGTATTGTGGTGTTATAGTGGCTTGGTTAGCTCTCCGTGGTTCTTGTTTAGGATCAGAATTAAATGGTGAGCCAGTTAATATTGGTTTGACATAGAAAGGCAGAGTGGCAGATGTCTACAGAGTAACTTAGGAGGCAGCGGCAGGAGGGTTCTTGGAGTTTAGTGTTATTGTTTAGGGCCAATCTATGCAATATGCCAAAGACCATGTCTCACTCTCGGGAGTGTGTGTGTGTGTCTGTGTCAACCCAGTCAGCTACACAATGCTACACAAGTGGTTGTGAGGTGCCCAGCAGCCTACGTTGATAGGTCTATAACAGAGCTCCCGCACTTAAAAGCTCCTGGAAGCAGGAGCAAACATTGACAGAGCCAGAGGAACAGGAAGTTACTGAGAGATCACATCTCCTCGAAATGTCAGAAGCGACACCCATTAATCCTCACCAGCATGGCCGCTTAAACAAAACCTCAACAAGGATGCCAGCATTAGGCATGCTAACACGGAAGGAAGAGGAGCTCAAGAGGTCTCAACTCTAGACAAAGAGCTACAGGCTACTACTTCATAATGCTGAGAGATGGAGAAAGAGTCTTCCCCTGGGAAGAGCACAGCAGTTGGTTATCCAGTACCAGATGGTCAGCCCTGAGAGCTTACACATACAAGTAACATTACACAGACTGCAGGTTGTATTTGTATATTTAGGTATTTGTGTGTGTCTAAGATCTATGATGTCACTATGATGTCACTAGCTCTGGGTAGTTGACTAGGTTTCCAGTGCTGAGCATCCTTTCCCTCCTGTTGAGAGCTCCCCCAGTCCAGTTAGAGAGTGGCAGGTCACTGCTTAGGTATGAGTGCCTCCGTTGCACCCTTAGGCTGTCAGGCCGTGCTGGTTGTCATTGTGTAGGACTGTGGATTGCTTTCCTTCTTTGGAAGTTTGCATAGCATGTGTTTGGAACTTGTGATAGTATGAAAGCTATCTTCAGGGAGAGGAAGCCTTACTTTTAAGATCAAGAAACTAAGGTTCCATGAGACTTAGTAGCTAGTAAGAGCAGACAGATTTGAAGAGCTTGATTCCACTTCTTTCCATGGATCTCCACCTGACAGCCAAAGTCTGCTGGGTTATGGCCTGCAGCCCTGGCAGTCACTCTGTGTGAGGACTGCAGAACCCAGGGCAGATGCAGGAGCTTTGTGGGTGATGGCCCTTAGCCTGCTCCTTGTTACCTAAAGGTGTGCTAAGGCTGGGCTCTCCTGGGTTTGCTGTGAGCATGTGGGGACACTCAGAAGGCAATAGTCACAACCTCAGAGGTTGTACACTTGAGGCCATTAGTGCCTTTTCTTTTAAGATTTGCAACTTTAGTCCTTAAAGAAGATAATTTGCTCCCAGAATGGGGGAGTCGGGACGTTGCAGGGTCTGGTGTGGCCTCCTCATTCACTTCTTTGTCCACTGTTATTTAGGTAAAGAGGCTGGAAAATGTACATCAGGAGAAGTTACTGAGGTTCTAAGGGTTTACTTGTTTTTTTTTTTTTTCTTATTATTCATTTGTTGTTGTTGTTATTTTGAGACAGAGTCTCATGTAGCCCAGGCTGGCATCAAACTTGCTAGACAGTGGAGGTTGTCCTTGAACTCCTGACGCCTCAGCTCTTCACCTCTGGGATTGTAGGGATGCACCACCACAGGTTGTGTGATGCTGGAGTTCAAACCCAGGGCATGTGCTCGGCCAACTGAGTTCTATCCCTAGACCCTAAGACTTTTTATTAATTAATGTATGCATTGTAAGTACTCACCTATGCAACCATCCTATCAAGATCTATCCACATTTTCATGTGCAGTAATTCAATTCTTACAACACAATAAGATAACTCGAATTGAGTTGGAGAGATGGCTCAGTGGTTAAGAGCACTGGCTGTTTGTCCAGAGGTCCTGAGTTCAATTCCCAGCAACCACATGGCGGCTCACAACCGTCTGTGATGGGATCCAATGCCCTTTTCTGGCACGCAGGCACACATTTATGGAGAACACTGTGAACATAATAAATAAATCTTAAAAAAAAAAAAAAACCAAAAAACAAAAAGACAAGATGAATGGTACCTGAGAATATACACCCAAGGTTGACCTTTGGTCCCCATCATAAACACATGTATGTAATGTGCATATAAAAAAAGATATCTAAAATTTTAGTCAAGTTGTGTTTTAGAATACTATTTTTGTTTAATTACTTTTTTCATGTGCCACACAAATTTCATTTTTTGTCATATAATATATAAATTTGCATAATTGTTAAATTAGTTTGAGAAGAAAAATTAGCAGTCGTAACCCTTTCCATTGGCCACTTTTAGAACAAGGCTCAGGTGCTTGCTCGTGGGTTTGATCACTTAGCCCAGATTATTAATCTATTTTTATACATAATTTTTAAGATTCAATTTTTATTACTTTTCAGTCCTGTGTGTGTGTCTCTGTGTGGGCTTGTGCCCATAAGTATAAGTACCCTCAGGGTCCAGAGAGGACCTTGGATGGCTTGAAGTTGAAGTTATTGTAGCTGTTGTGAGAGGCCCACTGTGGGTGGTGAGGATAGAACTCAGTTCCTCTGGGAGAACAGTGTCTACCGTTAATTGCTAACCCGTCTCTCCAGCTTGTATTTAATTTGTGTTTAAACATCTTTAAAAAATAACACACTGTTGCTGTGTTGTCATTTTCTCATTATGGCTCGAGCGTCTCTTTACATAATGCTTGGGAGAACCCTGCTAATGTGCTTTCTCCTCTGGTGGCTCTTGTTTGCAGGTGTATCTGTCAGACTTTGCACGAGAAGATCACCATTTTAGTGACTCACCAGTTGCAGTACCTCAAAGCTGCAAGCCACATCCTCATACTGAAAGATGTAAGTAATTCCTTTTTTAAAAGCAGACTCGGAGATTTTAATACAGATTCTAAGTAGTGGCATTCAGAGAAAGAAACACCCTTGAGAAGAAAGTAAATCAGACCCACAGGCAAGGTTACCAGTTTCTTGTAGGCATGTCGTGAGTGTGAGTAACTTAGATGTCCACTGGACCAGCCATACTCCCAGGTGTGTGGAAACTGAGGCCTCCCATCCGGCTGTGCTCCTGGACTCCTGAGAAGCTGGGAAGCTCCCTTTCTCCCTTAATTCCACGTCTGTTTCCTAGAGTTGTGATTCACATCTTTGAGGATATCCAAAGGACTTCTAGAAATACCAGTATGAGGTCTGGGGATGTGGCCCCGTCGGAAGAGAGCATGCCTGGCATGCACGAAGGCCTGGGTTGCATCTCCAGCAAGCCATACACTGGGTGTGCTGGTACACCTCTGTATTCTCAGAGGCAGAGAGGGGAGGATCAGAAGTTCAAGGTATTCTTAGGTAGACAGTTCAAGGCCAGATTGGGATTCATGAAACCCTGTTAGCAAGCTAGCTAGCTAGCAAGCAAGCGAGCAAGCAAGCAAGCAAGCAGCAAGCAAGCAGATGATAACAAGAAAAACCCTAGCAGGAAGTCGAAACACCAGGAGAGGACAAGTTAGTCCTCATACATACAGATTATAAAATTACTCCCTCAAATTTGCAAGCTCCTCTAGGGAGATAATTTGGAAGTTACTGATATTAAGACATCTTCCATGTGTCCTAGATTGCCATCTACTGTTTGCCTAAAGAGTATCTTTTACAACAAAAACAGGGATTGTGTGAGCAGACCCCCTGCTCAGAGCTGCCTGGCCACTGTGGCCACTTGACAGTACCCTGCACAAGTGCTGCGGGGTGCTGATTCATGATACAGAAGCATGCCAGGCGATCCCCTTGCCACCGTAGGCCTCCATTCCACTCAGAGTGAGGGTGATGAGGCTCACGAGACAGTGACAGGAAAGTAAAACGACGGAGGAGGAGGGCCTTCTGAGGCAGGTGCTAGAGAAAGGGACTTCCTGGCTGTTTGGATGAACAGCATGGAGTCTCCATGTTTGTGCTGAGTGACCCAGGCCTAGAGGGAGTTGGGGTTAGAGCACAGGACAGTGGCTTTGACTGACATGGCCCCTGTTGTTTTATACATAGCAGGGAGGGAATGTGGTCTCATCTGAGATTTTTGCCCGTCTCTTCCCCCTGCTAGGCTATAGCAGTGACAATTAGAAGTCAGTCTTGTAGTTCAGAAGGTCAAAGAATATTCTTAGGTCGGTGAGTCAGTTGCCAAGACTGCTGGGAGCTGAAACTGATGATGCTAGGCAGCTGCTGTCTCGTTGGGCCACAGCCAGATGTGTGTTAGGCCCCAGTGTCTCTGGCAGCCCTGGGGACATCCCTTTCTGGCCTCTTTTACCCTTGGCCTTCTTTGGCCTGTAGCTGCCATATTCCAGCTTCTGTCTCTGTCGGCATAGGTGCAGGCTGTGTTTGTCCAGATATTTTCTTACTACTGTGCCCTGGTCTAGCATGACTTCACTTTCACCTGATTATGTCGGCAAAGGTCCAATTTCTCAATAAAGTCATGTTCATTAGTTCCAAGGCTGCATTGTGCATTGTCTTCAGGGATGGGGCCACCATCCTGATACCCCCCCCTCCCCCCAAAAAAATCTTACTGAGATCAAAATTAGCAGGAAGTTTTCAGAGCTTCTGGTGACTTGCTGAGTCTCCTCCTTGGCATGCTTCCTTTGGTGCCTAGGTACCTCTCCTCTGCAGTGGGGGTGGGGGAGTGGCAACAGCCCCCTGAGCGCTATAACACATGTTATTTATTTATATGGTAAACTCTGGCTAGCAAGCATTGTTCATTTCTATCTTTGGCCAAGGGATCACAGAAGGATCCTACGGTTTAGATATAGCTTAGCTATCTGTGTTTCTTGATGTGTGATGAAAGGCTCGGTCCTAGGGGTGGCGCTCCTGGGAGGTTCTGGAATAACTAAATAAATAAATAACACATGTGTATTATTTCCTCTGCTTTAGTCAGCATCGAGTTAACCAGTGAGAAATTCCAACAAAACCTAACAAAAGAAAATGTAGTAAGGCAAAAAAAAAAAAAAAAAAAAATCACATTGAAGTTGGACGCGGCACAAGCACCGGAGACCCACTCACTCACACACTCAGGAGTTCCATGAAAATGCTAAACTGAAATCTATAACACATACACAGATGACCTGGTGCAGGCCCACGTATGAAATGTGCTTGCTGCTTTGGTCTCTGTGAGTTCGTATGAGCTTAGTTGATTCAGAGGGCCTGTTCTCCTGGTGTCCTCCATCCCTACTGGCTCTTATGTTCTTCCTCCTCACTTCTGTGTTTCCTGAGCCCTGAGGGAGAGATTTGATGGAGAGGATAAGTCATTTCATAAGCAGGAAGGGTCAGAGAGTCAGTGCCTGTGTGGACTCCCTGTTGAAAAGCCCTTCCGGCTGCAGTTGTGGACGGGTATAAGGAAGAACTCAAACAACACCAGACACACTGAGACCCCACCTCCCAGAGGTTCCAGAACCTCCCAGGAGCGCCACCCCTAGGACCGAGCCTTTCATCACACATCGAGAAACACAAATAGCTAAGCTCTATCTAAACCATAGAATCCTGTGATCCCTTGGCCAAAGATAGAAATGAACAATGCATGCTAGCCAGAGTTTACCATGTTTGTGTGCAGTTCTTCTCAGAGAGAGAGAAGACGCATTATTACGGCACATAGGCTGCGTGGCGATGGTAGAGACCCCGCAGAGGTCCTTTAGTGCTTCCTGGGTAGTTAATGCGGCTACCAAAGAGAGGTGAGGAAGCTGTCAATCAAAGTCCCATCAAATAGATTCTCACCACAAAGAAGATTATAGAAGGCAGGATGACTGCCCCCTTAGCAACAACTTAGTGTGTCAGCCATTTCCTATTCCCCTGGGAAGAGGAGCTCAGATTCCTCAAGCTGGAAAACAATTAATTTCATGTGCAAAGAGCTGGATATTCTGCCTGCAGAGCCAGTAGGTATAGAATAGCTTTGTCACCTGTCTGCACATGGGGACTGTTTTCTGACATCCTGCCTCCTGCATATTGTGGGTTTTATTTTTAGTACTCAACAATTAATTCGCCCACTAGCAGAGACCCTGGAGAAATGAAGACCTGCTCTTATTATTAGTCTGGCCCCTGTCTAACAGCACAAAGGATGGCTGCCCCTTTGGCCTCCTCTCTCAGTTTTTAAAGCTGATAGGGAAATGTCCTGTCTACCAGAAGTTTCCTTGTGTGTCTTACTGATCCTGAGAGGAAGAGCATAATTGTGTTAACAAGTGTTCAAATTGAATCTTATCTTCTAAGGGCCACAGGATGTGATGCCTCAGGAATAATTTCCTTATTCTTTAGCTGTCAGATTATTTGAAGCCCACCAGCAATGGGATTTTCCTCAGTGGACCACCTTGACTGGGGGTTGGGGTGGGTGTGGGGCAGAGGACAGGGGAATAGGTGGGGCCCAGGGCCAGTTTTTATACCCTGACCAGTTTTCACTTCAGAGCTACTCTCCTTTGACTCAGCGCCGCAGGATTTCACCCAGCAATCATTTGGGACATTAGATCAATCATTTGGGTCTCTCTTCATGGAATAAAACATCGTGAAGATAGTTGTACATCATTTCCTTTGGTCGGGAAGAAACCGCCTGATTAGATGTTGTGTGGAATGTTGAATCTTTGATGAGGATCTTACATTTGAGGGAAAGTTTTAGTCTAAGACCAGGAAGTTTGCACATGTCTTATCTCAGAGGGGGTGGCCAGCTAAGGCTGGGTAAGCTCATCCTACCTAGGCAGAGATACTCCCCCTCCCTGGCCCTGTGGATTCTCCCACCATGTCTGTTTTTGCCTCCTTCAGTCCCCATTGTATGTGCATCACAGAGCACATTGACAGGTTGGTTTCATATTGCTTAGCATCTAGAATTTGGCAGAAGGCAGGATTCTCACTTGGGCGACTAAGTTGAGCTACTACGTACTTGTCAACCATGTTCACAGACCTAAGAGCAGTCATGACTTAAACCCAGTTGATTGGAGTTATCAAATACAAATGTCTCTGAAATTCCTTCTGTCTTAGGGTGAGATGGTGCAGAAGGGGACTTACACCGAGTTTCTGAAGTCTGGCGTAGATTTTGGTTCCCTGTTAAAGAAAGAAAATGAGGAAGCAGAGCCTTCCCCGGCCCCAGGAACCCCGACACTCAGAAACCGAACCTTCTCCGAGGCCTCGATTTGGTCTCAGCAGTCATCCAGACCCTCGTTGAAAGACGGGGCCCCAGAGGGTCAAGACGTGAGTTTGTCTTGTGTTACATGGTTCTTTTTTCCCTTGCAGACCTTGTAAGCTTTTCAGTCACTCTGCTGGTGGCAATTGCATTTGTCCTGGAGTTGGACCTGTGACTCTAAGGTGTTACAAAACTGGTGGGATTACAATAGAGTAAAGGGGGACAGCCCTGGCTGTGGCCTTCCCTGGGCTGGAGGACCTCACTGACATCCACAATGGCTGTGTGGCTAGAAGTCCCCAAGGCCTGTGCGACTGGTGGGTGTCTGGAGTTTAGAATTTACCACAGGCAAATCTTAGCGTTTGCATCAGAGACTGAACAAGAGGGACGTTGTAGAGCAGTGCTTCTCGACTGTCCTAACACTGACTCTTTTGCATAGTTCCTCATGCTGTGCTGACCCCCAGCCATAAAGTTATATTTATTTCAACTTCATAGCTGTAATGTTGCTAGTATCACGAATCACGATGCATGTATCTGTGTTTTCTGATGGTCTTAGGCCACCCCTAAAAGGGTCACCCACAGGGGTGAGTACCACTGACTGAGGGTCTTGCTGTGTTCACGTTACATCCGCTACTTTTTGTTATTTGTAGGACATTAACAATGTAGGTAGCTGACTGGAGTTACTTGGCCTGTTTTTGATGCTTTTTGTTAGTCACGAAGGACATAGAGCTGGTAATGTAGCCCATGACAGACTTTTAGAGTTAGTCCCCTTTTTCACTTATGAATCTTACTCGTGACTGAGTGTCCAGTAGTCATCATAGATAGATAGATCCATGTATATCTTTACTTTAGCTCATAAGTCTGTACTATCCCGGAGCCTTTCAAGCAAGTATTCACTAGTGCTCCTTTAAAAAGAAAGTCACCCTGGCCGGCTGGTGGTGCACTCGGGTGACAGAGGCAGGAGGATCACTGAGTTTGAAGCCAGCTTGGGCTACAGAATGAGTACTAGGACAGTCAAGACTACACACAGAAGCCTTGTCTCAGGAAGGAAGGAAGGAAGGAGGGAGGGAGGGACGAAGGGAGGGAAGGAAGAAAGGAAGGCCATCCCTTGGCATCGGCATAGCATGGGATTGGGTCTAGGACCCCCAGGAATAGCAGTGTCCAAGGGAGTTGAAGTTGCTTATGTAAAACCAGCATATGTGCAGATAACCTGGGTACGTCTATATATTTCATGGCCTCTCTAGATTACTTATAATTTGCAATACAATATAAATACTGTATCAGCACTTGATACATGGAATCTCTAGGGAATAGTGTCCATACATGTGTGTTCAGTACAGACAACTATTTTCCCCTCTGAATATTTTCAGTTTGTGATGCAGAATCCAAACATGCCAGGTCTGACTACACACACATGCAACTGTCTTTGCTCTCCACACCCCCAGCCTCCAGACCTAGGAGCTTGGATAATTCCCGTGTACGTGGATATGTCGTCCTCCCTCTCTTGTAGAGGCTTCGACTCAGCTACTCCATTTGGCTAGCAGTTTGAGCCATTCGGTTATTCTTGGTATTTTTGGTGTTGCCGTCAAGCTCAGAGCCTTGCATGGGCTAAGTGTGTGCTGTGTCACAGACCTGTTCTTCCACACTTGTCTGTTTTCCTGCAGCATTGTCAGCCGTCAATGTTTGAAGGCTCTTGTGCTTCTCTTTCTCTTACCACCCCTTTTCCCTTCACAGGCAGAGAACACACAGGCCGCACAACCGGAGGAGAGCCGCTCAGAAGGGAGAATCGGCCTCAAGGCCTACAAGAATTACTTCACCGCGGGCGCCTCCTGGTTTTTCATCATTTTCCTTGTTCTGCTTAACATAGCGGGTCAGGTACATAATGACACCTGTGTCCTCTCATGATATTTACACACGTTCCATGCACAGCTGCTCCATCAGGGTTTACAGTGGGGTGTGCTGTCTGGCTGGAAGCAGCCTGAGTGTGGCTAACCGGAGTCGAGAATTGTATAGAAGAAGAAATTGGGATTACCTTGTAAGAGCTTAGGGGTGACATCTTGTCTGGGAAGTTGGGCTGGGCACAACCCTGAGCTAGCTGAGCGTCCTAATGAATGCTCTGGAAGCCTCCTCTGCGTTCTATGCCTTTACTAACTTTGAGTTTTAAGTTTGGAAGTCACGCAAGTCGTGCCAACGCCGTGTCTCACTTCCTTCCACAGGTTTTCTATGTTCTTCAGGACTGGTGGCTTTCCTACTGGTAAGTTCTTCTGGTCTGAATTAAGGGCTGTACGATCCGTAGGTGGCTCCACAGGTAGCTTCATTTCCCCATAGATATTAGGAAAAGGTAGGGTCTATTAGGCCTTCTGTTCTAACCTTAGTCACTTGAAGAGAAGAAGCAGAGGCCTGCTGGTGGGTGTGACCAACACCCATCTTCATCCACATCTGGTCCTTAGCTGTACCTTAAGAACCGAATGTCACGATTCAAAATTTAAAAGGCAGATGCATAAAGCGTTCTGTGAGCCAAGAATTGCTTTCTGGCACAAGGTATTTCTCTTAAATGGAGCTTCCTTTGTTTTGTTTTTACCTAAATCTATAACAATAATTTTTTCCTTCCATGTTCCTTCCATAGGGCGAACAAGCAAGGTGCACTGAACAACACCACCATTGGGAACGGAAGTGTAACGGAGACCCTAGATCTCAGCTGGTATTTAGGAATTTACGCAGGTAAAGTTAAGCCATTTAGTCTGTTATAGAAGGGACTGGGCTGTTTACAATGAGCCTGTGTGAGTAACCAGAGCTCCTAGGAGCAATTCAGGAACGTCTTAGCAGATTAGGAGACTCAGTCACATTGACTCTGTGAATTAATTAGAATAATTATTATTTTTTTTTAAAAAAAAAATCTACCAGGAGAAAGAGGCTGAATGAAGACTCTTAATTTGCTCTGTACTGGATTTTGAAAGTGAAACTAGGATTGAGCGTTCAGAAAACCAGCCACTGGAAATATGTGGCTATTGTCTATTCTAATAGGTCGCTTTAGCTAAATCTTATATCATTATATGGATGGGCAGGGGGATTAGAAACGGATCCCCACCCTGTGGTTTGGATTGTTCCAATTCTGACTGAGTAAGCCCAGGCCTTTATTGAACTTGGATGGAATCCTCTGGCAGGCAAGGCCCCCCAAATAAAAGCATTATCCCCTCACAGGTATGCAAAGCTCCCTGCAGCACACTGCTCATCTCTCGGGCTTCACTAATTACCGAAGAGGGAAGCTAAGCAGGGAGAAATCCAGTGTGTAGGAATTAAAACTCCTTCTCTTTCCTACCTTGAGACCAACAATGTTATCACGTCTCCAACTGTGTGATTAATTTAACATTTGGTTTGCCAGACTAATATTAACACCACACTCTGTTTTCACGAGAGTGCCTGGGATACGTGTAGAATCACTTTTAAAAAAGAAAATCCTCATCTAAAATTTCAAGTATTCCCACAGGAAACGCTCATTCAGGCTTTCCTTGGCTAGAATGGATTCTCTCTGTTAGAACCCATTCACCGAGGAGGTTTGGAGCTTATTTTGTCGAACTCTTGCTAAGAAACCTAAATCCACTGACTGGTTACCATCCCTACTGGCAGACTGTGTAAAACCTAAAGGGAAATAGATCCATTATCTATTCAAGTAGCATGGGTGGCTAAGGGAACCACCTGTGTCTGGAGTTTAAGAATTAAGTAGCTTTCAGGGGTTAAGGCTGCTTTGTTAGAAGGCAACATGTTTACCACATCAGTTCTTCCCGGTCTTTGTAGCAGTGTGAGCTACAAGCTAATAGATACTAGGAAAGCAGAGTTAGAGATGTAGCTCAGGGTAAAATGCTTGCCTCCTGTGTGGAGAGATGTAGCGTCTCTAGGGCCACACTGCACACCGTGTGTCACCACACACACATCCCCGTGCAGTGGTTATTCAAGAATGCTTTAATTAAACACATGGTTTAGATGCTGCTCCTTTAAAATGCGATAGGTTTTTGTGAGACAGGCATCGAGAGATTAGTCAACTGTTTAGTTGCCTTATGTTAAAACATAATGTGTATGTTTTCCTATGTGTGCAACCCAATGTGGTAATTTCAAATTCTTTAAAGCCACTCAGGGATTTACTATGAGGAAAAGGTAAATCATTTCGATCCTTTTCCCTGTGAGCACTCCGTGTTGGTATCCGAACCCACCACAGGGTTAGATTTGGGGACTTGTAAATAACAGCTGGGTTATGGAGGCAGAAATCTTTCTTCCGAGCTTTTAGTGGGACATACAATTCATTTTTTAAGCCTGCAGTTTAGACTTTATCCGCCCACACTCGTATATATCTTTATCATTCAGCGAGGGAAAAGCACTTTAATTTTTGTCAGTGTGTGTTATAAGTGTGTATCGTGTTTACGTGGAACTTAGATGTTTACGGAAAAGACCTGTGATATCTATGAACTGCATGACCTGCTGTAGCGCTGTGGAGGGATGTAGTGATCCTGTGTGCTCTGGATCCCCATCTTCCTTTGTTGCGCTGTGGAGGGACGTAGCGATCCTGTGTGCTCTGGATCCCCATCTTCCTTTATTTCAGGTTTAACTGCGGTCACTGTCCTTTTTGGCATAGCCAGATCCCTCCTGGTGTTCTACGTCCTTGTGAATGCTTCCCAAACTTTGCACAACAGGATGTTCGAGTCGATCCTGAGGGCTCCCGTGCTGTTCTTCGATAGAAATCCAATAGGTAAGTCCGCCGCCAAGCTCCCCGGTAAACGTGTCTTGTTAAGGCATGCACGCGTTGAGGATCAGACTTGACCATGAGGTTGACCTGACTGGTATTGAAGGTATGTCTAAAACCCCCAAAGCGTGATCACCCCATATTAAATTTCATGTTATCTCATTTGTTATTATATAATATAAATATATTAGTTATTTGGTATTTTGACGGAGTATCTTTCTACTGTAGCCCTGGCCAGACTAGAAGTCACTATGTAGCCCGGGCTGACCCTGAACTGATGACAGCTCTCGTGCTTTTTCCTCACAAGTGCTGAGAGTCCGGCTTGCACCACAGCATTCACTTCAACACTGTTTTAAAAATGAACAACACTCCCACTTTGCTTCTTTGTCTTACCATCGCCCACGACTCAACTCTGTGGCTTCTAAGTGCACTTTGGTTGCACGACAGAGTCTTTGTGCTAAAGAGATGCCCTGTACTTCCTGTCTTTGCATGAATGGACAGAGGCCCCCATGAGGGCCCTCTGCCTACTTGCTTCTGCAGAAAGCTCCTTGATCCAAATTCCTAGAAAGTGTTTGTCATCCTCACAGACCGTGGTCACCTGGGGGTCAGCGGTGGGGCTTGGGGCAGTTTTGTGTATGCAGGTGGTAATCAATAAGACCTGTTGTGGAGGACTGTGGCCTAGAGGGAGCATGGATGACCGTGGATGTCATTAAGGAGCATTTGGATAGTATCCGATGAGCAATTTTCAAAGTAGGATATGTTGGTTAAACATATGGACCCTGGTGCTAGTGGCCACCATCTGGGCACTGTGAAAATCACTGGTTATGGCTACGACAGTGCTCATAGGCCAGGTACTCAATCTCCCAGTGCCTTGGCGTTCACATATGTGAAATGGGGACACTGCCTGTACCCATCTTATTAAAAACTAAGACTTAAGCAGGTGAGAGGTTTTCAGTGTTTCACATGGCTTCAGCTCCACCATCAGTTCCCAGCCAATGACGGCCTTGGAGTTCAGTGTTCTCGCCTGTGGGATGCAATTCTGACATTTCCTGTTTTACATGGTTGTTGTGAGGGTTAAATGAAGCTATTCCCGAAAGTGTCACATATACATCAGTCCCACAGATACTGTGGGTACAAGGTAGAGCCCAGAAAAGAACAGTGCACCACAGTTGGCACGTGTGGTCTGGCTGGGGCTGTGGTCAGGAGGTAGCTGGAGGATTTGATGCTCTGAGCTATGTAGCTGCTCAACTTTGCTAGAGCTTCACAGACACCTGGAACGTTCAGCAGGCCATGCCGTGCTGGGACTCTGCTCCAGATCCTACTTCCCAGGTGCTTCATGTTCAAGACCCATAAGCTTTTCCTGGTACTGATTTTCTTATTGATTGAAGGATTTAGGGCCCAGTCTAAATCTTGGGTAACTAATCTTATATCAAGTCAGAAGGATTTATTTTGCTTCTTTGTCTTGTGTCCATTAGCAGAGCTTTCTTCCTTCAAAGAAACCAGAGCCTTGATGAACCCCAAACATAGTCCTCGCATGACCGAAATGTGAACATGGATTTGTTTACCTCTTTTAGTGGAGTCCTTAAAAACACATTTTAAAACTTTCTAACAATTAAGTTTTCCTTTGAGCAAAATTCTGTACAATTTAAAATGGTGAAGAAATACCTACAGATTATGAATTATGCTATCTACAGTCTATACCATTAATTATTTATGTACAGTAGTCATTATGTAACATATAATGTGTACAGAAGCATCAGTGTTATGTCATGCCTTCTGGGTTACACAGTGTTTGCTGAGCAATGTAAAGACACAGGCAACATGTCTTTAAAAGGTGTTGCTTCAGAGACACCTCTCAGGAGCCCTTGAGGTCATCTGGAGTGTCTCACCATCTCTGTATCCTGGTATCCTCCCAGATTTTAGATAACATAAGGGGACTAGAAAGATGCTTGTCAGCATCCAGTGTCTACTAAGTGAGACGAGGGAGGACATTGGTACAGAAGCGTGAGGTGGAGCCTCAGAGCTCTGTTCCTATAGAGCCCCTTACCATCTCAGGTGGTCTTAAATCCAACTGGGACCTGAGATCCAGCCCTTTTGTCCTTTCCGGTTTCTACCTGTGCCAGAATGTTCTCAGAGACTATATGCTGGAATTTAAGTGTATCTTGGCCTTGCAGTCATGGGACTTGCCATGCTCTCTACTCGGGAGTGTTATCTCTTGACTTGTGTCCTTCCAGACCTCTGGTGCTGAACAGTGGGTGACCTTTGTTCTTGTCCAGAGACCCAGGCTTTCCATGGAGACTGCTTGAAGCACTGGCTTCCGAGCCTTCATCCCAGGTTCACTGAGTGATGTGTAAGGGGGAGAGTGGGGTCAGCCCTCAAGGTACAGGTTTCTTCTGCCTGCTGACACTGCAGAGCTAACGTCAGCATCATATACAGCTGAGAACCAAGGCCCACAACTCTCTAAGTCGTAAGATGTGAACTCACTCTCTCAGTGGGCTTCATGTGTGAGTGTGCAAAGTTAGTTGAGGCGGATTTATATAATATGGCCCCCAACTGTTTAATCTTGACTTAGATTAATAATTAGGGTCAATTTTTAACCAACGTGGTGTGTGGCCTTAGATTGCCAAGAGCCAGCTTTCCCCTTTGCTCTTCGTTTATTTCTGCTTCCTTCTTCTCAGTCCCCGCTCTCTCCTGTCCTCGTCTCCTTTGAGGTGGTTTGGAACTGGCTCATACATCTGTTACAGGGCCTCAGAGCTCAGCTGCAGCCCTCCTCTGCACACCAATGTTACCTTCTCTGTCAGCAGTGCAGCACAAGAAGATCTTAAGAAACAGGCCACACAAACCCTGGGTCAAGGGTGTTAACAGGCTACACCCAACAGGTTTTCCTTGCAGGGAGCGGGCTACTTTGCACGCTGAGCACAAGAGGGCAGCATGAGCTGCGGAATTGCAGGCACAGAGCCCCAGAGCTCTCGCTCGCCAGACCTGAGACTGCTGTTACGGCCTTCCTGGAAAATTCTCCTTTCCTAGTTTGTATCTTTGTACCTTGTCAGACTCGACCGAAAATGTTAAAAGGCATTTTTTTTTTTTTGGGGGGGGGGGGGGGGGGGGGGGGAGGGGGGGGCATTTATTGTGATGGAAACATCAGTCAAACCACTGACAGCCATCCTCCCAGCCCCTCCGGGATGCATAGCCTAATTCAGCGTAGTGTATATTTGTGAAGTCACCTAGGAGCCCAGTCTGCCTGAGCTGCATTAAAGAAATCTTTACATGCTGCTTGAGAACACCTACCATGTCAGAGGGTATTTTGATCCCCACTCAACACTTTCTGGACTAGACTCTGGTATAGGCAGAAAGTGTCCTCTTGGCTGGATGTATTTTATTCCTATAGGTTCGGTTCTGACTTACTGCTGTTTTCCCACCAAAACTTGAGTTCGGGAAGCGGGTGGAGATGATCGCTGAGTTTGAGGTTTATTTCCACACGATGTCTGAAGCCACAGTTCCTTTTTTCTATCCAGTCATCCAACTTCCTCTTTTGCTTTTGGAGACGGGAGAGTGTCTGGTAGTGGCCCCGTCTTCTGTTGCCCAGCTTCGGTCACGCTGCACGTGGCTGACCGCATCAACTTCAGATTCACAGAATTATTCTTTTGGCGTTAGTTTGTCAGTCTGCCTGGGAGAAATAAAGTTGCTGGTACAAGCTGACGTGCTTGTCTGTTTTCTCCGGGAGACACAGAGTTAATCTTGGGTGGTGGTCAATATGTTTATTCACACGATAGATTTTTTTCTACAACGGTGTGTGCGTGCAGGTGTGTGCATTACACGGTGTTAAAAAAAAGGTATCGGTTCATGTCACTATTTTTGGTTAAGTATGTTAGAAGTAAAATCCTGGAAAATAAGGAAAAGAAGCACATTGAATTCTGTTATTTAAATATATATATATATTAAATAGTATAATTATATTAAATTGAGAAGGTCTCCAGTAGTCCTAGACTTTAAGATAGACCCTCTCGTCCCCATCCTAATAAAGAATCTAGAGATTTCATAATCATTAAGATTCACAGCTCGACTGAGTGGGAAATTGGGCTTGTAGATGACGTCACAACTATAAACTATTCTGAATTAGACTGTGCATCCTGGAGGGGCTGGGAGGAGGGCTGTCAGGGGTCTCTCTATTGTCCTCCCTCTCCAGCCTGGAAAGGGAGTCCTAGGAATCCAGGGTAGGTTTCTAAAGAACTCCTGGAAAAGTGGAAAGAGAGTTGAAGCCACATGGTGAGCTACTTGTACCATCAGAAAGGCTGTTTTGCTGGAGCTTCTATAAAACCAATTGTCAACATGCCTTGCCTTTGCCAGAAAAGGGAGAGAAGAAAGTCCTCAATAGAGAAGAAATCTAATTGTAGGATACCCGTGTGTTTATTCAGTTCCAGTGACCACTGGAGTTAGTGCTAAATGCATATTTTAACAAGTATAATACAGCACTGTCAGAATTACCTTGACAATAATAGGCCTGTTAAATTATAGCTCTATACATGTGGAGGTAAAACGGCTGGCTCTGCTTAGCACACATTAATCTATGCCTGTTCACACAAGTGCTTCTGCTGAGCAGGTAGCATGTTTAAACAAGAAATACTGGTCTTAAAACCTCTGATTTATGGTAGGTGTTTTGACACAGCATCATTCAGGCGATTTACAAGGCACGGCTTCGTGTTAAAATATCTCGCCGGAGTCACCATTTGGCACCAACATAAATATTCAGCAATGGTGCTAGAAACGGGCGAGATGCCCGTCGGTGCCAGATCTTTCCCTGTGTTTCCTTTCAAGTGAGATCTGCTGTGGATATGGCTGCAAGAGATGACGCTTTCCCTTCCTTGAGAGCAGATGAGCTGCAAGAAGTTGGAAATAAGAATAATAGCGTCCTGACAGCTCCCGTGGACTCATCCTGCCCACATTGCCTCTAATTCTGGCATAAGGCCTATGGGTTAAAGAAAACCAAACCCTTTTCTTGCTTTATGTGCATTGTAAAGAATATATTTACATGTACATGAGTTAAGTAAAGAGGCCTTTTCTGTTCAAAGGAAGAAGTTAGTCATGTTAGAAAAGCTTTGTTGCTAAACAAAAACACACATTCCCATCTCCTTTTTTCCTTGTTAATAATAACAAACGTGAGTGAGTACAAAAGGATTATATAAAAGACTGCCTTAATCATCGCCATCCTCAATAGCCACATAAATATTATTTTTTCTGGTTTGAATGAAACAGCTAATGGTTTGAAGTAGGTGTGGCAATTAATTCCTGTCAAGTTGTCACGTATTAAAAATAATGTTTTTTTTTCACATAACAATGGTTATATGTACTTAAACTCTTATCGGGGTGATATTAAGTGATATTTTATGGGCGTTGACCGTTTACTGCTAATAGCATAATAAAAGCCTTTGTTGTGAGTTTAAATAGTTACATAGCTACATACATTTGATTGCTGTTGTTATTTCTTCGGTAATCTCTCTAAATGAGATGATTATAGTACTTTTCTACAGCTGGTAAATAGTACACTGTTTTAGTGTAAGTTTTTAAATCTGCTAGAAAGTTTAGAGTGTTCGTATTGCTCTTTATTTGTGGTTTTTCTCCATAATAAGTTGGGCATGGAAATACTGGAAATACTGGCAACTTAGTAACACACACACACACACACACACACACACACACACACAGAGAGAGAGAGAGAGAGAGAGAGAGAGAGCACACACACTTTGTATTCACAGTTGTCTAATAGAACATTTAAAATGTAAGATTTGGGAGGCCGCTACCTTGTTCAAAATGATGATCATGTTGTATTTCAGAAGATTAAAAGGATGACATTTTGCTTAATTATTTCAAATTATTTTTCACTAAGGCATATATTAAATGTTACATGCACATTTATATTTCATCCTTGTTCCCTTTGTCATAAATGTTATTCCTCATTTTGCAGTGGGCGAGCTGGGGAAAATAATCTCAATATTGGCATCATTGAGCCTGTGACATTTTATCTCACATAAAGTATATATATATTTTTGTCTTCTTCTATCCAGTTTACCAAAACTTAAAAAGTTTATCCTGTCAAAATGGTAGTTAGCCTTTATAGCAACTTTGTATTTAGTATCTGACTTTAATGCTAACCTTGGGAATCTGTCTTCTCTGAAGGTAGATAGTTCTATGCCTATGATGTTAATTGTGTATACTCAGAGACATCCAATGATTTGCAATCTGTGTTGTTTAAATTTCCAGCTAATTTAGAGCTAGGCATATGGGCCCTCCTTGGCCCTTGCCATCTGGGACTGGAGTTGCAAGGTCCTTCAGTGCTGTACTCTGAACGACTCCTCCCTGATGTTAGTTCTAGAGCCAGAAATGCTTCAAGCAAATTGTGTATTAAGGAATGCTCATAACGCCTCTGCTTTTGTGCAGCGTTTCCAGAGAAAATGGGTTGGAGTTCTGTCCCAAGTTCATCATGAGTAAATATTGGTGCTATGGAGAGAGTGGCTGGAATACAGCGTAGTATGGGGTATTGCGTGCAAGTCAGTAGGGACTTACTAGGCTAGAGTTCTGTTTGCTCGCTTTCGTTTCTTATAGTTAATTGTGTGTGTACTACCTGTGCCTTGTGTTGGCTTTGCGCTTCCTGCTGTCTTCAAACTTATCTGTTATTTTATCACCACATTTCCCAGACTGGAGATCGGACACTTTGTACTTGATGAGTAAACACTTGATGAGTATTGGTTTGACAGAGCAAAAGCCTCGTAGGCGTGGTCTCATCTCCTCAAACTACGCCCTGGGAGAACAATGGAGTTTGATGGTGATTAGAATAAGACCGCAGCCTTTTGTTTTCTAGTTAGCATATATATGGACTTGAGCTCTGCTTTCCTAAGGGTGGCTGACAATAGATCCTAGTAGAGCAGAGTAGGAGGGCACAGGCGGAAAAGCCAGGAAAAGCCGACACTGATTCTTCAGAAGCTGTGATTCATGATCTGTGGTTCAGGCTCTCTAGATGTTTGCCAACTGAGGAAGAGGGACGGTCAAACACCGAAGAAAGTTCTTTGAGGCTTCAGTGTCCCTGGAAGGGGACTTCGTTTTCCCAAAGCTTGGGGTTTGGGTGCTTTCATACTTGTGTTTTATAAACTGTGTGGCTCCAAGAAAGAGGGGTAGGAACACATCTGTTTTAAGACTTCACCGACGTGTTCAAGCTGCAGTGAATGGGAGGTTGAGGCAAGACGAGGGCATCTCATGCTCCAGTCTGGAGGGGGCTCAGGCCTATGATTGCTTCAGTTCCTTTGTCTCTGGCCTCCAACAAGTGAGGAGAGGTGTTTCTTTTCACAGCATTTATTGCTCAGTTTCTATGGTCTCTATTAAACCTAATCTTCATAGACATTTGCAAACCTAAATAAC
Organism: Rhabdomys pumilio; assembly: GCA_030674055.1. NCBI lineage: Eukaryota > Metazoa > Chordata > Mammalia > Rodentia > Muridae > Rhabdomys > Rhabdomys pumilio. The sequence goes on along the minus strand of JANHMN010000001.1, from coordinate 256,032,765 downwards.
CACAGGCAACAGATTATCTTTTAAAAATATAAAAGTAAGCCAGACACCATCTTGCAGCACTGTTCTCTGATTCTGCATAGAACTGACTCAATTGGAAATTTCCAGCGTTGTGGATGGAGATCTAGATTCACACAGACCCCTCACTCATTTGCATCCATGAGCTGCCTCAGAGTGTATCTCTTCAGCATCTGTGACATCAGTGACTGGCTCTGATGTCATAAGGTTTCCAAAAGTTCTTCTCCTGGTACTTCAGGGTGAGTTGTTTTCAAACTGGAACCACACTAGTGGAGGGATGAAGAAGTTTGCAAACTTGAGTTCATGATTCTGTGTTTAAGATCATAGTGGCTGAGTTACAGCAGACTCAGAAGTCTCTACTCTGATCCAGACACTTTCCTCACCCACCAGAGAAGTCACCGTGTTACTGCTCAACCCAGGAACCAGGCAGGGGTGTCCAGAGTTTCCCTTTATGAAGACTTATGTGCACTCTGTGCCTTCTAGAAGTCTCGACAGGAAATAGAATATAAGCAATGATATTTTCTCTCTTAGTAATATTATCTTGCAATCAGCCATAATCCATTGAGTGTTCTCATTCTTGGAAACCAGGATTAATCTTTGAGGGAAAAAAAATTCCCCTCTTTAAGTAGAAACCCTTTAATATCTAGAAGAAAGACTCGACAAGCTTCAAAGTACGTTTTGAGTGGAAGTTTATTAAAATGCTGTGGTTGTGTAGAAAGCTATCGCAGAATCAGGTTCTCCGGTCTGTCTGGAAATTCTTTGCTTTCATTTCTTTCTTTTTTTTTTTCTTACATTTGCATTTTAATAGATTGTATCACGTGGGCAAATGTTTCAGCCTCCTGAACACCTGGAAAGTCTATTTTAGACTTGTTCTGGGTGTTTGGAAATCTTTAGCCAGACGTTATTCAGCATGCAGTCAGTCTCATTATGGTGGGAAAATCCTGCCTGCAGGTCTGCCTTTGCAGGAGAGTGGAGCACAGCGCAGCTTGTCCTGAAAGCATCCATAGGAAAGGTAGTTCATTTCTTCTCCGTCACTTTGGGATTAGCGGATAGTTTGGATTTCACTCTGAACTTGAAGCAGAAGTTTAGAGATTTTTGATTCAATGGCTGGATTCCTTTGCGCTCAGTGAAACCCAGGATCTGATGTAGACATCTGAGGCCCAGTTAAGAACAGCAGTACCCGGTACCTGTGGCTCTGAGACACTTGCAAAGATACTTCAGTGTCAGGGTATTTGTTCCGATGTATATTTTGTCACAAGTCCAATTGCACACACTTAGATCTGCTGTGCTTTATGGCATAGTCAGAGCCGTGGTTAATGTTTTCATTACTTTCAAGTGCTTCGGAGTAGAAGAAACAACCCTGTCTCAGAACAGAATAAAAGAAAATAGTAGAAGCAAAGGAGAAGCACAGGGAAACACTGCTTTCTTGTAAGTCATCATTACTAGTTTTAAAAGGGGGCTGGATCGATGACTCTGCAGTTGACAGCATCGGTGGCTCCCGCAGAGGACCTGGGATCGGTTTCCAGCAAACCTCTGAGTGACTCACAAACCTCTCTGACTCCAGTTTAGGGTGTTCAGTGCTTGCTTCTGACCTCTGCAGGTGTTGCTTGCATACATGCAGGCCAGATACTCATAAACATAACATTTTTAGATAATGAAAAGAAAAAAAAATATTCTTCTGTTGGAGTCAGAATGGCCTAGAACCATGAAATTAATTGGGGACAGCGCAGTGTGTGGACTGTAAATTTATTTTTCCTTTCTGGAGATCAAGATAGTAGTATACATCTCTCTGACCTCCTTATTGTTTATTATAAAGATGAAAGTTAAAAATGGTTTAGTGTGTCCCACCATCTGTTATACCATAGACTGAAGTTCTCATCAGTACCAACTCTGCCCTGTTTTGTCTGTCTGTCTGTCTGTCTGTCTGTCTGTCTGTCTGTCTGTGTGTCTGTCTTTCCTGTTTGTTTGTTTGAGATAGGGTTTTTCTGTGTAGCCCTGTCTGTCCTGCAACAGATTTATTAACCCGGCTGGCCTTGAACTCAGAGAGATCTGCCTGCCTCTGCCTCCTGAGTGCTGGGATTAAAGAAAAAAAAAACATGGACCACTTCATGAATTTGCATGTCCTTTTTGCACAGGGGCCATGCTGATCTCTGTATCATTCCAACTTTAGCATATGTGCTGGCAAAGCAAGCACATGGTGCCAACTTTTCAAAGCTGGTCTTAATGTGGCCATGTTGGTGGGAGGAAAGGTGACCCATTCCTTGTGGTGGTGATTATGTGGTGGGTACTGAAAAGTCATTCTCCCTTGACTTTCAGACTAAATAACTGGATGTTGACGTCACTAGTCAGAGTGATGAGAGGCAACTGTGTGTAATCTAGACATCAGCCGGTTATCACAAATTCAGATCGACTCCTGCTTCTTCAGGAGTCATCCAGTCTTTAGTTCAGGCAAGTAGATTCAGTGCTTCTCCTCTGTTAAGGATTTCAAGCATTCCATGTGAAAGACTTACGGTCTCCTTGATGCCGTGTTGTCTGAGCGTTCTTCGACCATACTCCAGATGCTGTAGGGATTAAAGTTATTTAATTGACTTAACTTTCAGGAATTTTTCTAGGGTGCTTTTTATTAGAATTACTAAGTGCTAAGATGAGAGGTCAGAATGTGAGCTTTTGTGCTGCAGACCGGGGACACCTCATAGTTTTGATAGACATTGTGCCTCATCTTTCAACTCCTTAGTTCTCACGGCAGCTTTTGATTGGGCGTCAGAGCTGACAGAACTCTGGCTGTCTAGGATGCTCTGGGTTGAAGCAGCTGTCTTCGGCGGCACCCATCTTCCTGTGCGTGTGTGAGATTCCGTTTCTCATGATACCGTGTGTTTTATATTGTTTCCAGTTAATGAAGGGATATAAGACAGAAAGTTTGGAAATGAACCGATAAGTAGGTTTACCCAGAAGGAAGTGCAATGGCCCCTCCTTTATTTTCCTGTGCTGGTTGTGAACCAAGGTAGCCTGTGGTAAAGAATATAACTTTGGAGGCTGCCTATCTGTCTGCAGATCACAGCGTCACCTATGCCAGACTGTGGGGCCTTGTCAAAGTGCTTCCTACATTGTATGAGGCATGGGATTGATAGGACCAACGCCCCTCACCCCTGTGTGTGTGTGTGTGTGTGTGTGTGTGTGTGATATAAGATAGTGCCTGGCACACAGGTAATTAACATCGATTGAATTTGTCTTTTTTGACTTGTTTAAATGACATGATAAAATTTTAGGGATTTTTTTCTACCTCTGATTTACAAATTCTGAATCAATATCGTAGATAGATAGCTTAGTTATTTTTCTGTTATTGTGATAAAACACCGGAACATCCAGCAACTTAGGGAAGAGTTGATTCAGACTTATGGGTCCAGAGGTGTGTTTCTCATGGAGTGGGGAAGACTGTGGCAACCAGCAGCAGAGGAGGCGTGGCAGCCGGAACAGGAAGCTGAGAGCTCTAGTCCTCAAAGGCAGGGCTAGCCTCAAAGACCCGGAAGTGGCTATGATTTAAATTCTCAAAGCCTACCCCCAGTGATATACTTCCTTCCCAAACAATGCCACCAACTAGGAACCAGGTGTTCAAATCCCTGGGTCTGTTGTAGACATTTCTCCTTGAAACCATTATACATGTTTTGATAAGCACTGAGTTTGTTGTCTTGGCTTTGTGGAGAAGCAGATAAATCACCTAAGAAGAACAAGCCTCAAACAAAACCAGCGTTGTGTGGCTTTGTTTCTTTGCGTGTTTTGTTTTTGTTTTTGTTTTCAATGGGGGCTTAGCTTCGTTCCAGAGTTCATTTTAAACTTAATTTGGTTTTACAATGAGAGCTCAATTTTGCATGTAAGTACCAAACATCTGGTTCACTTTTTGTTTGAAAATGATACGGCTAAAGTTCAGTACAGAAGTCTATTTGTAATTAAGGAAAGACAGTCTGAAATTCTATAAATTAAGTTCTATTTAAATGGCACTTTGGAATTATTCCAGGTAAGTGGATGGTTGTACTTCGTTGGAGTGGGAGAAACTTATTTTTTTTGTAACACTATTGCCGGTCAAAATGTAGAACTTCCATGTATTCACCTTTTGCAAATAGCGTGAAAAATGACAAATTTCACAAGTGAAATTTAAAGTTGACCCAAGGCAGTTTTAGATTGTTGAGCCTTCAAATTTTATTCATGGGATGTTTTTAGAGACATTCTGTGGTTTGTTCCCTCCAGTTAATTCTGGGCAATCCTTCTACGTTTCTGTCAGGTGGACATTCTGACACTTCAAAACTTCCTCTTGCGCAGAATGCGGCCACGGCAGCCTGAGAAGAAAATGAGATTTCTAGTTGGTTCTTCGAAGCCTTGGGTTATCTTTTTAGAACATTGAAGGCAGTAATAAATCAAACAGGACGAATATAACTTTCTACTATGTAGACTGCCCCATTAGCATTAATAAACCGACAATTTAAATCCCATAAATTACTGGCTGATTCTAATACCCTTGAGAGAGATCCAGATACATAGCTTTGGGTGGAGAAACCTAACAGCAAAGTGCTTGCTGTTTTACTGCAAGTGCTGGGGGTGTGTCTGCAGGTGGGGAGCCCCTGGCCAGTCCCTTCAAGAGAGGAGTCAACATTAGTCATGTCAGAGTCTCCTCCATGCCAGGCTCTGTGCTGACATTTTGGTGACCCTGTCACACTATAGGATTTGTTTAGAAATAATTGGAAAGAAGTTGTTTTTTTGTTTTTTTTTTTTTTTTTTTTTAACTGAAACAAAAAACTTAGAACCCCCCAAAGCCGAGAGGTTGTGGAAAGATACTGACTACTGACGGGTTTCAGAGCATTTCTTTACTCACTCCTTTGATGTCTCAGAGATCAGTCATATCTGTTGGCAATTAAAAATCAAGCTTCTTATCAAACTGCATCAGCCAAGAGTGGGACAGATTTGGCCTCCTTCCCTGTGTCCTGTCACTGTACGGTGGCTTCGTTCATTTATTTTGGCAACTTAAACTTATCCAAATGTTGTCAGTTTCATTATCTCCCTTCACCTGCTGTCTTAACAGTGAAAACAGAAAACAAAACACGAACTCTGGTCCCTGCCTCCTGAGCGTCTGCCGTGTGGGTCCCCAATTCCCCTTGTTCCTGTGTCCCGGCCTCTTGGTTCTGTCCCTGTCAGTTTATGCATAGGTTGAAATAAAAGCTTAAAGAACAAGATTCTCCTGAATCATTGAGTAGAGTGAGAATTTCAGCTCAACTTCTACTAACCTCTCAGTATGTCCGTGTCCTGGGAATTTGACAGAAGATACCTGGATGGTCAGTTCTCCTTTATCCATGAACATCTTCTTGCTATTCATTTTGGGCATGTACACGTGTGGTGTATGTACCTGTTTGTGTATGTGTGGTGTGGTGAAGTATGGGTGGTGGTCAGAGGTCAATCACTATCTTATATTTTGAGACAGTCTTTCACCAAACCTGGAGCTCACCCATTTGGTGACATTGTCTAGCCAGCAAGCCCCAGAGGTGCATGTGTCTCTGCCTCGCCACGCCCACCCACTGATGCTCGAGTTACTGGTGCAAAGCACTGTACTTCACTGGAGTTACTGGTTTGCAGCACTGTGCTTGGCTTTTACATGGGTGCTGGGGACCCGAAGGCCACTCCTCATGCCTGATTGACAGGTGCTTTCGGGCCCAACAGTCTCAGCATCTCCTGTGTTCACTTTCTAAAGATGTGTTACTAAGACCTGTGGATTACCACCTTCAAACTGTAGTACCATTTCGTTTTTCGGGTAAAAACTGAATTATTTCTTGTAAATGATTGTGGGCATTGTAGCAATCAGAACTATAGTAACTTGTATGGTCTCAGCAGTCTACCACGTGCCCACTCGGAATCTAACAGGGTGTGTCAGAATGTGGTGTGTTTGTTGAAATGACAAAGCCTAGCTTGAGTCTGGTGTGGAAGTGAGGGAAAGGTATTTCCTTTTTCAAATCTTGCTCTCCTTATTCTGTTTAGTCAACTCTTACTTTTGCTTTCTTGTTTGTATCCAATCGTTGGAAAAATTTATATTTGGAAATGAATTGTTCCCAAAACTATGAGAGAGAAAGAAAACTCTGTCTTGGAGGAAGGGCTACTGTTTATGAATGACAGATGACAACTACTGTCTTATGCCTCTCCATTTTCTGGAGGTCATTCCCCAGTATATATCAAGCCTGTGTGTGTGTGTGTGTGTGTATGTGTGTGTGTGTGTGTGTGTGTGT
>JANHMN010000001.1:255995710-256026477 GCA_030674055.1 Rhabdomys pumilio | reverse complement strand
TGTGTGTGTGTGTGTGTGTGTGTGTGTGTGTGTGTGTGTGTGTGTGTATGTGTATGTGCGCTCGTGTCTGTTTGTCTGTCTGTCTGTTCGCGCAGTACATGCCAGGAGCACACAGCTGGATCTTACTGTACCGCCCTGACCACACTGGGATGGTCCTATTATGAACCCCAGGTGTATGCCACCATGCCCAGATTTTTCATGACTTTAAAGTTTTTGTAACTTTATGACCAACCAACACGTTAGAAAAGTGTTAGCTCTGAGATGTATAACATTTAGTATTGTGGAGGTGACTTGGAATCATGCTTACAAATACTGAGATGCTCTTTTTTAAATTTTTTTATTTATTTATTTTTTAAATTTTCTCTGAGCTGCGTTTTTGAGTGGGAACCCTGGAATATTTGTTGTGAAATTTTAAAAAACATAGACATAGAACACAAAGTTTGGTGGCTCATACCTGTAATCCCTGCACTTGAAAAGCTAAAGCGGGGAATGTTGCCTGGCTTCAGGGTCAGGTGCGTGCGTGCGTGCGTGCGTAGAGATCAGGGGGAAGGAAACAGGAAAAATTCTCAAATCTTTTTAAAGTGTTGTTATTATTTGTTCTAAAACTTCTATAAAGACAAATTAAGCACAATCACATATTCATCTGGAGCCCTTTGAGTGGGCTATTAGAGATGCAGTGTAATGTTTAATGGAACTAATTTTCATAGATTATTATATTTATTTATTTTGTATTGTGTGGGGTGCACATGGAGTTCGTAAGATAACCTCCAGTTCTTGGCTCTCTGTTTTCATCATGTGGGTCCTGGGTATGAACTCAGACAGTCAGGTTTAGTGGCAAACGCCTGTCCCCAGATAATGGAGATTTCAGAAGGTCCTTGTAGAAGACCTGAAGTCAAACACTTGTGGTCATGGTGGGAACTCCGTCTGCCTGTTCTCCAGATCGACAGAAACGGGGAAAAGACAGGGTGAGCTCAACGGAAACGGGGAAAAAGACAGGGTGAGCTCGCTCACTTGTCGGCCTGGTCAGACTTGGGGGCACCAGGGCTCGTGGTGATGGCTCACACGCACGATGGCAGCCTGGAGTCAGAGTGTGCACATCCAGAACAGTTCCCACAGACAGACCCAGTTCCTTCATTTGCTTATGGAGTTAGGCTTCGGGGCAGAGTTCAGTGTGCAGCTCCCTGTCCTTTCCTCAAAAAGAATAAATTATCTCATTACTCATTTCACTGACCGGTCACTCCCTTATTTTATATTTACAATAAAGTTTAATCCGTGGAGTATGTACTGAGAGAGATAAGCAACAATAGTTAACAATGGAACAGAAGAGTGGTAATGTACTGTGACTAAAGGCATTTAAAAATTTTTGAATTATCTGCTTTTCTGGAATGTTCCATATAAGATTTTCAGACCGTAGGTTACTAAAGCCACAGATGAGGCTGAGGCTCAGAACTCTCTGTTCTCACTGTTCCCTGCTCTGGAGACGTCTCCATGTTTGGGAAAGAAATTTATAGGACAGCAGTCTCTGGGAGCATGAGCCCTCAGAGAGCCAGGTGTTCATAGTTCGATAATTTGCAGTTTTTCATAAGCAGTAAATGATGAGATATAAAGCTAATATTAGCTAATTTTTTTATTTTTTAATTTAGAAAACATAGGTACATGACTTTTATATTACTACTTTTTGTGCTTTGGGAAAGCCCATTTCGGTTTTTTTTTTATGTTTTGATATTGTATTCCTTGTTGTCACTGTGACAACAAGGAATACAACACAGTGGCAGTTATGGAGTTTAAGCTCAGCAGATGGCCAGAGCAGAAAGCAGCAGGATCCAGTTTCATCAGCACACAGGAAATGGAGAACAGGAAGTGGGTCAAAGTTACAGCTCTTCAAGCTTGCCCCAAGTGAAGTACTTCTCCCCTCAAGGTTGTCTCTTCTAAAGGTCCTATGACTTTCCCCCAAACAACACCACCTACAGGGACCAAACATTTAAATCCATGAGCCTATGGGGGACATTTCTCATTCAAACAACCACACATTAGTGCTAATTGCCAAGCTGATAGAATCAAGAACCACCTAGGAGACAGACCTGTGGGCATGTCTATGGGGTTTATCTTGATTACTTCAATACAAGTGGAAAGATCCACCCTCTGTGGGAGGCCCTGTTCTCTGGCTGGGACCCAGATCTGTGATGGATCCTGTTGGTGGATGTGGTGAGATCCCCTGCTAAACTGTGCCCTTAACAGGTGAACAGCCAGTGTGTCATTTGTTAATCTGAAGTAGCGACTTGTGTAAGACTTCTGTTTCTCCCCTTCAGCCTCACTCCTGAGAGTCCTTTCATGTATTTACTGAAATACACGAACATCTGGGCTGATGTAGACATCACTCTTCTACATTCTGTCACCTACAATTTAGTTGGAGAGATTGGCTATAGAGCTTCATTCATCCTGAATCTGTGTCTCTCTCTTAGTGGAAGCCTCAGAACTCTTCAGTTCTTTGACCCTTTGAACCTTTTTTGCTTTCTTTGATAAGTTTGAGGACACACATTAGACCTGGACAGAAGCCAAGTGACTGTTCTGGTTAGTTGTTATTGTCAACTTGACACAACCTAAAGCTACCTGGGAAGGGGGAGCCTCAACTGAAGAATTGCCTCAGTCTGATCGGCCTATTGTCATGTCTTTAAAGCATTGCCTTGATAGATGTGGTAGAGCCAAGCCCACTGTGGGTGGCACCATCCCTAGGCAGGTCCATCTAGGCTGTATTAAAAAAAAACAAAAAACAAACAAACAAACAAACAAACAAAAACACTAGCAGGGAGCAAGTGAGAGGTCAGCAGGCTAGTAACCAGCTTTCTTCTGTGGTTCCTGCCTTGAGTTTCTGTCCTCAGTGATAAACTGTGACCTGAAAGTTTAATGTGAACATAATAAAATTAACATTTCCCTCCTCAAGTTGCTTTTAGTCGGAGTATTTTATCACAACAGAAAGCAAATAGAAGTAGCCATGCATCTCAATGGAAGTTCATAAGAAGGTGAGGCCTAGCTGGAAGTAGCAGTGCCCTTAAAGGTCCAGGGATCTGATCTGATCTGATCTGATCCGATCCGATCTGGGAAACACTATGCTCATCTGGTCTTCCCAGTCCAATCTTGACTTTACCTCAGCATTTTTTGTTTGTCTTGCTAATTTTTGCTTGTGGGCCTTAAACAAGAATAGCTTTGAGCTCCTGATTCTTGCCTCCCAGCTCCCATATGCTGACTTTACAGTCATGTGCCAACTCACCTGATATATGTGGTGCTGGTCTGAAATGTTTCATGCAAGCAAGGCAAGCACTGTACTAACTGAGGTACATTGCTAGCCCTACCGTGTAGCACTGGATATATCAACCCATACAGCCTGAACTATCTGGCTTGTCACCTTTGCCTCCTGGTGGTAATGTCTTGGTGAATTAAAACTCTCTTACTCGTTTCTGATGAAAATATTAACAGTTTCCAATTGTGAGTAGAAGGTTCATTCAGCTTTAAGGGAACCTTTCAGAGATGAGCCACGGGACTTTCATCTAAGGGAGTGGAGTCCATGACAGCCAGAGAGATTGGATCCTGTCATGATTTTATTTCATTCTGAGCCTACACTGGTATTATTTAATGCAACCAAGTTTTGAATGCCGGCAGAGAACACAGCTAAGGTCATGGTCTGAAAGGACTTTGATGTCCTGCAGACGCCCGATTTTCCCCTAATATGCATGAAAAGCTTGTGCGGTATGGCTCTTAGGGGATGAATATTTGTTCTTGTGGGCTACAGTAGCAGACATGACCTGTGAGTGATGGGAAATGTCGGGTAGAATATGGATTTGGAGGAAAAGGGGTAGGAATGAATATGAAAAAAAATTAGCCATGGAAATCTACAAATACGGGGCCAAAAATATTCCTGCAGACTTGTCAGCAGGGTCTTACCAGTGATGGCAGGCACAGTCCCACACTCTGCAAGTGGAGAATTTCTGATTAAAAAATTGTTTTTTTAACCAAATGACTTTGCAGTCAAACCCTTTCCCCTCATGCTTGAATTTGTACTCTCTCCCTTAGCTCACAGATTCTGTCGGGGAGGGAACGCACCAAAGACGATTGATTCTTAGGGCCAGCCACCGTTCTGGAACAGACTTTGGTAACTGGAATTAATGAAATAGTTTAGAAGCCATCTTGCTCATTTTTGTAAGAGGAAACTTTTGTATAGCTGCAGGGTGGTTGAGTGTGTGAGTGTGTGTGTGTGTGTGTGTGTGTGTGTGTGTGTGTGTGTGTGTACATGTATACACAAGCATATGGAGGCCAGAGGTCAACATTGAACTGACTTCTTCAGTTGCTCTCCTCCCTAATTTTTGAGACAGAGTCTCATAAACCCGGATCTCACCAATCTAGCCAGACTGGCTAACCAATAAAACACAAGGATCCTTCTTTTACTTCCCCTGCTTGGGATGGCAGGAATGCTGCCACACCTAGCTGATTTACTAGAGTGTTGAGGACAAGGCTTAGTCCTTGTATTTGCATGTGAAGCTCTTTCCTACTCAGCTATCTCTCTAGCCCTCAAGAGAAACCTGAGTCACTCGCCAGGCTTTAATGTGTTTGAGAATCCCTCTGCAGCCTGTCTCTTGCTATGGGACTCTCTGCTGACCCTTGTTCAGCCGCTGGGACCAAAGGCCATCCTTGGTTCTCAGCACATAGAACCCTTTCCTCATCACAGCGGTGTGAACCGAGAGTTCCGTTAGTAAACCGAGTGTGCTGGGTGGCGGGTACATGCCAGAGTAGGGGTGCAGAGACACACTTTCTGTGGCCGACAGCAGCCATGAGAAGTCATTGGTGAAGAGGCAGTGGGCTGAGGAAGAGGAGCTGTCCCACAAGTGGGGGCTGGGGTGTGGAAACAGTCAAGGATCCAACATGGGCATGTATTGTCGAACAGATCAGAGTGAGAGTGAGAGGCAAGGAGGTCAGTGTGGAATCCATGTGGTCCCATGTGTGCAGTTGCCAGATCTGTACCGAGGGCTGGCCCGGCAGTTATGGAGGCACATCCTGGTACGTACGTGATTGACCATCAAATATTCGACTCTAAGGCTTGTTTGGTTTTTTTTCCCTAGTAGAGCACCTACTGATTTAGGAGTGAGGGAGACAGAGCAATTGAACATGACACTGTGTGATTAAATATCTTGAAACTGTAAAGAAAGAACACAGAAGGAAGAGCAAGACGAATTCTTCCATTTGTTAAATTTTATCCCGCCTTCCTTGAGGTAGAGGCAAACCAGAACCATATAAATGTGCGTGTCTTTTCTGAACACTCCCGGCCCCATTGGGTGTGGGCTATGGAGGTGCCGAGGCTGGGGGCTCCGGGGGCCGGGGTTATTTATTTTTGCTCCCCCCCACATTCTTACCCTCATGCTTTTGTATCAGCGCCAAGTTTCTGCATTGCAGCTGCCACAGGCATAGGCTGGGACAGTCCTCTTGTTCTGAACTTGACCACTGGTGATTTGTTTTCCTCACCTTTACTGACACCCAGGTTTGGAGGTCTCTTTTCATCCTTTGAGTGGTCAGGTGCCAGCCAGACACAGCGTCAGTCTCAGTTCTCAGGATGAGTCTCCCACAGTGTCTTGTTTCTCGATGGGTAAATACCAGGGAAGTGCTGGCTTCTCTCTACAGTCACTTTATCCTCCATCCATCTGTGAAGAGATGCTTATGGAGTCTGGTATTGAATTAAGTCAGGCACTAGGTCTCAAACTAGGCCAAGAAGTCTTCAAAGACTTTGGGTTCTTTGTTCTCACATACCCTGGATGGGGAAAGCAGACATAAGACCATAGAGAAAAAGGACAGGAGGACTGCACGTGTAGAGGGCCAGGAATCCAGACAGGTATGCAAGGGGGAGCAGATTTGAGAAGCATGGGCATTTGGCATGTAAGGCTTTATGGTAAAGCTGAGATGTTGGCTTGAGGATGAGCCTGTGACAGGGAAAGGACGTGGCTGAGTAGTGCTGAGTGGTTGGCAAGAATGGAGGGAGAGCAAACGCAGGCCAGGGGAGAGGGGGAGAAGGTCAGGAGTTCAGGGGCCACTCCGTTGCTCTATCCCTGGAGAAATAGGACATCTTAACATGTGGTAAGATGCCTGTTGACCTGACCTCTCTGTGCTTGTCCAGTCTCCATTTTATTGGAGAATTCCACAGTGGACTAGGAGGTCCTTCACAGTTTGCTTTCTATGTATCCCAAACAGGAAGGTATCTTAAGACATTCCCAGCTTTGCAGTATGTTACAACTAGTTTACATTTAACTGCCTTGTCTGTGGACTGGCTAACACTTACAGGGAGAACTCTGCTTTCCTCTTGGTTCTTAATGTTGTGAGTGGCTTGCAAAGAGGCATATACAGCCTGCTAGATCTATAATCTCTATGATATCATAGAGAGTGAAATAAGAATCTGTACATGCATACTTAAGTTGAAACCAGTACAAACGAATATATTGCTTGCATTCACTTTTATTATGAATGCTGGCTGATACTTCATAAATATTCTTCTATCTTTTGTTGTTTAAAAGTGAATCTGAGTGAAGTCTCACAGAGTCTGTGGCTCTGTAAAGAGCAGCCTCAGAGACCTGATGCTTTCCTTTCTTTGGGACTCCATCCCTAGAGGCGTTTTATATCATGGGGCTTTATCATAAGGAAAAGATGGGGCATTTTCCCTTAAAAATACAAATGTCGCTTAGTGTTCTCTCCCCCGAGTCCTCCTTCCTTCACAAATAATAAAACTTTGGTGCTTAATCAGGGTTCCAGATGTTTGTATGTATTTATTTATTCGGATATTTATAGTGTCTTTGTCAAAGCAGTTTGCCTCCCTGGGTGCATTCCAGAAATTTTAAAAACATACATGGTAAAGCCACAAAGATCAAAGACCTGTGTCTTGTGAACTCTTTGCAAGCACATCGGGTTGGGACAGTCCCTAAAATGATTTATGTTAGGAGAACAGAATGAATACTCTCACTGTCCACGGCGTGTCTTGTGGAATGTTCTGGATGGAGACTGCAGGACCTGGCAGGACCTGGCCGGAAGGACCCTTCCTGTTGTAGTCTTTCCCCTCTGCTGAGTGAGGGCATTCCTTGGAAGCATCCCAACAGTGCAGGGCCTGTACTCTCCCGGAATCCACAGACTCGCTTCTCTTTCTGTGTTTTGTTCTTTTGACACAGATTCTCATGATATAGTCCAGAGTGGCTGAACTCACTGTGTAGCCTGGGCTGGTCTGTAACTTGTAATCCCCTGTCTCAGACTCTTAAGTGCTCGATGCAAGCATGCAGCATCACACCGTCGCAGTGTCACACCCGGGTTCCTGTGTGTTGCTCTTTATGTCCTTGCTATTTCTTCCTTTAAAATATAGAAACGAACTATTATTTTTAAATCTTTTCAAATATCGATTCTGCTGTGTAGGCCCTAAAACTGACCACTGCAAGTATGGATTTTACTTTCCTCTATATTTTAAGAATATGTACTATCTACATGAGCATGGGAAACAGTAAGACCTCTTACAGTGATTGGTGCTGACTAGCCTCTGTAAAACAAAAAGACCCTCAGGAAAGAAGCATTAGTTGAGCCTGGCAGGACCAGCTGGTGTTTCAAAAACTCATGTCAGAGAGTCTCCAGGATAGATGGCCTGCTTGGGTAGGGTCCCATATGGACACAGGGCCTCTTGGCAATAATGGCAGATTGCCTTTCATGGCTGTGAGGTGGGCACATGGCAGGCATGTTCCTGGGTTCTCTCTGGAGCCTCTGGCACCTTAGGCGTTTGATGTGACAGTTCTCTTTTTTTCTATCCAGGGTGATTACTAACCTTAGGTGAGACGGCAGAAGGTAACTGCACCCAAACTGTGAGTTCAGTCTCAGTTCAGCATCTGTCTTCTCCAGCTTTGCATATTTGGCCAAACATCTCTAGTGTTAGTGTGAGACAGGCTCACCCCCGAGGGTCTGACAAATGCAACTTTACCTGGATTCCTTTCTCCACCAGTAGTGCTGAGATCACCCTTCAGCAAGGCTGCTGGTACCACAAACCATGATTACATAATATTCCCTTTAAAAATCGGAGTCATCCTTTCATTATTAGTAAAATCATTTTTCACTCACAAAACTTTATATTAAATTAGTCTGAAAAATCATATTATGGCTGATATTTTAAACAGGTCCGTTATCATCTGATTTCGTTCCATTGGGTTGTAGACTGGAATTTAACTAGAGATAAATGTTGCCTCCCTGCCTGAACATTCAGAATTCTCAGGCCCAAAGGCTAGCTGACGTTTAAAAATAGAATTTCTGCATTTTGTATCTATAATGGTTTTGGAGCTTCTAGTTATAAGCATATATTCCTGTAATCACTTATGACTACTGTTTATGAACAATAATTGAAACTTATAACGTAAGTGGAAAAAAGCCAGACTGCATACAATTGTCAAAATTATCTTCTTTTGCTAACATCAGTATTTTTTCTTCAACTTTATTAATTATTTATTTATTTTTGGTGGGTGCCAGGGATGAAACCAGGATAGCGGGCATGCTGCAGGAGCAGTCTGTCACAGAGCTCTATCCCGGGACTCTCCCATTGGTTAGAACATTCATTACAATATGGATGGTGTCTTAACTTTTACATGAGAACTGCTAGATTATAGCTAGATCCTGGAATACAGGGTTCAAGGAAAGAAACTTAAGTCTGAAAATTACATTTTTTAAATAATCCTCATTATAATTTCTCTCTCTCTCTCTCTCTCTCTCTCTCTCTCTCTCTCTCCTTCCTTCCTTCCTTCTTTCCTTCCTTCCTTCCTTCCTTCCTTCTTTTTTTTTTGAGACAGGATCTCCTGTAGCCTGAACTGGCTTCAGACTTGCAATGCATCCAGGAGTTATTCCTGATTCTTCTGCCTCTGCCCACAGCTGCTGGGATTGTGGCCATGAACCTTTTATGCAGTGCTGGGGCTCAATCCCAGGGTCCTGTGCATGGACACCACCGACCGACTGAGCCACACCCCAGCCTCTCTCACTAACTTTACAGTTTTACTATCATTGCTCTCTTTTGTGGTGATTCTTTAGCAAAGTTTCTAAATTGTGAATGAAAACATTTTACCAGGGCAGCCTGGCCCGCCTCACGCTCTTGTCTGAGCAGGATAAGTAAGTAGGGAATGAACTCGGTCTGGATCGTGAATCTTCCTGACCTGACCTGTTGAGATGTGCAAACAGCTTCTGCTTTGAGAAGAAAGTATTTACCCAGTTGTCTTATTCACTGTCTTTTAAAAAAGAAAGATGAAGGCATTCAGTGTGTTAACATAAGCATTCCTTAAGGGCCAACACTTCATACAGATCCTGGTTGGAACCTGGTTGTGGCCTTAAGTTTAGACATAATAGACCACTTGCAGATACACTGAGAGTGAGGCCCCACCTCAAGGAATGTTTGGAGTTCCTTTAAGGAGTTCAAGTCTGCCTCTTCTTCCCTACCATCTTGCTGCCTGGGTGGGTACCAGGTTTACCTGTAGCATCCATCCCTTCCTGCTCAGCTAACATCGAGGACCTTGTCATTTAAACCATGTTCTGCCGTCACACTTGTCTTGATGGATGTTCTGAGTTGTTATTTTCTAGCATAATGTATAGAGTGCACCCCTGCTCTAGATTTAAGAGCCGTCTTCACCCCTGCCCTGTGGCCCCGTTTCTCATCACGGGAAACCCATTCCCTGGACCAATGTGAAGAGGAAGCCTCCAGTTCAGCATTTTTCTCCATCACACACCCCTCCCCCTTTATAAAATCTTGGTATGTCTCCCACAGCTGTTTGGCTTTCTGTTTTTAGGTCACACTAGTCACAGAGGGAACGGACCATTGGCGCCTCCTAAAGGCTGTTAATCATGCTTTTGGTTATGGAGACCCACTAATTACTGGGTTCCAATGGGTCTCCCCGACTTGAGATTGTGTTGGGAAAATAGGAGGCTTTCGTGACTCTATGATTGTGTCAATTTAGCCACGTCACTTCTGGGGCAGATTCTGTTTATGTTGATATTTTGCATCTTAACGTGGAGGTGTTTACAAGGCACTGGCAGGCAGGCGTGCAGCAGGCCCCGGATGTATGGACTGTTCGATGTGTTTTCCAGATGGGAAAATTGCTGATGCCTTGCTGAAGGGCAACCCCTGCTCTGCAGCAGAAGATTCAGTACAGTATCTCACCCATCTCTCCTTTTCCTTTTGCGGGTTGGGTGCCACTAGTGTCCTTCTAGCCGCCCTGCCCTCAGTGGGGCCAGTCTTTTTCTGCCTAGGTGCAGCTTAGGCCTTCATTCCTGGGTCTTTGTTCTTGGCTGTGGTCTCCAGTCCCCTTCTGAGTGTAAGATTTACTTTGCAGGGCTGCTGGCTGGGACAGTGCTCATGCAGATTCATCTCTTCCCAGATGATAGCATGGACTGCTGGAACTGGGACTTCTCCATAGTGCTGGCAAGACGATGGTCTAGTTTAGAATGAATGAGTGTGTGGGACAGAGTGGCTTCTAGCTGGGGGCAGGGGTGCTAGAGCCAGGAGGCTTGGGTTCTTTTCTCACTATCGTGACAAAAGACAAAACAGCCCTGATTCAGGTTTATCCCTTGTCCCAGCCGCTGGCACTTGCTCTGTTGCTTGTGTCCCTTTGAGTCTGAAACTCTAGGTACTTCTGTAAATGGAGCCTAAAGTAGTTTTTCCTTTGTGACAAATGTCTTTTGGCATCACACACATCGTAGCAGAGGTCAGAATCCCCCTCCCTTTAAAGGCTAATACTCTGTTGTGTCTGTACAGCATGGGCATGGTTTGTTCTGTCCATTCATCTCTCGTTGGACAGTTGGGCCTGGGTCGGTATAGCTGCTGTGCTCAGGGCTGCACTGACACCTGTATTCCCACTTTTATTTCTTTTGGGTGTCTCCGCAGAAACAGAATTGCCAGATCATATCATCAGGGTATGTTTCATGTTTTTGGTACTCAGCACAGCATCTAACCCACCCAAAGTCAACCAAAGTTCTAGTCCCCTCATGGCTGCCAGCCCTTAGCTGTTGCTGGCTTTTAGCAGTCTCCTTCCTCCAGGCTGTGAAGTGCAGAATCTCTCTTTCAGTCAGTAGATGATGTGGTACCTTTTGGTGCCCTTGGTGATGAGGAGAGCTAGGTCCCCTGAGGCAGTGGGTCCCCAGAAACAAGTGCTAGGGACTCCAGGTTCCTATATTGAGAGAGCCAGTGTTTTCTGGCTCCTCACGTCACGTTCCCTTCTGGTGCCTTCTCTTTTATTGCCCTACGCCTGAAATTTAGATCAAATGCAAACTGTATTTAGATTTATTCACAGCCTCTCAACACCTTTCCTGCTTTCTTTTGACAGGATGGCCATAAGAAGTCTTTTTCAAGTAGTAAATTAATTTAAGTGGCATGTACCCCACCTGAATTTTGTTATGTGTTGGCAGTTTAGATAAATGGATATTAT
Source organism: Rhabdomys pumilio (assembly GCA_030674055.1). Classification (NCBI taxonomy): domain Eukaryota; kingdom Metazoa; phylum Chordata; class Mammalia; order Rodentia; family Muridae; genus Rhabdomys; species Rhabdomys pumilio. Next base: position 256,015,015 of record JANHMN010000001.1, on the reverse strand, counting down.
AAATTGCTGAGCATTCTGGTCCAACAAGCCAGGGCTGATGTGGGAGACGCTACAATAGTGATAATATTCTGTCAGTCTGGGGCAAGGAAGGAGACAGTGAGAGGAAAAATCCAGGGTGTGTTTTCTTATTTGTATTTATAAGATGCCTGTGGGGAGTCAGGAAATGCTGTATGGCAGTTTACATGGCCCATGGTGGGAGATAAGGCCGCAAGGAAGGCCCACGGAGGAGATGCAGGGCAGGCCAGTTAATCGACAGCTGTGTCTGACGATACACCCTCCATCGCCAGCAAAGATTCTCTCCCCGCTTAACCCCACCATTTCCTTGAAGAATGCGGTCTATTTTTAATGACTTTATTGATTTGATGATTGGTTTACAACGAGCTGTATTTATGGCTGGAACGTTCCGTCCCCGTCAGCACTTTAATACGCATAAATCTACTTTTGGCACCACTTTGATAGACTGTAAAACTGCTTATATTTGCAGGAAAATTTGTTTTGCCACGGTGTGTTTATGTTAGATGCGGTGTGACTTTTTTTCCCCCTCCTTGAAATCATTTTATGTCATAACTTAGCTGAGAAAGAGACACATTCGGGGCCCGCTCATATCAGGTGCTGATAAGACCAGAAAACAGAGGAGCTCACAGCTGGGAGATCATAGCTGGGAGATCACAGCTTCAGGGTCACACGGACGATTCTCTGATGCTTTATTTTTCACTGTTGTGTGAAGATGTCACAGTTTACACAACCACACCCCCCCCACACACATACACACACACTAAAGTAAATACCTAGTATACCCTACGTTTACTGCTATAATGATCTGAATATAATTTCAGTATTTTGCGTATAAGAGCCAGTAAAAGGAGGACTTTATTTCCCATTGCTCAGAATATAAATGGAGTTCAAATAAATTTTCTATGAGACTTCCTAACATTTTTATTTAAATAATGTTGTATATAGTTAGCTTTGATGTATTTTAATGAATGCAATTTTAAGGTATGAACTGACATATACATATACACACACACATATATTCCTTTTCCATAAAATTTCTTAGTACATACTTTCTTCTTCAATGAAGAGAACTATAATTTTTATTTAGTTAGTTTTTGAAAGTTTAATTTAATTAATGTATTTATTCCCATGTTATGGGTGGGACCCAGAACCTCCTCCTTGTCTACCATCGAACTCCACTTCCAAGTAAAATTTTATTTTTACCTTCATGATAAACCCGTGATACCCTAGTGTTTGGTTATGCTTGGGTTAGACTAAGGCAGGTAGATGCAATGTAGCCATAAATCAACTACCAAGTAGATTCTATGGCATTACAGCCTGGAACCCATCCTTGTCTGCCCCTGAGATTGCTAATTCAGTTTCAAAGATACAACGAACTGCAAAGGTCCTGCTTTAAATAGACAGAAGCATTTGTGCTTCTAGCTCTGGGGCCTTGCACCACAGCAGATGCCCAGCAATGTCTCTCTGCTTCATGCTTTCTCCACAGGGAGAGATGAAGCTGCAGGGCAGTTACAGAGGCCCGAGCAGCACTCAGCAGCCTCTGGGAATTATCAGCTGAACTTAAAGTGGGTCCGTGGGTTTTCACAGGGAACTAACTGTGTTATAATGACATTTAATTTAAAAGAGCCTTGTTGATAAGGGAGGCACAGGGAACCAAAATTGTCCTGTGGTTTTTTGCTGGGCTGGCAAGTTGTGTGGGTTTGTATAGCGGGAAATCACTTCCTTCTATGGAGATGGTCCCAGCTTCTTTGTGTGTGTGTGTGTGTGTGTGTATGTGTTGAAGGGGAGACGGGGCATGGTAGGGAAGGTGGTTCTGAGTCTGGGCTTTGCTCAATATGAGCAGAACATCCAGGTATGTGGAGTCAGCTGTCTAACTCTGCACGCATGCAGATGGGAAGAGAGAAGTTGCCCGCTCTAGTGTTCTGGGAGGACTTGCAGATGCCTCTGGGCATAGGAGCAGCTGAATACATCGTGAATCATGCAGTTGAGCAGCCTGCTAAGTGAGGGAGAAAAGAATATCACGCACAGAGGTTTGATGTCTTTTTATGAGAGAACAAAGGAGTTTCGATTCTTTCACGTTGAGTTTAGCTTAGCCATTGTGTGGCAAAGGAGGTTTAATGAATCATTGTTTAACTAAGGGCTTGCCAAGTATTTGACCATTAAATAGTCTCCAGTGTGTATAGAGTTCTCCTCTCACAGACTTCTTACTTGACTGTGATTAATTGGCATCGAATTGTTATTTAATTACCTCTGCAGAAATCTAAGAACAGTTTGTGTTCTGATTAAGTTATTTGATGTAATAACAAGCCTCAGAGCTGGGAAGGTCATCTCAGTCTTTGGGACAACTTGCCACCTAGAAGGCCCAACTGCTGTTGCTTGAAACTCACAAAGGGTTTCCAAAGTATTAAAAACCAAGAATCACAAATGTAGCTTTTACTTAAAATATATGTATGTTTGACAGTTGTGAACTTACCTTGTAATTCTGTAAAGCTTACATTGAAATTTGTGTGAGGCTATTATCTGGCCCATGTTAAACACTTGAAGTAAAAAGGCATCGAGCCTGTCCCCTCCTACAGTCCAAACCCTTCACGGTAATGCCCACTGGTAGCATCGATGGGTAGAAGGCCACCAGCTGGATGCATTGAAAATGTGAGAGAAACATCGGGGCATGGATGTGCTTTTGGCTTAGAAATGGCTGACCTAGTGAGAGGAGATGAAAACCATCCTTATGAGGGTATACTTTGGAATGGTGAGGCCCACACCATATAAGGGAGACACTTGAACCTGGAAACTAGGCAAGGTAGAGGCATGAAAAGAGGCAGATATTGAAAGAAGAAATAATGGCATCCTGAAGCATGCATGACATTTCAAAGGAGGGTACCAAACAGTCTCAGATGCTGTTGAAGAAGTCAAACGTGAGGGCTGAGCAATAGCGGCTACCAGCTTTAGAAACCCTTGAAATCTCAGATTCAGCTAGGGATGCTGAGGTAGGGAGAAAGATATGGTGGGACTGGGAGAGACCTGGGGGCTGGCATGGGCTGGCATATTTTAATAGTTCAGAATTCTCTGTAAGGACAAGGTGATGGTTTAACTAACATGTGTCCAGTGCTTTCCCTGACAAGATAAGTAAATTAAAGGCATTACAGTACTGTGTCCTATTATTGCAAAGCTTATCTGGACTTAGAGGTAATACAGTAGGCTGTTCTTTATAAACACTTCTTTAAATCTTAACAAAGGTGTATATATTTACGATTAACAGCCTAGCCGACTTGGCGTAACATCTGTTGGCAATTCCCTGGTATTAAAATAATGCATTGAAGATAGACGTGAAGATCAGATTTGGGTGTTGGTTGATCTGTTTCCAGCACACCTTCAGTTGTTTTACATAGGGCGGGTAGTGGGAGGGCCCATTGTCTTCAAGTTCCGTCATGTTCTCACGCCAAATGTTTTGCTGTCCTATTTTTTGAGCATTGCGTGTGCTCCTGTAAGCGTTGGAAACGGAAAGAGCTGATATTGCATGTCAGGTGGCAGTTGCCAGTCAGGGTAATCTTATCATCGAGTTGGACGCTGGCCTTCGTGGAAGTAGAATTCCTTGACTCTGAGCTGCTGCCATCTTTGTGCGATCACGTTCTTGAGATGGTTGGGTATTTTCAGGCCTTTGTTTTTGTCCTTTTAACACTCAACTTTATGAACTAACTCATGAGCATTTTGCCACAAATGATAGTTAAGGGATGCCATGTAAGGAAAAATGCATGGACAAGCAAGCAGTACGTTCCTACAACAAGAGAGGTCAAATGGTTGTCAGCTTCCTGTTTTCTTAGCAACAGGAGTTCTTAGCTTCTCATGTGGTTCACAGTCTAAGAATCTCCTGAAATCGTATGCAAATTATGTTTGAGCATTTTCCAACACACAGGCTCTGTATGTAGCTTTTCATCAGCTTTCCTTAGTCTAGAATCTTCTAGAGAACTGCTCTTCCTATAATCATACATGGGTACGATTATAGGTTATGTGCAATATTGTTGAATTTCATAGGTAATCTATCTTCCTGCCTTTTCTTCTCCTTAAGGCTTTGAAAAACATTTAATGGTTGCTTCAACACCAAGGTTCCCCTAGGAAATTTGTAAAGTGTTTGTTATCCCTTCAGGGTAACTGTCCACCAAACTTGTAGACTCGAGCAGTTGGACTTGTTGTGGGTCACATGACCATGACAAGGTGCTGGAATGAGGTGGGCCACACGTCCCTGTACTTAACTAATCAATTATGTTTGTTTGTTTGTTTATTTTTGGAAAACGAGAACATTTATGATTGAAATCCTCAAGATGAACAGGGAACTGCAGCAGCTGGCCTCGTGGGTTTAGGTGGTGCTCCTCGGAATCCATGCCTGAATCAGCGATAGACAATTTTTAAGTGTCTCTTCCTTCCAGTCCCAGTAGTGTTTCATCTTTTAGCCTTGGCACTCCAATTAGACTTTCTCTTGCGCTTGGCAGGGTAGCCACATTTGTCCAACTGGTCGACTTCTTAAAGCCACAGCAGCGGCTAGTGTGTGCGTCTTATTGCAACGCTTTCCAAAGAAAGATGTTCTTTTCTTATCTTGCTTCTACCAGCGAGACCAAGGAGACCGGAAGAGAAAGCATTTTCGCTGCATTATAGAGACAGGAAGAGAAAGCACTTCCGCTGTTTCCTAGCGACAGGAAGAGGAGGAAGCACTTCCAATGCTTCATGTGTCTTACTATACTGTGGCATTCATTCTCTGGCTCACTTGTTAATCTATTTACTCACAGTGACTTAGGTCACTTAATCATGAGGTGGAGTTATTTTAAATGGTTTACTTCAATTGCTGTTAGCCAAGAGAGACTTCCCGAAACTCTTCTGACCAGGGGTGATAGTTAAGTATTTAGCATCCGACACAGCTGCCATTAGTCAATCAGAGGGGGCAGAGGTATCCACAGCAGATTTGTTCATAACCATTCATGCCAGTGTAATGCCTGCCCAGCCTGACACCTTCCTGGCTCCCGCTTCCTAACAGGTATTTAATAGAGCTTGCAGAGGTGTTCTGTAAAGCAGCAGCGTGTCAAAGATGTGTTGACAAGAACACGCCTTCTGAATCCCTATAATACAGGGTGTGGGTCCAGCTTGGCGACTTAGTAACTTGGAGTTAATTTCCTTGAGTTAAATTCTTCATCTCAAAGTCTGAGCTGCCTTGTCTTTAAATGGGGGCAGTATCTTTGCTATAGTACAGTGAATGTGTGTGTGTGTATGTGTCTGACCTTCAGTGTCTGGTATGTGATGGTGCTTTAGAAACTAAGAGTGATCCCAAATGACCATAAGAAAGTCTGGCATCAGTCCTGCATGGTGAGGGCGCAGTGTGAATTGGCCTGGGCTCGATCACAGAGTCAGAGGTGGGAGTGATCTCTTAGACCATTTTCTGTAGATCTTAGCAGATGTGTCTGTAGCTGGCTTGGAGGTAGACAATGTCCTCTCATCCTGATGCCGTCCCAACTCCCTTCTTACAGACATAGCTTTCAAGAACCATGGATAAAAGACATAGATGAGATATTTTCCCTACTGTAGGGAATTTCTAACAACTGAGATATTTTCCCTACTGTAGGGAATTTCTAGTTGAACCCTCGCAGTGCGTCCTCTTTGTTCGTTTCTGTTCTCCCCTCAGGACTGTCTCTATCTTGACAGGGTTGTGCATTTTCTCTCATCCAGGCAAACACTTGTCTGCCTAATTCTTAGTCCCGAAGGATGGCTTTTCCCCAACCCAGATTCTGTACGTACCACCCTGTTCTTTGCCCTCCTTTCAGATTCTCAAGTCTTCTCTCTGTGAAACTCTTGGGCTAACACAGCCTGACTCCTGTACCTCACCCTCTCTGGTAGTGGTCTTCTGTGATACAGTTTCTGCACTGTCACAATGCCTGGTGTATTGTCTGTGTTTTCTTGTTTCTGTGGTGTGTGTGTGTGTGTGTGTGTGTGTGTGTGGACTGTCAGAAATATCTTTATTCACACACAGTGCTCTTCCCTTGACTTCAGTTTTCTTTTCCAAAGTTTTTCAGTTACTAATGGTCAACTGCAGTCTGAAAATGCTGTTTGTGTCAGCTCTTTGCAAGCACGAGAGAACACATTCATATAGCGTCTACTGTAGGATACCGTGATAGTTTTCTATTTTTATTGCTTATTGGTAGTCTCTTACTGTGCCTAATTTATAAGCTTTGTGGTACCATGGGTCACTGTGTTTCAAACAACACATAGAGGGTATGATGCTGGCTGTGGTTTCAGGCTTCTATCCAGTACCTTGAAATGAACCCATCCCTACTGATAACGTGCTACCATGGTGCCTTGTGTCTCCTTTCTGGTTTGCCTTTCATCCCCACATCCTCTTATGGACCCTCACATGGTCTGTATCTACTGCATCTCACCTCCCACTGCCTCCTCTGTCTGGAAACTGCACCTGGAGCCTACTGCCTCTTCCAGTCTGATCTGGGGGTGCTGTGGTGTCTAGAAAGTCTAGACTTTCTAGAGAGCTTGAACAACGTCTTGCCTCTGTCTGTAGGTTGAAGTACCCACGCTCAGCCTGTGGTCTGAATTATTTTAAATATAGTTTGCTGGAACACAGACAGATCCATTTGGTAGCAATGCAAAGGAAATGGCAGGGATGACCGGCTTGATACTGTGCGTGGCAGCAGACATCCCCTCCCCAAACAACAGTCAAGGAAGATGACAGGAAGCATCCGTCATTGGAAACAGAGACCTGAAATTGGACAACAAACCATTTGCTGTCTGTAAGCAGCAGGGCTTTCTGTGTATTTTTTGTGCACAGGAAGTATTTGTACACTTCCTGCATGTTAGCCATTGGCCTGGACAGCAGGGGAGCTTCACAGAACAAACCAAACAGAAAGCACATCCTAAAAAGTGCCTCCCTTTTTTTCATTATTATGTGAATAATAATGAAAAGAATCCAAAGGCCTTTGGCTTCCAGAAGCTCAGGAGAGAATCGTACAGACCTTCACTGAATGAAGGCGACCTGAGATAGAAGAAATATTCTTGAGTAAGGTAAGGAAGAACCGAGCAGGTAAGATTTGGGGTGCTCAAGAAACAGGAACCAAAAACTTTTTTTATTTTTTTTTTAAAAGGAAGTTCAGGGGACAAGGTAGGGGGAGGGGGCGGCAGAAGAGACAGAGAGAGAACAAACCAGAAAAATAAACACACTTGTTAGCTTGTCCCATTATGGCTCCTGACAGCTCTGTCCTTGGATAAAGGGCCAGCAAATGCTGTCTTGAAGAATGAGGTTTGTCATGCTTCTCTCCACTGTGGCATAAGAAATCCTCAGAATGCTGGGCAGGTGGCCTCCATGTCACCATGAAACATCGAAGCCTCTAGAGCAAGGACAGCTGGTCTTTGTCTCCTCTGATATGAGCAGTGTGGTCTTAACCTGCAGACCTCTCTGGAAACCACCTCTACATGAAAATCCAACAGATAGGAAAGGCCGCACTAAGTAGAAGATGGGTAGTTTTAGGAGACAGACAGATGTGTAAAGTTGAGTCTGCCTGGCATCTACTTCTTCCTCTGTGCCATGAAGATTCTTCACAGACTCTTGGAGTTTTCATACCGTGATTTGGAGGTTACCAGCTGTGAGAGTCTTTCATGCGCCGTTTCAGCTTTCAACTCCTACAATAATGAGTAGCGCCCCCCATGTGTACACTGCTTCTGAACTTAGCACAAGACTTCTGGCCGTGTTCTCGTTTGTCCTCCTGAGCTCCGGCCTCTGAGGCAGAGCAAGGCACACACATCCGTGTTGTTGGGTTTTCACTGATGTTGAATGACTCCCCTGACACTCTTGCCTCTGTGGTCAGAGGAGGAGGAGAACCTTTGTGGCCCCATTCTCATGGCCTTTTGTTTCGCATCTTTGATTGTCACCATGTTGGTTGCCTGTTCTGACTGAAAACGAGCCAGAGACAAGGACCTCCAGAGGAAAGGACCTCTCCACACCGCCTGTTCTGTTCTCACACTAAGTTGGCTGAACTTTTTTTACTTTTTTAGAGAGTCTAGGCTGACCCACTCTTAAAATGGCTTCCTCATCTCCCATGACCACAGCTGTCCTGGTTACCCTAATGGCTCAGCTGGGCTCTGCTCAGCACTCTCTGCCTTGGACCCTTCTTTGCACAGCCATGAGTCGTTGTACCTAGAACTCAATGTCATCCATCCTGTCTGTGTTGTTAGACACTATACTCTGGAGAGTATTTAGATTTAGGTGCCACATCTCATGAAACTGATTCATTTGCTTGTTCTCTCTTTCTCCAGTCTCCCTGCCATTGGCTACAGGCCTATGGGAGACCACCCTCACTCGATGCTCAGCTTGAGCCTGGCATTTCTGCCTCTATCTCTTTCTACTCTCTGTAGGCTGACAATTGAAGGTAAACCCTCCAACTCAAGTAATCCACACTCACACCCCACCCCCAGTGTGATGTGCTAGCAGTGGGACTCAGAGCCTCACACGTGCCATGGGTACAGATAAACTCTTCCCAGCAGACAGCTTACTGAGCTCTTACCCTCAAGGTCAAGGTTTGAGTTAGTGGAACTATGCTTGCCTATACCTAAGACTGTTTCTGTGGCCAAGAATACAGCTCAGAGGGGAAATACTTAATAAAGTGTATGCCATGGATGAACCTCAGAAGTGTCAGATTAAAACAAGGATATAAAAGACAACATAGTAATTGATTCTATTTATTTGAAAGGTACTGTAAAAAAGACATATAAGACAGAAGGTACATGATGTACCTTCTATTACCTGAGGCTTCATGTGTTACCTGAGACTGAGAATTATTGTTAATGACAGGAGACATTGGGGAGGGGTTGGTGATGAGGGAATAAAACATATTAAACTTACACTTTGAATGATAATTACATTATTTAGTAAGGTTACTAAAATACACGAATTATGAAAACTATACCTCAATAAAAAAAAATCATTATTTTGATATAGAAAAATAATACCTTTAAACAACTGAGATTGTAAAGCAGGGATGGGCTGTCTTAGGTGGGAAAGTGTTTCTTGTAGAAGCATCAGAACCTGTGTGGATCTCCAGCACCTACGTAAAAAGCCTGACGTGGCACTGGCCCCTGGATCCTAGGAGAAAGGAAGATATATAAGGCTTGCTCACCACTTAGTTGAGCTGAATTGACATGTTCTAGATTTTGTGTGAGAATCTAACTCAAAAAGTAAGGTCAAGGGTGATACAGGAGAACATTCATGTTGACCTCTGACTTCCACACATGTATGCACACATACACACACACACACACACACACACACCAACACACATACATTCACACACATATTCACATTAAGACACATTCACATATATATGAACACACTAATTAATACACTAACACACACTAACACACATTAACGTACATATACACACATAAACATATCCACGCACTAACACACTTTCACACACACTAACATACATTCAAATACTAACACACAGACACACAGACACACACAGACACACACACACACACACACTCACACACACAGAGGGATTCCAGCTAGACATCAGTACGTCATGTGACTATAAGCGAATCTGACTAAGGGAGGAAGGTCAGGATTCTACTGTGGCAGTAATTCAGAATATATTCTACAATTAGTTCCTAAAGTCTAACCCCGCGTAAATGTGTATTTTGAGAAGAAGCTTCATGACTGTGTCGATGAAATTTTTTCTGGACAAGACAGAAAAGCAGAGCCATGTGCAAGGACCCAGGGTGACAGTGTGGACTTTGGGGCTGCCAGCCTGTCCCATTTTCTCATACTCTGTCCTTTCCATGTTTTCTTTCTCACAAATCATGTGACCTGGGGAAATATTCAGAACGTATTAATTAGAGTCTCATTGTAGATGATTATTGGGTCCCAGATAAGGCTGCACTGGCCACATCTGGCTTGCGGAGCTGGGTGGTTTCTAGGGATAGAATTTGTGGATTTAAAAGAGTTAAATGCTCAAAGTTGTTTGTTTCTGCTGCTTTCTCTCTAGTCTGCCTGTGCAGTATAGTGCCAGGATAATTCGGGATTTTCCTTTCTTTTTAAATTGGCATTTATTCTTTGTCCATAGTAAGATCTTTTATGAGGACAATTTTCTTTCAAGTGTAGCATGTCCTTTGAGGGTGCTCACTACCCTGTGTCCCTGTTTCTGTCACTCTCTCCTCTCTTCCTGGTCCCCTTTTTCAGATCCCTCTTCTGTGTTCATGTCTCATACGTATGGCTTTCATAAATATGCATGGACAATCTAGAATTCTCCAATGAGAAAAAAAAAAAAAACATGTGGCATTTGTCTGAGTCTGGCTTGCTTCACATAATGTGATAATTTCCCATTGTTTCCATTTTGTAGCAGACTTTAAACATCATTCTTCTTTGTGGATGACTGGGGTTCCAATTGTGTACTATGTATGCCTCATCTTCTTTAACCATTCATGTGCTGATGAACACCTGGGCTGATGTTGTATTTTATATTTTGGCTTTTGTGAATAGTGGGGCCAGAGTCATGGGTATGCAGGTATCTGATGTGTTGAGTAAGCGTCCTCTGAGTGTGTAACGTAGGAGTGGTGCCTTAGGGCAAATGGGGATTCTGGTTTTGGTTTTGTGAGGCACCTCCATACTGATTTTCATAGCAGCAAAATCAGTTTATATTCCCGCCAGCAATGTATAAAGGTTCCCCTGTCTTCCCAGCATCTTGTACCTTAACCAGCATTTTCTCCTGATGATAACCATCTGAGTAGAATTTCAATGTATTCTAATTTTCATTTTCTATGCAGCTGAATGGTTTGGACTTTTTCATGTTTTCTGGCCATTTGTACTTTGTAATTTGAGAATCATCTATTATATTATTATATTGGTCCTTCATTATTGCTTCTTGTGTACTGTACATGTTTATGTGTGTGCACACATGTGCACATGTGTACATGCATTGCATACATGCATTTGGATGCCAGAGGTCAATGTTGTTTGTCATTATTACTATTTATTATTATTTGAGACAAGGTTTCTGACTAACCTGAAGCTGGTCAGTCCAGCTAGCTTGGCTGGTCAGTGAGCCCCATCAGTTCTCCTCTCTGTGCGCCCTGAATGCCGGGGCTCTTGGGTCTGAGCTCACATCCGCATGCTTGCATGGAAGAGTGCTTTAACTGAAGAACCGTCTCCTCGATTCCTGGCTGGTAGATGGGATTGTTTGCTTCTCTTGGTATTTAGGGTATTTTTTTTAGTTATTTATATATTCTAGATATTAATCTTCTGTCTAAACATACTTTAGAGCAGTGGGTCCCAATCTTCTATTGCTGCCACCCTTTGACACAGTTCCTCACGCTGTGGTGACCCCAACCACGAAACTATTTTCATTGCTATGTCATAACTGTGAATTGCTGCTGTTAGGAATCATAGGGTAAATATCTCTTGTGCAGGAGATCTGATATGTGACCACCAAAAGGGTCAGACTGGGAAGAGTGGATATCCACACATAAGCGAAGGCACAGTCCTGTTCTCCACTCTGTGTGAAAAAACAGATCAAAGAACTTCATCTGAGACCCAAATCTGATTGGAGGGGTATAGGGGGAGGCGTTCAAGACATAGGCACCGCTACTCTCTGAAGACAACTACCCCGGCTCAGGAAACAACCCAAGAATTGACAAATAGAATTGCATGAAACTAAAAGGTTTTTACACAGTGAGGGAAATAAATACCAGAATGAAAAGATACCTCAGAAAGGAAGAAAATTGTTGATCCAGGTTTGTTTGTTTGTTTGTTTGGTTTTTAATATGCTGTAGAGCATGGTATCTGGCCTCTAATTCTGGGCATGGCATGCAGAACCAGGGCCTGGGGCTCTACTTCACACAGAGGCATGCAAGTAAACCCTGGGGCTAGCTTTGAGTCCTGTACACTGGCACTATGGGCTACCTGAGTGTGTGCAGAGACCTTGGTGGAGGGAGGACCAGTCATCTGAGATACCTGTAGCATCAACAAGGTTCCTTGGGGGAAGTCTGGAAGGGCTGTGACTACATTTATGAGGGGCTGTCACGGCAAGAGAAATTAGCGGTTCTGAGGGCAGAAAAGACACAGTAACGTTTGGGTGTTCTAGAAGGCAAGGTTCTGCGTAACAAGGATTCAATTTGGAGACTTCTGAGGCCTTGAGCTCGGCCTCACAGTCCCGACTTCGATGTCAGCTGTAGGGCAGAAGCATCTTCCACAAACACTGTTCATTCTCTCACCAGTTTCTTAAAAGTTACTCTGAGCCCCTCTTGTCTCATGTTATCTGTGGCCACTGGGAGACAGGAGTGCAGGCTATAGGGTATCTTCGACATGTAGTTGTGGTGACTGTTGAGAGTGTGAGGGTGCACAACAGAGGTTAGAGCAAGGCCTCTGGAGTCTTCCTGTACCACTGCATTATTGCCCTGAGATTCGGTCTCTCTGAACCAGAACCTTGCAGGTTAGCCTGGGCTGCAGGCTTATGCAATCCACCCGTCTCCCCTCTCAGACATACCCGGCTTTGTGTCTAGGTATCAGGAATTCCGACTCAGGTCCTTATGAAGCTGTATGAAGATGGCTTTTCTAAGTGTTTTTTCTCAGAACTGAAGATCCTTGAATCCATTAAAATGTAAAGCAGTGGTTTGGGGGCTGGAGAGATAGCTCAGTGATTAAGAGCACTGACTGCTCTTCCAGAGGTCCTGAGTTCAATTCCCAGCAACCACATGGTGGCTCACAGCCATCTTTAACGGGGATCCAATACCCTGTTCTGGTGTGTCTGAGACATCTATAGTGTACTCATATAAATAAACTAAATAAATCTTTTTTTAAGGAGTGGCTCTCATGTGACACCTCTAGTGATCCATTTCATCAATCTTACTTTCAATCAATCAAGCTGAATCATGTATCTGGTATGTCTGAATCTTACGCGTGTTTAAAGGTGTAACTCTCCCTTAATTTTAATCACGTATTTAATGGTTCTGGTTTAGTTTGGTTTGTGTGTCTTTGAGACGGGGTCTCTCAATGAAGCAGAGCATTGCAGTTTAGCCTAGGCTACCTGGCCAGCAAGCTTATGTCTCCCTCCTCGGACATTCCTGGCTTTCTGCCTGGGTACCAGGGATTCCAGTTCAGGACCTTACACTTGCTGATCGAATGCCCTTAGCCATTGAACCATAGTTTTCTTCTTTCGGGATTGTTTCTTTATGAACTTAAAAATTCATTCATAAAGCCCACAGCATACCTAGAGGGACTTTGACTAAGGGGAGTGTTTTCTCAGATGTGTCTGATTTGAACTATTCAGTCTCTTCCCTGCCCAAGCCTGGTCTGGGGAGCAGTAGACAGGGCATCCTTGGGATCTTAGGCTCCACCTCCAGCTTTTGGACCAGAATCTTCTTCCAATGGTATGCTTCAGAATCCGGCTAACAGTTACTATCCCAGCTTTCTGTTTGTTTTTTTGAGCTCTTGTTAAAAAGTGCCTGGCATCCTGACAGGATTTCTTCATACAATGGGCTCATTTAACCCTCAGGATGAGGCTCTAAAGGAGGTGTTACTAAAAGCTAAGAAGAGTTGTCAGTGGGCCTGCCAAAGATGTCATGAAAGACACAATCTGGAGTCTTCGTGTCCTGAGCTGGAGACAGGAAAGTTGAGGCCTGCCTGTCTCTGGTGTGCACACCCTGTGGTTTCTGGTAGAACCTAGGTACTCTGACAGGATTACATTTGTACCGTGGGCTACAAAAACAGCAGCCAGAAAATTGCTCAGGGAGTTGCCTGCCTCAAAGTAGACTGACTGTCTGTCTGTCTATCTATCTTATCTGTCATTTATGAATGTATGTATGTATCTATCAATCAGTCATCTATCTATCTGTCTTATCTGTCATTTATGAATATATGTATTATGTATCTATCACCTATCCTTCCTATCTATCTATCTATCTATCTATCTATCTATCTATCTATCTATCTATCTATCTATCTATCTATCTCCTGTCTTTATAAAACATGCTTGCTAAAACCCAGTTTTGGCTGGTCCCCTCTGAAGCCATTTTCTTGGGGTCTTCTCCACGGGAAATGCAGTGGATGGTAGAACCTGACCATTACCCATGGAGCACGGCTTCTGTTTCCCCGTCTACTTCCCCCTGGTCTCCCTGCTCAAGCCTGCAGCCGCCACTCGGACACCTGTCTGACAGGAATGATGTGGACACTGGTGTGAATGTACTCGCAGTGTCTCCTCACTGGGCAGCATCTTGGGTTTCCCTGGGATTATGAGGTCTGATGAACCATCTTTGGGGGGGGGGTGTAAAACACTGATGCCATAATTTACATTTGGAAAAATTAATTCTCAAGATTAAAAAAAAACTAACATAGCAGTTGGTACTTACTACTTTTTATGTTTGGTGATTTTCGTCTTTCTTCTTTGCACTTGGATTGACCTAGATGAGACCTAAAAATTAAGGGATGTGCTTAAACCACACAGAGCCAACTCTGTCACGAGTTTTTCCCATTTCCTCAGTGTGTGTGTCTGTGTGTGTACATATATGTGTGTTTTTTTATAATGAAGGCCACACTATAATTCTGTGTCCAGCAGCATTTGCTGGTATTTTATTTTATTGTCTTTAGGTATCACTCTATATTCTTTTGTTCTTCATCGTTGACGTCGGCTTATTTCATATGAATGCATAATATATTAAATACATATGCATCTGAAATATTGTTTTGATTTGTTTGCAAGTTGTTTCTCTGAAGGGTCTGTCTGGGGAGATGTGTGATTTCTCATGTCCTGTGCTTGCAGGAAGAATTTTAAATCGTTTCTCCAAGGACATCGGACATATGGATGACTTACTTCCCCTGACGTTTCTAGACTTCATCCAGGTATTTACAGTAATATCCTATTCTCAAACGCACAACACCTTTTTATTTTCTTTCTGTTTTTCAAGGCCTTTCCAGGAGGGGAAGACTGGTAATGGGCTGGAGATGTGTATTGCTACCTTAACAAAAGGCCGTGTTTGTAGAAGAAAGGTGTGGCTATGTTTTGGAGGCTAACTTAGCGTGAGTAATGGCCTGTGTAGGAGTGGCTGCGCATTTGTGTCAGGGTTGGTTCATAGCAGCTACATGCTGGTAAATGGCTTTCCATCTGCCTCCCAGGTATCTGGCATGAATTCGACTTACTGCGAACACATTTCATAATATAGAAACAATCACCTCTCACGGAAAGATAGCCCAGATTAACAAAATTATGCATTGTATTGCCACAAAGGGCAAATATTTACTGCACTGGTTTTTTTTTTTTGTTGTTGTTGTTGTTGGTTGGTTTTTTTTTTTTGTTGTTTTTGAAGGGGGTGGGGTAAAACCAGGTGTGGTTACTTACAAAGAACAGATTAGCAATAATCAGGTGAAAATAATACTTTGTTAGCAAGGACAATAGAGAGTGCTTATTGCAGATTCAAAGCTTTAAATGCAGGCATGTTTAAGCCAATAATAGAAGTACAGGATCAAAGTCTTCTCAGAAAATGTCTGTTTTTGTTTCCTTGGCAGCTTTTCTTTTCACACGTTGATTGCTCTGTCTTAAGGTATCTTTAGAAAAATAGGATCCCACAGAAATGCCTGCTTTTAGCATGTTATTTTGTCTGTGAACCTGAGGGCCAAAAGAATCATGTTGGGTCACCTGTCTCTCATCTCCTCATTCAGTGCCGTTGCACCTGCGGTTTGATTTGTTTTGTTTCGCTTTCTTCTCTCATTTATGTCTGTCTACTTTTCAGTGACTCAGGCAGGGGATCTTTTTTGTTTCCCCCTAAGCGTTTATTTTGGAGAAGAAAAACGCATCTCTCAGAAGCTGTGCAGATTTTAAAATCCCAGATGCCTGTGGCGCATTTGCGATGAGACTGAACCCCTTTCCTTCTTCCTAACCACTGCCAGTTTACAGCTGTTCTCACCGGAAGCCAGGTTCCTGCAGACAGGAAGTGGAATTGTAACCTGGGATTCTGTTGAACCCCAGTCTTGCAGGGCCCCTGGGGTCCACAGTTGAGCTGGAATCTCTGTTAGTCACACAGAAAGGGAGCCCAGGGCTGCAAACAGCATGACCCATAGGTGAAGACTTCTCCTCACACCCACCGGCCCACAGACTGAGTCTGCACGGCAGATAAGTGTGCCAGACTCTTGGTTCTGTGAACTCATTTTTAAAATGTTTCCTACTGGCATCGGCTATGTTCTTATCCTCAGGAAGCAACCTTTCGCTGCAGAATCCCCCATCCCATAGAATACAGATAATTTTAAGCACATGTTTTGACAGCGATTATTAATTACTTCTAGAAGAATTAGCAAAGGGCTCTCTCTATAGCCCTGAGCCAGGCCAAGGTTGAGTTTCCAAAGCTGGCTGGCCTGTTGTGCATTTAGCAGAGTGAGCCCTGCTAATTAGAGTCCATCTTGTGTTGTGTGCTTTCGTAGTGCCTATGGAGGGATGATACATGACAGGTACTTCTTGATTTCAGTACAAAGCACTCTTGTGAGGAGAGAAGATTCTAGCCTCATACTTCAATTTAGCCAGAGACTCCAGGGTCTTTATTCATCGTCCACCCAAACACTCTTGGTACACTTAACTATTGTTGGTTCCTGTTAGCCAATTTCTAGAATCTTAAAATCGGTGAATCTTGACGCTGTTGCCCCCCCACCCCCACCCCCAGAAGGAGTTTTACGTGAAGGATAGCTCACTTATCAAACATGATTCAGATCTGTTGTCACTCACTTCATTTGCAGGTGTCTTTAATAAGCCTGCGCATAATCCTTTCAGGAAGAAATATTTTTCTCCTTTTAAAAATAGTATTAGCTAAATATAAAAGCACTGATCTCCTGCCATTGTCGTGGGTTCTCTGAGGGACATTTCCCAACATTCATTGTTTAAATGGTTGTCAAGAGGAATCAAGTGAAACTTAGTAAACAGAGCGGCTTCCTCGGACTGTGCCCAGCCTTTGCTATGGGGGATTTGCATCTGACGGCTGAGTGGGCTTCTCACTGAGGAATCGCTGGCATCGTTTTTTGAAGTATTTGGTGCCTGTTGCTTTATGATAGAGCAAAGATTTTTTTTTTATGAGAGCCACAAAATATGAATTTAACCTGCCCCCAAAGAAAGGCCAACAAAAAAAAAAATCTAAATGTAAATTTTCCCCCTTTTTAAGTAGGATAGGGCTCCGTCAGGACAAAAACAACCCAGTGATGTTCTGGGACTCTTAATGGAATCATGTAAACTTAAAATAAACACTATTATGGTAAGCACATAGAATGAAAACTAATTTTCCAAATCAAATACATTATATTCAATTCATTTTCCCCAATCAACCAAATGTTTAAAACCTGTTAGTTATAACAGCAATCTCCTGGAAATTAATTAGAAGCCTATTAGCTCTGCTAGCTCAGGCGGATGGCAGGGATTGCACCTTACATGTATAAGTAGTCTCTGGAATTAAAGTGTAGCAAGGTCACAAATGACTGTCCCATGGGCTTACCTTATGCATGGGCTTAGTACTTGATCTTTTTGGTGGGGGGGGTGGTTGACAGGGGGTGCTTTTCTTTTCAAAAAATTTGGTCTACTCTAATTCGATCTTTTAATACGTTTTAAAAAACATTT
Organism: Rhabdomys pumilio; assembly: GCA_030674055.1. Lineage (NCBI taxonomy): Eukaryota > Metazoa > Chordata > Mammalia > Rodentia > Muridae > Rhabdomys > Rhabdomys pumilio. The sequence continues at coordinate 255,997,373 of JANHMN010000001.1, read as the reverse complement.
TGACTAAAAATGTAGCTCTCCTGACTTTGCATTTCTGAGACCTCAGTTCTACTTTCAGTACCACCAAAACAAACAAACAAACAAACAAACAAACAAACAAAAAAGGGCCAGTGATAACAACAGCAGAAATTTGAGAATTAGCCATCAGACAAACCTATCAGGACTACGACTCTGCTGTCAATAGAAGCACCAGCTTTCTGGTGTGGACCTCTGAGATGGGTGGAAGTTTTCTGTTGTGTTGGTCCTTGAACAGTTTAGTGGTTTTCTTAGCTCCTTTCCAAATTGATCTTAGTGGCTAACTTCCTGTCTGCCTTTGTTCTTAATGTCATTAGCAAACCCTGTTGCTGACATCAGGAAGCCACCAGCCAGCTCCAACTCTGTATAGGGAATTTCCCAGGATGCTCCTGTGCTCAGCTTGGCTGAAACAGTTTAGTTCAGCTGGATCTGATCTTCAGGGAAGCATCTCCAGCAAACAGGGCAGCACGCAGCACGTAGACTAGCAGGCAGAGTGGAAACCGGAGTTCACAGTTTAGGTGATAGAAAGCAAAGAATAAAGACTGCTTGGCTCGTAGTCCTTCCTTATAAAAGCTATGCATACGCGCATGCTTTTCTGGGTAATTAAGATTGGATAGCTATAGAAGTAAATAATGTAATTACAGTTACCCCTGTGAACTGTTTAATCCAGAGTATGTGTGCTTCACCACCTTTTCTGAAAGGTGAAGGCAGTTTAGTTAGCTTTGTAAGGCAGTCCAGAAGTTGAGCACCTTGCTAAGTGCAGTTCTGAGGAATTGAGGGGATGGGGCCTGAGGACAGGACCCTTCATTTGTGGCATTGTACCTGGAGTCCCAATGTTCCAAGTTGGGACAAAAATTGGGACGGAGATCTGTCAGGCTACCGATGGGATGGCTAAATGAAGGAAATTTTGTTTAAAATGTGAACAGACTCCCTGCTTATAAGTCTAATTTTGTCCCTTAGGCTTCAACGAAAGATTGATAATTGTGTGTCCATGGGTGGGTTTCGTTTTAAAGTTCTAACTGTTGGTATGTGTGGTAATGGGGCACAGTGCAGTGACAGTTTTCAAAATCCATGTCTTTGATTGCTTTCGAGAGAGATGTTAATGAGACAGGGTAAGAAGAGATGTCTGGGAGACTGAGCCTTTAGTAGGTGCAAGTGTGGACCCTTAGTGACTAAAGACAGATTACTGACAGGCTATATAGCAAGGGGGTAGAACAGAACTGAAGGGTGTTCTGAATAAAATGTAAATACATGATGGAAATAATAACATAAAATGGAAAGTTATGTTGGAGTTGCCAATGGCTCACAGTATACCCCTGGCTTAAAAAGTATTGTTCAAATGTGTTTCGTTTCTTGACCTTTTTAAGAAATTGCAAGCACTTTGGGTATAGACAGGATTTCTAAAAGCAAGTCCTCCATCAAGACAGAGTAGTTTTATGCAGGCTAAAACTAGGTAGAATTAAAATATCAGTGCCATAGAGATGTTCATCTGCCCTCAGATAGGAGAAACGAAGGAGAGACAAATATCTTAGAACAGGAATGATTGTATTGGTAAACTAGACACACACACACACACACACACACACACACACACACACACAGAGAGAGAGAGAGAGAGAGAGAGAGAGAGAGAGAGAGAGAGAGAGAG
>JANHMN010000001.1:255959462-255992263 GCA_030674055.1 Rhabdomys pumilio | reverse complement strand
GGATGCAGGAGGCCGGGATGCTGTGATGCAGTGAGGGATGGGCAGGCAGGGATGCTGTGATGCAGTGAGGGATGCAGGAGGCTGGGATGCTGTGATGCAGTGAGGGATGGGCAGGCAGGGATGCTGTGATGCAGTGAGGGATGCAGGAGGCCGGGATGCTGGGATGCAGTGAGGGATGGGCAGGACAGGGTGCTGTGATGCAGTGAAGGATCCCAGTGTTTGTTTTTCTCTTATCCCATTTCCATTCAGTATCCCACAATGCTCTGGGTCCGTGCACAGTCCCTGTGCACAGAGGAAGCCTGGTGTTGTCTGAGCACTGGGTCTTACTCTGAGAGACTCTCGAGTTTAAGAGTTGTGGATTAAGTGAGGGAGAGCAGCAGTGTTGCTTACAGAGCCTTCTGCTCCTTTGAGTGAAGCCAGTAAGTTGGGAACATTGAGGGCTTAGTGTTAGCCTTTGCCTCCTGAGGTGTTTGTCCCTTGGCTAATAAGTGGTCTAGCTGGTCTTCTCCAGCTTGATTCGCTCGTTGTGTTTGCCCTCCTGTCTCTTAAAAGCACACCTTTTGCAAAGCTAGTAAGCGGTCTGCCCTCTGTGGCCGGCGCTCTGCCCTGTAGTCACCCCATGCGTCTTACTAAATTTACTCATGATGCTAGTCATTGTAACTTAATGATGACATACTTAACCAACAAAACTGATCAGATGTAAGGAAGAACTTGATAGGCTGAAAGCTTTGGAAAGACTCAGTAGCGACTTCTCCGTGACTAGGTGTGGTGGCGCACACCTATAGCCCCCCGCCAGCACTTTAGGAGGCTGAGGAGGCTGTCCTGACCACCTAGTCAGACTTGGATCCCAAACCCCCAGAATACTCAATTAAATGCTCTTCCCCCAACCCCAGGTTGTAAATTAGGTTTAGTTGGTGTCTTCGTTACTGTGTTGCTACAATGAAGAACGATATGACCAAGGGAGCTTATAGAAGAAAGCACATAACTAGGGACGTGGTTACAGCTTTGGAGAGTTAGTTTATGACCATCATGGCAGGGCAGAGCAGGGAGCGGGGCAGCAGGCAGGCATGGCGCTGGAGCAGTAGCTGAGAGCTCACATCTGATATGACAGTTGGAGGGAGAGAGACAGAAAGACAGACAGGCTGGGCCTGCCATGGGATTTTGAAACATCAAACCCTCATGTTTCCAACAAGACCATGTCTGTCCTCAACAGTTCACCAACTAGGAACCAAAGGTTCAAGTGTGTGAGCCTGTGGGGACCGTTCTCATTTAAACACCACAGGTAGGAATATAAATGGGGAATCCTGGAGGAACACCTGAAGGCCCTGTGCCAAGAGCTTCCCAGTGACTTGACAGCTGTTGAAGACTCGTTATATATAAGACTCCAGGAGGAGGAAGTAGGTAGAGATTGATGAATCCAAGCCTTGGTCTAGGTAGCGAGTTCTAGGCCAAGCTATGCATGTTGTACATGTTTTAAAATTAAATCTAAGCATCGGGGTTTTGTTATTTCTGAGCTGACCTACATTCTTAGGTCATAGCTTTTGGGACTCTTTTGCAGCCTTCCTGGAGGAACTGGACAGAGCTTTGGGGTGGTCCCTGCAGTAGAGAAGGCGCACTTGTCAAGACTCCTGGGCGTGGGATATTCGTAATGGGACAACAGTATGGAATAATAACACACCGTGTTGAAACAAGGCTTCAGATGAGACAAAGGGATACACGGTGTGGAAACAAGGCTTCAGATGAGACAAAGGCAGTGGAGACAGATCCTGAAGAGACTGTCTCAAGAACCAGCCCTTAGTGTTGTAGTAGCTGGTAGGATACAGCAGACAGGGCGCTGAAAGCAGAGGTTTGTCCCTGCACAGAGGCAGAGGGCTCACTGACTTAGACATGGGGCGTCTACATAAGAATGCCATGGTTAAGGCAAATCCTGACTCTGACTAGTACCTCTGTGGTGCAGGAGAGTTCATCCCCCGGGTCTGTCAATCACAAGCCATTTCAGTTTTACACAGTAGGTTCTCAGGTATCCCAGGATGGCCTTGAACTCACTATGTAGCCAAGGATGACATTGTACTTCTGATCCTTTTGTCTTCCTGAGTCCTGGCATCAGGAGGCCTGTGCCACCATGCCCAGCTTACGTGGTGTTGGGAGTTGAGTCTCGGGCTTTGTATGTGCTAAGCCAGCTCTACTGACTGAACTACTTCCTCGCCCTATAGGTAACCTTGAAGGCCACCAGATGTGGTTAAGGCCACCAGATGTGGTTAGGGTCACCAGATGTGACTGTGTTTTGTTACATCATAGGTGCTGGAAAAACTGAGCTGTTCTCCATTCCAGATGAAGACAGACTGTTTAAAAAAGCTAATGTGTACATTCTCTGCTGTGTCTTCCTACCTGAGGTCACAGAGCCCCTAAAAAAAAAAAAAAAAAAAAAAAAAAAAAAAAAGAATACCATCACTTTGGGCCATGCTCTGGCTTCTTCAGGAAAAGCCTCAAGTTTACATGCTGTAAGGTGACTGTTTGTGACAGGGTTCGTATGTCATGTATGATAGCATTAGGGAGCCTGGAAATCTCCCTTTTTAATTCACTAAGCTTTACTACCGACCATCTCCTCACAAAACTATATCCTATACATCTTCACAAAGCTACATCCTATACATGCTCACAAAGCATCCCATACATGCTCACGAGGCTACATCCTATAGAGCTGTAAAGATGAAAGAAAAGTGTCTACTTCATAAGGATTGCAGGAGAGATAACTGCCATCGTGCCAACATAGTTCTCTCCCCTTCCTTTAGTTTTGTTTTAGAAGTAAGATCCTGGTACATTGTACTGGCTGGCTCTGAACTCCTGGGCGCAAATAACCTTTCTGCCTCATTTTCTCAAGTGGATAGAGTGACAGGTCTTTGGCTGAACACCCCTGACCCTGTCCCCCACATGGCCCACTGCCCCCTAGGTCTGGGGATCTAACTCAGAGCTGGGCACCCTCCAGTGACATTCCAACAAAAATCATTCAAGTAATAAAGAATATGCTTCTTTCTAAATATAATATTACTTCTACATGAGACAAATAGCTTGATAACAGTAGCCATCTTATGTTCTGTTGTGTTCCATTAAGATAACTATCTGACACACACCAGACCCTAGTCCCAGCTTGTGAGCTTGTACATTGGGTTTGTTACTGCTTATGATTGTAATGGCTATTTCCCATTTGTGTCACACCATTGGGGTCTGTTGTTTTCAGAACAGATCACTGAGCAGTAAATATTTCATACCAATGAACCTCTATACTGTTTCCAAAGATTCCGTAGTCCTGGGAAGCATCTAGATAAGTGAGCAGAGTGTCTCACTTATCTAGAATTCTGGCAGCTCAGATCCCTACTTCCAAACAAAACAATAGAAAATAAAGTTACTTGGCATTTTAGTGGGGTTGGGGTTGTACTTCTCCGAGTGTGCAAACTTGCATGCAGCTGCCCTCTGCAAAAAAATACGCTGCCAGTGACTTAGAGCTGCATTGCAAAACCATTCTTCCTCACTTCACACCCTCATCAAAAAAGAAAAAGAAGAAAGAAGAAAAAAAAGAAAGAAAGCCAACAGCTCCACTGAGCTTAAATAACTGACTTTTCAAACCCTTTCATGGCACACAAAGGGCTAATCCTGAGGCTACTTGAGCCACCAGCGCAGGCAGTAGTGGAGACCACCACTGAACGCGCCGTCCCCTCCCCCCTGCACACAGACACATTGACTTCTGCTTTATGAAGTGAAAATGCCAAGCCAAAGGACGTGAAGGAGCTGTCCCCAGTCCCTTCTTCCTGGGGGTGCAGGATGAGAAAAAGCTGCTGCATCTGGATATGGGGAACAAAGCCAGCCTAAGACTTGGGGATAATAGGCTGGGTCACCGGTTTTTATAGAAGCACAGGGGTGGAACTGCCCGGACTTGTCTGGTCCCAGTGACCCTTGCATGGCTTTGTGAGGAGATGTCAGGGGAAGTGTGTAGAAAACACCCCAAACAATGACTTTGCCATTCGGAGCTCTCTACGGTTTGCTCACCCTACTCCCACCTTCCAATCCCTCTCAGACAAAGGATGGCGTTAGGTAGGTTGCCTTGCCCTGGTTTTCAAAGATCTCTGTCTTTAAAAGTAAACTCACTCATTTTTAACCGAATCATAGTGTTTTTCATGCTTTCAGAAATCAACAAAAGAGTTTTACTCGGTGCCTTTGCAAAGAGAGAATCATCTGGAGATGGCAACCTCAGAGATAATACCGTGCCAGCAACCTGACTGAAGTGGGCCCCCTGGTCATAGACAGTCGGGTTGTCAATAGCGGGTACTGGAAATATTGACCAACATGTGACCCTGGGGGCCTGTGAAATTGGCTGATAGCATCCACAAGGCCCCTTGCCTACTATTCCTGGACTGTTTCCTTAATGAGAGAGGAGGTGGTGGTTGGGATTTTGCCAGTCAGAGAGTTAGCACACTCAGTAGTGTGGTGACAGTCACTGGGGATTCTCCCAGGCTTGTAGGCAATTTGTCCCAGCATGTGTGTCCTGGTGATAATGATTGTAGTTTAGCAAGAAGGCAATTAAGACCTAAAGAACAGAAAAACGGAACAATCTCGTGGTATTTCCACAAGAGCACAGAACTTTATAAGCTAACATTGTTGGGTAGTGTGTATGGTCAAAGAATAGAGGTCTTCTGCCATGCCCTTCCCCCAACTCCCATGGGATCTCATACGCTCAGCCACCCAGACAGTTGTTAAGCATAGAGAGAAATGTGGTGACATATTTACTTCTATGGAGACCTCTAGAGTACCCATATGTCACTGTTCTTGCTTGTATCTGTTTTTGTCTGTGTTCTGTTGTCTTACAGTGAGACAAATAAGAAATGGTTGGGCTACTGGACTTGCTTCCATTTTATTAAAATCCAACACTTCCTATTTTATGTTTTTTTTTAACACTTACTTATCGCATGTGTGTATGTGCACTCAAATATATTGGTCAGAGGACTTGTGGGAGTCGGCTCTCTCTTCTGCCGTGGAGGTTCCAGAGATGAGATGGAGGCTTTCAGGCTTGGCAGCACACGCCTCACCCCATTAGCCATCTCGCTGGCCCCAGCACTTTCCACTTGACATACGATGTGTCTTTTCAGTTTCATCTGGATCATGGTTCATCATTATAAGTACTGTCTTGGAGTTTCTCCTGCTTCTGAATTTCATAACTTACTTGTTTTTCCAAGCCTTTTCTCTGGCTCCTGATTGGCTATTTGCTGAGTATCTGAATTCAGCCTTGAAGATAATACAGCCTCTGCCTCATGGTGCAGGGTTCAGACTCTGTGAGAGAGATCACCCACATAATCACCCACATGATATGGGAGCTATGTTTGTTCTGAGATACATACTGATTTCTAGTCTTCACATGGGGTCCTCTTCCCTACTCTAGATGCACCCAAAATAAATCATTCTTGGCACCGCAACTCTATAAATTTTTCAGCACGTGCCTGCACAGAGCCCCAGTGACGTCAGCTCTTTTCTAGGCCATCAGTATTCTTATCAAGATGTAAGTTTCCTACAATAAAGTAAGCATTCCCTTTTAGCTCTAAAGTCTTAATATCGCTTACATCTCTGTATCCCCCACCTCATACGTGAGCATCTCCTGCACCCCAGACGGTCTGATTTGAGCCTTTACTGTAGGGATGGCTGATCTCCTGTGAGTGTAACCTTGCGTCCCTGGTGATTAGTGATACTGAGGGGGTTTTTTTGTTTGTCTTTTTTTTTGTGCTCATTTATCGGCCACTTGGAACGTTTTTGTGTGTGGATTTTTTTTTTTTTTGGTTCAAATCTCTTTCTTATTCTTTATGAATTTATTCTTAAAATCTTGTTATGGGTGATTTATTGGAATGTATGTATATTTAGTTCTAATAATTTCTCATTTTTTCCAGTTTGTGGTTTTCTCTCTCTCTCTCTCTCTCTCTCTCTCTCTCTCTCTCTCTCTCTCTGTGTGTGTGTGTGTGTGTTAACAGTATCTTTTGGCCAGTAGGCTCTAATTTTGATGAAGTCTAATAATAACCTTTTTGTGTATTTCATGGCTTTTTTTTCTGCGTATCCTAAAGAATCTTTGTGTGTCCTAAGCCGTATGGAGATACTTTATTTTTATGGGTGTGTGTATGTCTGTATGTACATACATGTGTATGTATGAAGATGCAGTCCAGAGTAGATGTTGAACATCTTTCTCAGTTACTGCCCATCTTTCTTTTTGGCATATGGATTCATGTATAGGGTGTATGTGTATGTATTCAAATGTGGGCACATGAGTGTACGTGCGTACATATATGTATGTACATGCCTATGGAGACCAGAGGTTGATACCACGTCTTCTTTGATTGCTGTTCACCTTATACGTAGAAGCAGGTCTATTAATTGAACCCAGAGCTCCCTTCTAGAGCTGGTCTAGCTAGCCAAGTTCTTCTGGAGATTCCTGTGTCAGTCTCCAACATGCTAGAATTACAGGCCAGTTACCACACCCACCTGGCTTTGATATAGGCATCCAAAAGGCAGCCCTCAGCTAGCCCAGTGCGTTTCTTAGTCACTGAGCCATCTCCTTGGCCCTCCGTCTTACCTTGACTTTCTCACATACTCAGTGAGCCTAGAGCTTTCCAATTTGACTAAACTGACTGGCCAGCAGTCTCTCACCAGCGCCCCCATCTCTTCCTGGCACTGGGGGTTGTTATACACACACTGCTATAGTCTGCTTTTTGTGTGGCTTCTCGGACATTGAACTCTCTATTCCCAATAGCGTGGCAAGTAATTTACTGCTTGAAATATCTCATGACCTCTCTTTGATTTTTCCAGAGAGCATCTCAGTGTCTGGGCCTGATTGTCCTGGAACTTGCTGTACAGACTAAGGTGCTGGGGTTGCAGCTGTGGCCTGCTACACCAGCAATACCCTACTGTATCTTCTTCTACATTTTCAAAGGCCTGCATTCACAGGTAGTTCAGGTGTATGGAAGGAGTGCTTGTTGTCTGAGGTTCGTTTCTCCTTAATGTTTCTCCACATTTGTTAAACCTGTACGCATGAGATGGTCTTGATGTCTTGGCTGCCTACATGTGAGCAGCTGCTGCCTGTGGCCTTTCCCCACACCGTTTGTCTGTTCTTTCAGGAATACCACAGTGGCTTGGCTACTGTTCGTTTTAGAAAGACTCGGAACCCAATAGCCGCTGATCCCTCTTCCCACTCTGTTCTCTTCTGTTAAAGCTCCTTTATTTAAGTTTTAAATTCACCTTACCATTTTTTTTTTTTAACTAAAAGCCTTACTTATTTTGGTTAATATTGCCCTTCACCATTCTCCTTACCCTCAATGCAAAGAAGGTCACCGGTATATCTGTGGCTAACTCAACTTCGTATCTGTCGCTCAGCAAAGATTTGGGTCTATCCTTTGCACCTCTTCTGATATTTTGTAAACATCCGGTGTTAGACATATACTGACCTCATGAAAAGAAAAGAGTTGGCAAGGGATTTCTGTCCGCGGTAGTCAGTGGTATGTGTCAGCTTGGCTGACTTAAGGCTCCCAACCCAAATAGTTTACTCAAACAGAAACCAAGGTGTTGATTGAAAGGTATTTTGAAAATGTGATTACTGGCTTATAATTGGTTGGTTTCAAGTAAGGGAGATCATATCAGTTCATCCCAGGCAGCTTGGTTCAGTGGATTAAAAGCCTTAAGAGCAGAAGCAGAAGGAACTATGGCTGCTGCTGACAGCTTCCCCGCCTTGCAGATCCTGAACTTGCCTCACCTGCCCCCAGTCACAGAGGCCAGTCGCCAGGAGTGATCTTCTCAAAATGTTGTCTTGAGCTATTTGTATTCTTCTACGGTCTTCTTCTCTTTCTTTTGCAGGGGGTTAGGAGGTTTGCAAAGGGGTCTCACTGTGTAGCTGTGGCTGACCTGAACTCCCTGTATAGACCAAACTGGCCTCAACCCACAGCTATCCACCTGCCTCAGCCTCTGAGTAGTGATGTTAAAGGAATGTACCAGCATGCCCAGCTGTCAGTCCTCTTCTAAAAGAAAACCAAGAATTTTCTAAGATTGCTGGGTTTTTTCTTTCCTAAGTGTTTCATGGAATTCATCAGTGAAGCAATATAGTCCAAGAGTGGAGCACTATAGCTCAAGAGTGGAGCACTATAGCCCAAGAGTGGAGCACTTATAAGCCAAGAACTTTGACTAGTCACTAAATTCCTTTCAGATTATGAATTCTGATTCTCAAATTAAATAGAGCTATTCAGGTTGCTATTTTTTTTTAAAGATTTATTTATTTTATGTATATGTGTACATTGTCACTGTCCTCAGACACACAAGAAGAGGACATTGGATCCCATTAAAGATGGTTGTGAGCCACCATGTGGTTGCTGGGAATTGAACTCAGGACCTCTGGAAGAGCAGTCAGTGCTCTTAACCTCTGAGCCATCTCTCCAGCCCTGCTATTTTTTTAAATATAACCTTTAGTCACCATTTCTCAAGACGTAAGCCATCTACATGAAACATGTTAACTGTGTGTTTAATCAGCCCTTTTAAAGCCCATGTCTTGCCTCTTGCATTACATGATGAGAGCAATTCTCCTTCCTTGGCCTCGAAACTCACTAATTTGGTAGTGTTTTGCAAGACCCACGTTTTGTTGTTTTTCTATCTAATTAATATTTTTCCATTTTCTTTTATGTTGTCATTTTTTATGGCCTTGATTAGCCTGGAACTCCCTGTGTAGATCAAGCAGGCCTCAGACTTGCAGCAATCCTCCTGTCTCTGCCTCCCAGATAATGTCTTTACCAGCCTGAGCCAGTGTGTCTGCTTCGTTTTGGTTTGTTTTTTCCTTTTGGTTGTTAATCCTTTAAACTCTCTTTATCTTCTGTGTATGAGTGTCTTGCCTACACATGCATGTGCACCAAATATGTGCTCGATGCATGAAGCAATCAGAAGTGAGTGCCTGGTGCCCCAGAGCTGGCGCTATGCATAGCCATGAACTACCATGTGTTGGGATTGGGCCATTGTCCGCTGAAGGCAGTAAGTGCTTTTAACCACTGAGCCATCTCTCTGCTCTCATTTTGTGTCTTAAAATCTGGTTTTAGGCCTTTGACATTTAGACTCTCTTGTTTTAAAAAGTTAAAGCTATACATTTACCTCTAAACACAGCATGAGCTGCAACTTTCAGATTTTGATAGTATCTCATTTTCATCTTTTGTTTTTTTCCAAAATACTTTCATTCTATTGTGTTTTTGTAAACCCAGTATTATTTAGAACTGTGTAGTGGAATTTCCTGATAGCCATTTTTCTAGTTAACTTGTTTTTGTGCTGTTGTTAAATCCATTGAAATCAAATCGGTTCTGCATCTTGTTGTTGAGATTTGTGAAGGCTTGCTTTGTGGCATGGTGGATTCCCGCTTTGAAAGAATTGTTCTTTCCCCTGTAGCCATTGGTCAATATTTGATTGTGCACTCATCACGAACTCTTGTATTCCTGCTGGTTCTTCGTTAGTTGTTCTGTCAATTGTTGGAGTGAACATGGCCTCCTTTTGTACCATTTGACAGTGACTGGGTTTGCCTGTGAATTCTAAGTACTGTCAGATTTTATTTTAACCTTCTGAAGCTGTAGTTGAAGTTTTTGTAAACTGGTTTGTATTTCTCTCCTGGATAATTGGACCCAGTTTTTCTTTCACTTTTGAAGATCTGTGTGTGTTTTTGTGTATGTTTCTCTGTGGGACTCTGGGCAACCTGTGAGCTCAGGTGCCTGTGGAGGCCAGGATAGGGCATCAGATCTCCTGAACCTAGAGTTCCAGGCTCATCCAGGCTGTCCTCTTTGAAAGCAGGAAGTGCTCCTGACCCCTGGGCCATCTCTCCAGCCCCCAACCCTTTTTTCTGATGAAATGTCTTCCTTTATGAGTTCTTGAATTAGAAGCTTTCGAACAGTTTTTTTCTGTTCAGTATGTTTAGCATTATATACCTTTATTTTTTAACTTGTATCCAAAGTGTAACATTGTTAACGCAGGTTGAGCCCTTGAGTTTTATAGTAAACATTCACCCTGGAATAGGGAAAGTTTTCACAAGCAAACCAAAGCCGTTTAGAAACCACAAGCTGTTCTCTCCAGTGCTGTTAACTTTGACAGAGTCCAGAGCTAACAGATGGGTGACATAGGACCCAGAGCTGCTACAGATGTGAAACAGTCACATCAGCCACCTGGCAAATGGAGGGACTGTCTGCAGATTTAAAGTCGTCATCTTAAAGAGGTTTATATAGAATGCCACAGACAAATGTGTCATGCCAGCATGCCCTGAAGCTCTGATTTAGCAGCGATGACCGAGCTCAGGAGACAAGTGTAAGTGAAGTGACCCCAGAGTGGGTCTAATGACTGACATTAGACCTGGGAACCAGAGCTGATTGCTGTTATAATTCGTACCCATTGACAGAATTCAGACAAGGTCATTGTTTAAGGAGTGGGGTCTTCGTGTGACGCTCTGAGCGTGCCCCTGTGCCTGCCCATGCCCTGTAGGTGGAGGCTGCTGAGTCTAATCAGATAGGAGTTACATGCTTACTTCTTAATGCTTTTCAAAGTCTGTGAGCTCTTCACACTTTCAGTGCCCTCCAGGAATCCTGTGTCACCCAGCAGCATAACTTGTTATGTTCTTTTTCCACTCAGAGATCAGTTTCTTTTATCTCACGTGTTCCCAAAATAGTAGATAAAAGAATCCCTTTTATACATACATCAGTAAACAGCTCACTGATCAAAACCCAGTCGTCATTTTTTCCCTCACTAAATCAGAGGAAAACCTTGGCAAGAGGTCAATCCTGCTTTGCTTACCGTAAGCACTGGAGACGTATCTGGCGAGATCAAGCCAGGGCGGAAGCCAGCACAGGTACTGTACACTCTGGCAGCCTGGAACGGATTCTTCAGTCTCACTGACAGCAGAAGTCAAAGCTTCCCACTTGCGCCGAGGTGTGATCACTTTGAGGCTGCTTTTATTCTCGATACCATAAACAAATAGTAGAAAGTACTCGGTACAGATTGGGCGGCCTTTTGAGTAGACGTGTGTTTTTCTCTGTGCTTGAGACAGGTATGAGACAGAGTTCACATAAGGACTGGAGTGAGCCAAACATATACATGGTATGGTGGTTCACATAACGTTAGACTGCGGCTTTACCACGGTTTAGAGGAAACATACTCTTCGCCATCTGCATCCTCTAAAACAGTGGCAAGACATCCCCTCAGAGTTAAGTTTAAAGTAAACCACAGGTGGATGCCTGGGAGTGCCCCTAGAACTGAATGCAGCTGGTGCGATAAATACCAGAAACTCAAACAGGTCCTTATAATTAAAAGTCTTCCTATAAAGAAATTGGATTTGAAATCTGTATTATTAAAGTGTGATTCCCAAAGGAGCCTCTTGACGTTTTGTTCCAGTTCTTTGCTTCTAGAGACAGGATCTGTAAACACAACTCAGAATGACCCGGAAATCACTTTGTATCCCAGGCTAGCTCAGACCTGTAGTGACTCTCCTGCTTCAGCCTGCCATGGGCTAAGGTTACCCCTCCACGCTACCACACCCAGCCTTGAAGGAGAGTGATGCTGTGGAGGTTCTGTGGGCTTTACCACAGTGAGTGCACGTCCGCAGAGTGTGAATAGCCAGCCTTCATTTCAGGCCCCAAGAGTTTATATGTATTTTTGTTTCCTCAACCCATGTTGCTTTGGAGGATTGAAGGTCATTTTTCTTAGGAAATTTTGTATTTTGACTTAAACAATATTTGCTCAGTCAGCAAGAATTGGTATACTGTTTAGCTCACATCTTTGAACTTTTTAAATTTTCGCTGTTTCATGAGCTGGGCAGGGGGTCAGTCCCCATCAACTGGTGTCATGGAACAGGCTGGTTTAACCATAAGAAACCAATGAAGTTTAAAATTGCTGAGAAATGGGGAACCAATGAAAAGTAGGAGTGTACTTATGTATTTATTTGCAAGTATGAATCTTTATGTTTCACATTCTTTCTCCGTGTGTCTGTCTCTCTCTGTCCTGTGTGTCTGTGTATGTGTGTGTGTACGCGCTCACGTGCATGTGTGTTCAGACCAGAACTCAAATCAATGCCTTTCTCAATCACTCTCCATATTATTTTTAGAGACACGGTCTTTCACTGAACCTGGAGCTCACACTGATTTAGTAAACACCCAGAATCCACTGGGATCACAGGCTTGCAATGTTATACCCAGCTTTTAGCATAGTCGTTGGGGAATCTGAACTCAGGTTCTCTGCTTGGTGGACTGTGCTAATGACCGTGTGAAGAAGAAGTCTGTAAAGCACCTCTGTGCCTGGGGCAGGCCTGTTGATTGTAGGGTCCCTACCATGTGGTCGTTACTTCCTGGGATGGGAAAGGATTCTCAGCAACTCCAGTGAGGCTCAGCAGAGAAGGGAAAGACAGTGTTGCTGAGGAGGGTCTGTCTCTGCTTGCTGCTCTAGACATTGCTCCTCGTCATAAGTGTGATCGCCGTGGCGGCGGCCGTGATCCCTTGGATCATCATCCCCTTGGTTCCACTCTCAGTCATCTTCCTGGTTCTCCGGAGATACTTCTTAGAAACGTCACGGGATGTCAAGCGCCTGGAGTCCACAAGTGAGTACCGAGCAAGGGTCTCGGATGGGGACAGTGATGGTGACACAGAGAGCACCGTAATCAAGGGGAACTGTAGTTAAGATCTGTGAAATTTCACAGGCTGGTTGCGCCCCCGCAGTTCTCGCCCGGTAGCGTTCATTTGTTCATTCGGCAGTTGAGCATGGTCTTTATGCCGTCAGGGATCATTGACCTTAACCTGAGAATGGGGCGATGCCCTGTGGATGATGCTCCCCAAGGACAGACCGCTCTCTGTTGTTCTTGTTTTACCCCGCCACACACACAGGAGGCACACAAGAAATGTTTTCTGATAAATATTTCATTGTAAGTTAGAACTAATTTAAAAGGGAAGCAATCAGGGATTTTTTTTTCTTTCCTTGAAGACTCTAAATGACAAGGAGCAAATTAAACGGGGAAGGGCGTCAGACATGAATCCTGGTCCATGACAGTCATGGTGCTGAGAGTTCTTGAAGCTCAGTTATGTTGTGGGCCGCACTTTGGAGAGCAGCAGAGAGATCAGTCAAACATACATTTGGGCTGTTCCCTCATTTGACTTCCTAGTTTGGGGATAAGAAGGAAAATGTTTTATGAGTCATCGCTCTTTTCTGTAGGTAGCCACAGAAGATGAACTGATCAAGAAAATGTCTCATTACGCATGCGCAAACATATTCCATTATTATTAAAGTTAAGAGCCATGCACACGAAACTCTTACATTTAAAAATGTACAAAGACAATAGCCAAAAAACAAAAGGAAGATAAATTTATAAGTTGTAACAGTTTTTTAAATTTTTTATGTATATGAATACATGTGTGTCTAAATGAGTGTGTGTGTGTGTGTGTGTGTGTGTGTGTGTGTGTGTGTTTGGAGGTCAGAAGAGGGTATCGGAACTGGAGTTACAGATGGTTATAAGCACTACGTGTAGGTGCCGGGAACCAAACTCATGCCCTCTGAAGAGGATCAGGCAGTTTTAACTACTGAGCCCTCATTCCAGCCCCAGGAAGGAAGATGTTTGTACTAGGAAATGTCTGTGGTGACTTTAAAGCCAACTCAGCTTTTCAAAAGCCGAGCCAGGAAGTGTTGAACTATGTGGTTATATATTCATCAGAACAAAGAACTTTTTTCCCCTCATGACCGACTGTGTGTGTTTTGAAATAAACTCTAAAGAGACATTTGTCATAACTATGTAAATCAGAGCAGGTGACACTTCATAAAAGCTATTGAAAAATCACCAGTCATGAGGAGAACCAGTTAAACTGCTGAGAGCCCCACATTGTGACACATCTCACTGTAAGGCAGTGAGCGAGCGTTTAGAGTGCTTTCGGAGGGTTTATAGCAATGGGGCTTGGGGAAGTCAGAGAATAAAGGCACAGCACTGCTGGGTGAGCCTCAGGAGTGGCACTGCTGAGCGAGCCTCCTTTGTGCATCCCCATGTCTTTCATTCACAAGTCTTGTTGCAAAGGAAGCTATGGGCATTCAGAGAAAGGCTAGTCATACCACAAGCAACACTGTGGCATAGATTTGTGTCAGTGTCACTGCCTGGCAGTTGGCAGCCCACCTGTCACCCCGGGTAGGCTGGGACCTGGTGGTCATGATGCAGTCTTCTGGAAACAGAGTTGCAGGATATATATTCTGTCATAGTCAGAGATGGACAAAGAGGAATTTGTCCTTTAAATTCTGATAAGATGAAGCCGCTGAGACTGCAGAGAGAGTCTGGAGGTTTAAGGACAGTGAACATGTCTCACTAGCCTCAGACCTTGAGGATGAGTTTCCAACTGGGTAGTCATAAAGACATCTTTTAGCTTAGGAGGCTGAAGTCAAGGTCAGGCCAATGGTGTTCCCTCTGGTCCAGTGGTATGGACACAAGTGCAGTGACACCCAGGCACATGGTGGCCATAAAGGGCTGTTCTCCTGCTACTGGGGAGAGGTAAGCTTCTCTGGGATGCACAGAGGAGGTTTCTGTCCATTTGGCTTATTTGCTGGCTAGCTGGCTGTATCAGTTACTCTTTTAATTACTGAGAAATGATAGCTCATAAATTAGCAATCTAAGCTGGGGAGAGAAGCACACTTATCTCACTTTCACGTGTTGTGATAAATGCTCTAATGAAGCTACTTTTTAGAACATCACTGGCCAAAACAAAATAATCAGTGAAAAACGCATTTTTTTTTCCAAACAAGTAGCTCTGAAGTACAGGGAGAACAGGACCTTGAAGGATGGGTTAGTGAAAGGAATGGTGGCTATGTTTGACTCTGGCGGACTGAACTGAAACACTCCTTTCCATCGTGAAAATGAGGCATTGTTGACTAGGATTTGAGGGTGGGTGGACAGGGTCTTCTCTGGGTCACCAGAAGTATTTTGTTCAGGAGCTAAGAGCCCTTTAGGAAGTTTCAAGAGGACTGCTTGGTACTTGGGGTTTACACTGAGGAGCGTGGGCCACGGTGATCCTCACGTCCTGCCACACATCCCGCCACACGTCCCACCTCACGGAGCTCTCTGTTCTCCTTCTATGTTCATGCAGCACGGAGCCCGGTGTTCTCCCATTTATCATCCTCCCTCCAGGGACTCTGGACCATCCGGGCTTATAAAGCGGAAGAGAGGTGCCAGGAGCTGTTTGATGCACACCAGGACTTGCATTCAGGTCTGTACAGTTATGGCAGTACTTCTGCAAGCTGGCAGCCGTGTGCCCTCAGGTTACAGCTTTGTTGACCAGCACCTCTGATCGTTCTTGGACTGATGCCTTCTGCATCTGCCCTTAGGCTATGAACCCTTTCAGAACCACTCCTCATGTCTGGCTTTCCTGATTGACTTGCTCAGTCTTTCTTCCACCTCTGTGCCCTGTAGTTCTCTGTCTGCTTAAGACTGGGCTCAGCAGTCTTTGCAAAAGGCCTGGCACTTTTAAAACTACATGTGGCTCTTTTTAACATGCGAGTCATTTAGATACAGCCCTAAGCCATGTTCCATCCCCACCCCAGGGTGTGCAGAGCATTCAAGTATAAATAGTATTGGAGCAAACTGGGAGCTGTGTCCTTTGCTGTAGAGGGAGAAGAGTCAGTCAACCTATGAACAGAAGACCATTTCTCCATGTTCTGTATTATGACAATATATCATAATGTATACCTTAGTTGGGTCTTTTAGTTCTTTCTTTTTCTTTTCCTTTTTGAAACCTCTGTACTGTTTGGGGTAGGGTATATATCATTGCTCTGCATTTCCTGACTTTCTAGAAGTTTTGAGTATGCGACCTTGCTGCCCTACTCTGTGTCAGCATCTCAGTACCCACCACCTTCACTGCACCCAGTGTGGCTTCTTCACCGCAGTTAACGGCTTCTGTGCTCACTCACATTTCTTGTTCTGGTTTGCAACCCAGAGGCTTGGTTCTTGTTCCTGACGACATCGAGATGGTTCGCTGTGCGTCTGGACGCCATCTGCGCCATCTTTGTCATCGTCGTTGCCTTTGGGTCCCTGATTCTGGCAAAGAGTAAGTACAGATGCAAATAACTATTTATGGCATGATTACAATTTATAGCCGTGTTTACAGTTATTAAATTAAACTCTTGCCACCTTGTCTCATGGCACATTCGGTGTGGTTCTAATGAAGCATGTTAAAGCTCTTACTACATGTTAGGGTGGGTAGAGTCATGCAGCACGGCCCAGTGAGATGGTCCGCTTGCATTCTTTTTATCTTTGTTAGAATGAACTGAGATCTATACAGATGACATTTTTTAAAATTCCTGGTCTGATAGCCAGGAGATGAGAACCAAGTTTGCCGTTAGCATTTTGGGCTCAGCCCTAGGCTCGGTATTTGAGCCTGGGAACTTCCTGGTTTGTTGGTACGTCAGTGCGCATGGGTGAAAGAGATAACCAGCAGGACAGAACACTGTGCTCATGGCCAGGCGGGCACCAGGGGGCCAGGTGTCAGTGCGTGTGGCCTGAATTTGCCTTGCCTAACCTATCCGC
The DNA here is from genome assembly GCA_030674055.1 of Rhabdomys pumilio. Classification (NCBI taxonomy): domain Eukaryota; kingdom Metazoa; phylum Chordata; class Mammalia; order Rodentia; family Muridae; genus Rhabdomys; species Rhabdomys pumilio. The sequence goes on along the minus strand of JANHMN010000001.1, from coordinate 255,975,687 downwards.
AGTGACACCTGAATCACACCGTTTATTCATAAAGCAATGGGAGTCATATTTTACTGTTAAAAGCTTCAGTTCTTAGAAAACACCACTTGTTTGCAGTGTTTTCCAGCTGCAGTTGCAGGGGACGTAGACAGAGGGATTATGCAACAGGCTTTAAACTTTAATGGCTAATGTGAATAATGACATTATACCTCACATGCACAATGCCTTTCCTTAAATATATGTCAATCCAACTGAGATTAATAAATTCATGTAATAGTCTTCTGGAATTCTTAATGGGTTTTAAAAATTGCATCATAATCTCAATCAGTAAGTAGAAATATAAGGCTACAGGTGTATACAATTTGTTGGGTCCTCCTGGTAAGGTAGCAGAAGACAGCAGGCTCCTGTTAGAATTGAGACTGACTGTCCTTTCCCTTCTTCCCCCCAAAGCTTTGGATGCCGGGCAGGTTGGCCTGGCCTTGTCCTACGCCCTCACGCTCATGGGGATGTTCCAGTGGTCTGTGCGGCAGAGCGCCGAAGTAGAGAATATGGTAATGTTTATCTGGAAGTTTTCAGCCTTTTTAAAGCCCTCTTTGCCATTAAACGACATAAAAGCAATTCTTATGTAAAATATTAAAACTGTTATTTTTTGCATCGAGGCTAACAGAGTTTTTTCTTTTCTTTTTTTTTAAGATCCTGCTCCCATCTGTTTAATGTTAATGTAAAATAAAATGTATACATCTTTTTCTCTGTCTCATGTATGCTATGTCAGCAGGTTTTAGATTCATCACAAGCTGTCTTCAAATGTAATAAATGCCTCTGTAGGAGGCAAGTTCTGAAATCCTAGAGAGGATATAAGCTCATTTCTCAGAGGCCTGTTTATTTTTGTTTCTTAATGGGTAATTCCTCGTTCTTGGTAAGAGAAGAATTCCGTATTTTGAGGTTGTTTGTTTAATTAATAGCTCTCCCCACTCCCCCACTCCTACCCACTCACCACTAGTTTTAGCCTCTCTTCTCCTATGCCTGGAGTAGAGGCAGGAGGCCCCAGGGTTACTGCTGTTCCTCCCTGGGAGGGCAAGCTCCCATCTCTGAGGTGCTTCTCAAAGGTAGCAGGTTATGGCAATTGCAGAAGGTTTAATCAACACTCGAATTGCTCCCTCTTCAAAATATTTATTTCCTCTAATGACAGAAACGGCGACCGTGAGATCCTTCCATTCGCCCCCTCTCACAGGATAGAAATGGTTACAGGGAACGTTGAGGATGTGGGCAGTGACTGATCTAGAATGAGTCTCCTTCTGGAGCAAGGGACTGTTGATGAGAGGTCGTAAACTCTTGATTTTACAAAGCCCTTTCGCTTTTGTGTTTGTGGAAGGTGCCCTCGTGTATGTCTGTTATGTGTGCATATTGCCGGATGTATGTGCGTGCACAGAGGCTAGAGATTTGTACAGGTGACTTCTTCAATCACCCTTCACCTTATATTTTGAGACATGGATGCTGGGATCCAAACCCAAAGGTCTTCATGCTTGCGTAGCAATCCGCTTATGCACTGGACCATCTCTTCAGCTCCTCTCTTGCTGTTTTCACTCAGTGTTGCGAGGTTGAAGGGATAGTCTGTAAGCAAAGCTGTCGGGTGATGATGAACAAGAGTGTAAATCATTATGGTCTTCAGTAGTCTCGGTCAGCGTGAAGACCCAAGTGACCCTTGCCTAGCTGTGTGTAGGTGGAACATACCCGCGATCAAGCCTCTGGCCCCTGACAGTGTGAATGTCTTTTCTCCTTTAGATGATTTCTGTGGAGAGGGTGATTGAATACACGGACCTAGAGAAGGAGGCACCCTGGGAATGCAAGAAGCGCCCACCCCCAGGCTGGCCCCACGAAGGAGTAATCGTCTTTGACAATGTGAACTTCACCTACAGCTTAGACGGGCCTCTGGTTCTGAAGCACCTGACTGCACTCATCAAGTCCAGAGAAAAGGTTGGTCTAGCCTGGCTTGCTCCTCTAGACTGTCATCTAAAGATACAGGGCCACATGTACATGCTGATTTCCTGCTGAATCCGTCAAACCTGTCAGTAAGACTCTGTTCCTCTGGGGATGCCAGTCAGTCCAGTGGTGAGGTAGATAAGTCTTCTTCAGAAGTGGACCATGTGATGGGAAGCTAATATTTCTTTCTAAAAAAATAATATCCGCGTACTAACATTCTCAATTCTGAATAGTATATAATAGTTTTGAAATTTTTTTTATCAAAAAATTTCTCATTGTTTGAGGAGGAAACAAATCTTTCTTTGTACCGTAAAGGACCCTAGGTTGAGGAACCCTCTGCACCACAGCTGGGATGTAATCTGACTAGAGTCCGATATACCCAAGAGATTATTTTTTATATCTGATCTAATGATTCACAGTTATTCAAAGTTAACCCTGGATTCTCCTCCCTAAAGCTCCCATGTGTATTTCCTTCCTGTTGCCTGTATTCCTCTGTTGTTGAATTAAATGTCTTTTTCTAATCCCATTTTCCACTTCTGACCTCCTCCCATCTTCCTGGTGCCTGATCCCTTCCTTTCCTTGGCCTGTCTTGCTTTCCTCCCAGGTGTGTCCAACTCATCACCAACAGGCTGCATGAGGCCCAGGTTAGCTATGGACATGGCCCATCACAAAATTACAGAGGCTCCAAAAACTTGCAAGTGTTTGTAGTAAGAATTTTGTAATTTTGGTTTCTTTAGAAAACACAGAAATGGTGTGAGAATATTTTGTGTGTTAATCCCAGGTGTGGGGTAAGGGACTGCTTCAGATCCCTCCTTAGCAGCTGACTGTGGTTTGCCCTGTGCTCTAGCGGGGGTGTGGTTTTGCCAGCTGCAGATAGTTTCTGGGTCTGTGTGACATTTGGAATTCTGGGGACTTTTCAGAGGATATATAAATCCTAGGGTCCGGTAGAAGGGGCCTATTAGCCAGTTGCTGATTGGATGCTCTAGGTTGATAAGTATTGATAAGTAGTTATTTGCAAAGAGACAAAAAGAAGAAATTAGATATCCTGAGGGCAAGGCTCAAACTTGCCCCAAGAAACTTGACACCCCTAGTCAGCAGGAAGTGGTCTAAGTAGACCTCTTTCCCATTATCCTTCTTTCTCTCCTACTTGTGTTAGGGGGTTCAAAGGGTGGAAGAAGAGGGTTGGAGAAGGGGGAAAGAAAGAAGAACCCACAGAGTAGCCAGAAGTCAGGCTACAGGTGTTTTGTGTGCTGTGGGGACGCTGCCGACTGACCGACCAGTGAGTGTACCTATTGCAACGGCTCTGGTACTTGTGTCCAGTATTCTGGGCCAGGACCAGAGCAGACTCTTGGACAGAACAGACCATAACAAAGCAGGCAATAAAAAGCACTTCCCCCACTGAGTAATACTCCACAGTGTAGATGTACCACGTTTTCTTTATCCATTCTTCAGTTGAGGGACGCCTGGGTTCTTTCCAGTTTCTGGCTATTACAAATAAAGCTGCTATGTACATAGTTGAGCAAGTGTCCTTGTGGGATGGTGGGGCGTCTTTTGGGTATATTCCCAGGAGTGGTATAGTTGGGTCTTGAGGTAGAACTGTTCCTAGTTTTCTGAGAAACTGCTAAATTGATTTCCAAAGTGGTTGCACAAGTCCATACTCCCTCCAACAATGGAGGGATATTCCCTTCCTCTACATTCTTGCCAGCATGAGCTGTCTATTGAGTCTTTGATCTTAGCCATTCTGATGGGTATAAGATGGAACCTCAGAGCTGAACAGACACTGCTGAAGACAACTCTGTCAACAACCCTTTTCCTCAAGGGCCGAGGGCACCCCTCCCCTCCCCGTGCTCTTTGTCTCTGTTTTGTTTTTTTTTGTTTGTTTGTTTTTGTTTTTGCTTTTTTTTTTTTTTTTTTTTTAGCTTCTGCGCACCGAGTGCAGGGACGTGCACTTGAAAGGCAAACATTATGCCATGGTGCAGCCCTGGAGTGTGAAATACTTCACAAGCCGCTCCTTTAAACTCTCCCTACCACCAACCCATTTAATGGCCTAATCACAGCTGTGATTTAGCGAGTGATACCCTCATGACATGAAAGAATAAATGTACAACTTGGTGCCCAAAGGGTATGCAATGCACGGCTTCAGCAAAGTCACTTGGCAAAAGCCCGACCCTAATTATTTCCATGGCTTCCTGGTAGGTCTGCAGACGGGGTGGAGGACTGTGTGGGTAAAAAGAGCGAGGTGCAGCTCTGATGAAAGCCGAGCCTCTCTCGGTGGTGTCCTGACAGCTCTGCAGGATGTTTGCTTGCTTGCAGACAACATGCTTATCAGATCCGATGTTGCAGGCGTAGTTCTCTTAATTTGCACGTGTCTTCCATTTCCTTAGAAGCCACAGAAGACGAATTAGATGAGGAACTCTCTGTTGAACAAGTTAGAAAACGATGCATACCATAGCCCTTGACTTGTAGACTTGAATCCTAAAAATACCCCAGATCATAGGATTACCTGAGATGCTAAAACGTTGGACAGGAAATTGAATTTGAAGGCTGAATTATATCTGTAATAACTTAATTTTTTTGACCTGTGTCTTGCACACACACACACACACACACACACACACACACACACACACACAGTGACTACTGCCTTAGTGCACATTTAGAGGCAGCTGTACCACAGAATGTTCTCTTTTGCCTGTGTCTGTGGGGTTCATCCTCCTCCTTATATCTGTTCCCAGCCCCCCACTTGCCGGCTGCCCCTTTGGTGTTGGATGTAGGGGAATGTGCCAACACCACAGATTTGTTCTCTTCCAGTGGCTTCCTCCAAGATCCCTGGAAGTTATGGGGAAAAAGTGACACTATAATCATGACTAACCAGGTTCCTAATTTCTGTTAAGAACAAAAGCGAGTTTACTAGCGCCTGGGGCTCCAGTTAGCTTCTAAACACTGGCTGCCTTTTTCAGTTAGGTGATTTTGTGGTTGATTTGATCATTTGAGAGAGTACTGGGCCATTTGAAAGCATTTTCCAATTTTAGAGGCAGATTGATGTGGGTGTGTTATCTTTTTATTTTTTTTCTTGCTCAAAGCTATTACTTTGATAATACATTTTTACACATGTGTGCTAGGCCTTGCTATAATGTGCAAAAATATTAGTTTCCTACCTTTTCTCCCTTTTTACATAATGCTTTCTCAGAGAGCCCTCTTCTTCTCGTCTCCCCTCCTCTCCTCTCCTCTCCTCTCCTCTCCTCTCCTCTCCTCTCCTCTCCTCTCCTCTCCTCTCCTCTCCTCTCCCTACCTCTCTCTCTCTCTCTGTCTCTCTCCCCCTCTCTCTCTGTGTGAGAGAGAGACAGACAGACGGACGGACAGATGGACAGACACACACACACACACACACACACACATTGAGGTTTTCTATCTGTAGCCCTGGCTGTCCTGGAACTTGTTCTGTAGACCAGACTGGCGTTGAACTCAGAGATCCACCTGCCCCTTCCTTCCTAGTGTTTTTATCAAAGGTGTGTGCCAAGAATGTCCAGCCCTTTTTTTAAACTTTTAAATTCTGTCCATCAGGAGGTCATACGCCTCTTCCTGATCACATGGTGATGCGGGTGTTTGCATCTTTCTAGTGGTCAGAGACTGGTTTCACCTGCAATCCAGCCATTCCCTGGGTGGAGTCTATGTTACAAACCAGATCATGAACTGCCAGATTTTGGTTCTTTTCATTACTTAATGTCATATTAATCTTTGGGCTGGTGAGATGGCTCAGCGGGAAAGGTGTTTGCCCATCTGATGACCCAAGTTTACCCCTATCCTGACCCTGAACTCCGGTGCTTGAATGATAGAACACTGTCTTACAAGCTGTGCTCTGACCACACACGTTGTGACCCACGTTGACACACTCTCCTAACCCTAGCACTCACATTTTTTTTAAAAGTAGTTTCACTGGCCTAGACTGGACACCAGTTCTATTCTACTTGGCCGGTGATCTATCAACCTCAGACTTCTCTCTGAGCCTGTGTCATGGTGCTGGTTTGTCCTGCGAATAACTATTTTTTGCTTAGCAAGTACCCTAATGCTGTCCCATTTCTCAGCACTGGGGAGCTCCCCACACAATGGATAACAGAGATTGACTGGAGCTCTAGTCCCTCTCTGACAATCACAGGCTCAGGTTTGCCCCATCTGGGCACAGATCCCTAAGAACCTGTGCTTTTCTGCAAATCAAGAGTCATAGGACCTCACAGCTTCAGTACCCGGCACAGAGAGCAACATGGGAAAGTATGCGATCAGATTTGGCTGTCATTATCCAGGAGTAAGGTATATATATATACTGTATATACTGTATATATATACAGTATATATATATACTGTATACTACTCTGCCCCAAGAAAGGGAGTGGATATCCCTGTTACTGTCTCAATTATAGTATTTGTCTGTTAGGTTTGTCCGCTCTGTCTTGCATATTGTGTACATGAGCATTTTGGGGGATGATTTCATAAATCTCTTAAGCCTGGGACGAACTTTTTTAACTCTTGTGGAATTATTGTTTTTCCTGAAACATGACAGGAAATGCAGCTACATACAGGAGAATCCAGTGTAGTCCTGAACAAATAAATGGTCCTGGGGCCAACTTGAACTCTGTACGTCACAGAGTTGGTAGATGTTTAAAGAGACAGTTTTGGGGGCAGTTAGGAGCGGAGATTGTCTCATGAGGGACAGACGGAGTGTTTGGTGGTGTTTGGTGGTGGTAGGCTTTTGTAAAACACATGATGTCAGGAGATAGAAATGAGCGTGAAAGGTATTTGGATGGGAGGAATCACACTCACTTCTACCTGCTAGGCACAACCAAGTGTGTAACGCACACTTTTGTGTGCAGGAACCCTGCAGAAGTGTCTGTGGTGCTGAGGGTGGACAAGTTGATCAGGAGTGGCATATAGAGGTTTCCTGGGTGAAAACCAGAAACAGCTGGATCTGAGATGCGAGTACTCAGAGAGTGTGGTGGATAGCACAGTTCTTACATTTTGATGCCAATTCCTCCTGGGAGGGGCTGCAGATGAGGAGTGAATCAGTATACAGGTGACTTGTGAACCTTCTGCCCACCCTAATTTGTAGAATAAAGGCTAGAGCCAGTGATTGGGCAGTAGAAGGGGAGGTGGAGCAGAGAGTTTTGGGGAGAGCAAGGACAGTGGAAGGACAGTGGAGGAGAAGCATGTGGCCTGGAAAAACCGCAAGTTCTAAGGGATCTCATGGATGGGAACAGAGGAGAGCAGTGGTGATTCTGCCCAATCTAGGTGTGCAGTTTGGACTTTTGAGTTGTGGTTTTTATTGATCGGGCCTCCTTAAGTTGGAAATTTACTGCAACAAGAGAGCCCAGTAGGAAAAACAGGAGGAAGATGTCACCAGTGGCCACCTGCTCCTAGTGAGACACAAATGGAGGACAGGATCCTCCTTTGGGGAATCAAGTTAGTGCTGATTAGAAAAAAAAAGTTGTAACTTTTCCGTGGGTGTGTGTGTGTAAGGCAGTGGTTGTCTTCCAGAGGTTGGCTTGGCAGGACTCACTTCTTTTGAAGTGCTCATACCTGTTGCTCAGTAGTTCCATGCCTAAGGATTTATTTTAGGGAAATAATTAAGGTTGTTCAGAAAGCTGTAGCTCCAAGGATATTTAACATGATGCTGTTTATAGCATCGAAATATTTTGTAAGCAGCTGAAACATCCACAAGTAATTTATTAAATAAATAAAACTATAGTACACGTGCCTTAAATATTTATACGAACCTGTAAATGACCACAGCATTAATATTAACTTAATTTTGTTTAAATATATGAGTTTATATCTTAGGAACACACAGCTAAGACTTGTACATACGTGTGTACACGTATGTACCCACATGGGAAGCATCGGTCTGTCAAGACTGTTGAGACGAGGGTTAATATTTATTTACTTTCCAGATGGATTGCACTGGCTTTAATTAGGATGAGTTTATTTTTTATTTTATTTTATTTTAATGTGGCCTAGCGTTCAGCAGGTGGCTGAGGGGTTAGAAACAAAGGGATCAACTTAGAGAATAGAAGCTCCTTGGAGCTTGTTGCCAGACTGCCTGGGAGGAAGCTGGACGTAAGATGGGCTAAGAGACTATAGGGAGGCCGTAGCAACAGCCATTTTGAGTGGAACATTAGATATTGGCCCTACTGAGCATGTAGCATTGAATATTGGTCCTACTGAATGTGTTTCATTGGACATTGAGCGTAGAGTATGGAGATTGATCCAATAGAGAATATGGAGATTGACCCACATGTTGGGGCTGGAAAGATGACTGAGCTATTAAGAGCACATACTGCTCTCCTGGAGATCCCAGTTCAGCTCCTCACATCCACAGCAGTCAGCTCTCAATTGCTTGTAACTTCAGCTTCCAGGGCTCTGCCTCCCCAGGTACCTAAGCTCACACGCACAGACCCACAATCGTGAACGCACACATACACACAGAATCTTTTTTTTTTTAATTCTCTCTAACATGTTGCGGCTGTGGTTGTTAGAGACGAACCTTGTCTAAATTGGGGAAACAGAGGCAATTGAAAGAGATAAGACTAGAAGGCTTCCATGTGTCACTTCATGGTGTGACCCTGAACCTGGTGATAGTCTTCTCCTTTGGCATCTGTGAAAAATCCATCCGTTACTGGAGAAAAGTCTTACATGACAGTTTATTGGCTTTTGTAGGCATAGTCAGTTTCTGTTTAGTTTGTTTTGCTTTACTTTTTTTTAATTATAAAGTCAATTTATTTACAAGTTAAAATAGCTCACTTTTTTGGCTCTTCACAATACAAAGTATTCTTACATTTGTTCTGTCTTACAACAATGCCGTGTGATAGGTACCCACACCGTGAAATCCATAACTTACCCTTCCCAGGAAGCAGTCGAAATCATGTGGGCAGCAGCCTCACATACAATTTTTTTTAATTAAATATTTTTTTATTTATATTTCAAATGTTATCCCCTTTCCCAGTTTCCCCTCCAGAACCCCCCATTCTATCCCCCTCCCCCTGCTTCTATGAGGGTGTTCCCCCACCCACCCACTCCTACCTCCCAGCCCTGGCATTCCCCTACACTGGGGCATCGAGCCCTCACAGGACCAAGGGCCTCTCCTCCCATTGATGCCTGACAAGGCCATCCTCTGCTACATGAGCAGCTGGAACCATGGGTCCCTCCATGTGAACTCTTTGGTTGGTGGCTTTAAATGATCCTCACTTAAGTTTGGAGTTAACGGTTCTGTAGACCAGCTGCTCTCAGTCTTCTCCATCTTTATGGGCACATCCAAATGGTCCCTCACAGACTACAGCCATTTGGGTCTTCACCAATACATCAGTTTTCCACGTCACAAATGTAGATTTGCCTCTGCCGTCACATGTGGCAGTTTGTATAAACGAATATCCAGAGATGAGTGAGATATACCTGTGTATGCAGAGACACACCTGAGTACAGAATCCAGCCCTTCTGCAGCCCTCTGCAGGGTGTAAGTTATTGTTGCCCATGAGGTGGATACCATCCACAGCAATTTTAAAACCAAAGCTAGCTTTCTTACTGTTCTTCTCCATCGCTCTTTTTGAAAGGCCACTGCTGAATGGTATGAGTAAACATTCAAATGATATAATGTAAAATTCCCAACATATAGTTGAGTTTGGTTCCTCACTGTTTAAAATGGTGAGGTTTTCTTTTTCAATCTACTGAATTGATTTACAGGTGATAGAAAGCATGTCTGCGCCCTTCACTGACTCCAGATTTTTAATAAGGATGATGTCATCTCCTTGGATGCTCTCACCTGTTGAGCAAGCTCACTGGAGAAAAGGCTAGCTTTCTGCTTATAGGTTTAAGCATGCACTCCTCAAATCAGCTTTTACAATTCATTTTTTCCCCTGACCAGCATTCACCTGCGTTATATTGATTCTTTGATCTTATTGTCAGCACACCTTATTTCTCTCTACTCTGACTTTAATAAGAGGAATGATTCTTCACACAAATCTTTCCCAAGGGGCAATTGTGAGTATTAATTGGTTTGTAAAATGCCTTTTGAACTGCTCAGATGAAAGGCCCCATGTAAATAGCAAAAGCTATTTGCGGCGGTGCTGTTGTTGGTCTCATTATGCATGTTTGTGCTACTGGTTATTCTCTCTTAAGATGTGAAAGACCCGCGTTTGCAAACGTGAAGGTATTTCCTCTAGAGCCACAATATAATCAGATAGTTAATAAATGCAAGCGATATAGTTTCTCTATCAACAGTGAATCATTGTAAATGATAGGACACTGGAAGAAACGGAGATTCTTTGCATGTAACCCTTCGGGAGAGTGATTAACTCCTCTGGAATTATCCAAGAAGTTCTCAAGGTTCCACAAACCCAGACCTTGGAAGTGGCACTCATGAAAAGCCATCTTCTCATAAGCTACTAAGGAAACTGCCGACTTGTCCCTGTCATTCATGTGACTCTTGTGTTCCCAGTGGGTCTTACCCAGGGACTTTGGCCCCCCAGAGAACATTTGCCAAGACTTGACATTTTAGGTTGCCACAGTTTGGAGGCTGCTATGGATTTCTGGAAAGGGCAGCCCAGGGATGCTAATAAAAATCCCACAAGGCCGGTTCAACATCCACCATGAGGAACGGCCCTGCCTCATGGGTCAGCAGAACTGAGGCTGGGAATGTAGAGAAAGCTTCATAACTCACCTTTGAAACTAAGCATGCTCACCTAGGTCAGTCGTAGATGGTTATTTTTTAACTCCCCGCCCCCGGATTTCGTTATAGGTTGGAATTGTGGGGAGAACTGGAGCTGGAAAAAGTTCCCTCATCTCAGCACTCTTCAGACTGTCGGAACCAGAAGGAAAAATCTGGATCGATAAGATCTTGACAACTGAAATTGGACTTCATGACTTAAGGAAGAAGATGTCAATCATACCTCAGGTAATGCAGGCTAGAGCATCCGCACACTCCTCTCTCACAAGAGCACTGAAGTTTAATTGCTTTTAATTTTATTGCTAGCTTTTTTAATTGGATGAAAGGGTTGAACCATTAACCAATAGCCAATAGGGCATACTTCAGCACATATTGTCAACATGTATTTTCATAGCTAACTTGAGTGCATACATGTGGGTGTGTGAGTACATGAGAGAGACAGAGAGAGATAGACAGACAGACAGATAGACTAGGGGAAGATTCCATAATAATATACTTAGATTCACCCTGGATTCAGCCTCCCTGGTATTACACTTTTGTCCACAGATAATTACCTAATATTTAGTGAGCAAGAGCCTTGTATAAGGAAGTGTGATTGTAAGTATGCGAAACCTTTGCTGTAGACAGTGAGACTCCCCGGCACCCCGTCCCCTTTCGGGGATAATCATCTCCATTACGAGGTCTTCTGTTGCGCTGAGGCAGGCTGGAAGAGTTACAGAGCATATAGACGCTTTGTAGACACGCACCAAATCTGGACAATTAGGAAGTGACTTAAGCCAGGGAAGGAGTACAGAGTCCTGGGGGGAGACGAGGAACAGTCCGCATCTCTGTGTACTTCCAGGCAGTCGGTGGCATCACTGCCACAAGAACCGCAGTGGCTAAGTGCTTCACGCATGCCCAGCATGTGGCTGAAAAAGTGGTAGAGTCCTGTGTTGTCATTTCCTCCTGAGCTGATCATCTGTCTTTCTTGCCATTTCATAGCGGAAGACGTTCAGGCAGTGTCTAGAGACTGGATTACGTACGTTTTAGGTTAGCGTCTTGTTGAGTTGCTTTTAGTTTTACCCAGTATAATTCAGAAAGTCTTTATTGAGTAATTACTGTCTTCTAGTTAGACAGCCACAGGCAGCACAGGACCTGACCCCACAGGCCTGCAGCCTGCAGCTGTGGAACCTGGCAGCTTCCTCCTGACCTTGGCTTTGGCGCTCATGTGGATTCAGCTCCAGGCTTGCTTTGGGGGGGGTTTATTTTAGAGTGTTTTCACACTCAGTAATCATGTGGCCATCAAGGGGAGCTGGGGAACCCACACACTTGCACACTCATTCCTGGTGTGAGAAATAGAGAAGAGAAGGAGGAGAAAGGGCCAAGGAACTGTTTTCTGAGCCTGAGACCGTAATGGGCCTTTAAGTGTTTGCTTGTGTATTATAAAGTACAGAACCTAACACCCCAGAGAAGGGGATGGTGGGCTCTGAGCCTGTGGCCTCCGAAGGCTAGCACATCCCATGCTGACATATGGGGTACATGTCATAATAGAGCTACCACCCCACTGTGATGGGGTTGTGGAAAAGTTAGAACTCTGTGTTTCACTAGGGGGAGTATAAAATGAATGGTACAGCCACCATTTTATGCACAAGGGACTCCTTAGGAGACTGATAATAGAATTACAACATTTCCCAGCAATTTGACATGTTTGTGTGTGTGTACACTCATGCGTACACACAAATATGAACCAAAAGCAGGGTAACGCAGAGATATTTGTTCATTTCAGTTCCCAGTAGTGGTATCCACAGTAGCCAGGAGGTGGAAGCCACCCACGTGTCCATCAGCAGATGAATAGCTAAAGACAAAATGTGATTTATACAGATGGTGGGAAGTTACTCAGCATTAAGAAGGGAGGAAATTCTGATACATGCCACAACACGAGCAACTTCTAAAAGCATCATGCAGCTTGGAACCAGCCGTTCACAGAATAACAGAGAGCCAAACGGTTCTGATCACACGAAGAGTGTTTAAATTCATGGGGACAGGAGTCGATGGTGTCCGTTAGGGACTAAAGGACGAGAAGCGGTTTTGTTTAATGGATATGGGGATTAAGGTTTTAAGAAAACTAAAAGCCTTGTGATTGGTAATGACTACCACAAAAGAACATAGAAACACTCAGCATCACTGCTATGAGATTTAAAATGATCGAGAGGGGCGGGAGCAGGAGACAGCTCGGTGAGTAAAGGCGCACACTGCCAAGCCTGGTGACCTGAGTTACCCACATGGCGGAAGGAGAAAACTGACCTGGAAGTTTTTCTCTTAGCTCCACAAATAAACCCTGGTACACATGTGCACCCTCATGTGAATAAGTGTTAATAATAGTGAATTATTCAGGCAGAGATCTCCATGAGAAGTTTTCTTTTTAAAGATCAAAAGACAACCCTTTTAAGAAGAAAATAAAGGAAGAAATCTTCTGTCACACAAGGTCCCTCTGAGCACGCACAGCCTGGTTACAGTAGAAATAAGGGCTTTGAATCTCAGAAATGGGCCCGAGGAGACACCGGTGTGTCTGTAAAGTATACTCACATCCTTGGATGGTAGGCTCTAGAAATGTGCCCCGTGCTACTTTCACTATTTCTTAGTGAGAGATGGTTGTGTGCTTGTGTAAATGAAAGAACTCTAAATAAAGAAGAAGCGTTAAGACGGTTCTTGGCCCTGCCGGGAATGGTTTGGAAGCACATCTGAGCAAAGACTAACACACCTTGACATCACCAGGTCTTGGTGCTGTGCCGTGAGCTCCCACCCTCCTTTTGTGCAAATGCTCTGTGGATCTGCTCCCAAGAATGCGTTCATCAAGCAAGGCTCAGATTTGTGTCCTTGTAGAACATGGTCACCAGACACCAGAAGCACAGAACCTTCTCGTGCCTGTCTCCCAGATGTTAGCTGGCTGACATAAGAAACAATTCAGAGAAACCGTGCATGTGTAACAGGCTCAGGATAGACTGCGCAGTGTGTGAAGACCCCAGGATAGACTGCGCAGTGTGTAAAGACCCCAGGATAGACTGCGCAGTGTGTAAAGACCCCAGGATAGACTGCGCAGTGTATAAAGACCCCAGGGTAGACTGCGCAGTGTATAAAGACCCCAGGGTAGACTGCGCAGTGTGTAAAGACCCCAGGATAGACTGCACAGTGTGTAAAGACCCCAGGATAGACTGCGCAGTGTGTAAAGACCCCAGGATAGACTGCTCAGTGTGTAAAGACCCCAGGATAGACTGTCCAGTGCATGTGCTTACTGTCAGCCTGGCCCATATTTTCATCCTTTTTCAGCTGCTGGGAGGGAATGGCCTTGATGTCACTTAGCTCCGCAGGCTGGGTTCCTGTAATTATTGCCTCCCAGATTCTTCATGAAGGATCAACTGCGTGAGAAAATGGGAATGGTCTGATGCCTGGCTCTTAAGAATAAATAGTAACTCTTCAGTAAATAGTAACTGCTATTAAGGATTATGGTACAGTCCTATAGGTATATAACCCATTCTAGAAAGACTTGGGTCATTAATTTCTGTTTATGCTTTTGCAATCCCTGGTGATTTTCTTTAAATCAAATTATTTACGTAAACTAAAGTTAGTGACACAGCAAGCAAAAACTAAACAAATCCTCCCAAACTCAGAGACATTACTCAGACATACCAAAACTGCATGCACGTGCTGTACCCACGTGCTGCACACGGGTGGAGCAGGGAGAGTATCTCTGTGGTAAAACCTGACGACCCTAACGTTTGCTCACAGAAACAAAGCTTTTCCTGACAGCTGGTCTGTAGCCATGGATACTGCTTCACAGCCTCAGTGGAGTTCTTCTGTATTTGTGTTCTTTCCTGCCCACATTTCTTAAGCGTTTTCTCCATTTGGCTTCTCTAAATGCGTGTTGCAGCTGGGACAGGTTACTGTGGGACCCTCCATGTTTACCACCTTCCCAGCCTCTCAACCATCCCCCAAACCCTCATTTGCTGAAGAGTCAGGCCCAGCAGCTGCATAGCCAGGCTTCCCCATGCCACCTCCTGATGCTCTGTGTCATGCTGGTTTGCAGCTGATCTGTGGCCAACCAGATGAACCCCTCAGTGTCCTGATGCCTTGTGGGTCGTGCTTTGCCTCCACACACCCTCATGCTCAGAAACAAACATCTCAGGAAGCACTATCACTCGTTTGTGCCGTGGTATTTTCTATTCCGTTTATCTTAGTCCAGTTTATATAAAAGACAAAATGACAGTCTCAAGCCACAACAGAACTTAGCACTAACCAGGCTCCACATTCTCTTTCTTGTGAACGTTTATAACCAAAGATGACCCGCCAGATATTTTAGTCACTGTTTCTCTATCCACCCTGCCTAGGAAAAGTTCCTAAAACAATAACCAAAGAAAACAAATAAACCCAGAGTAAAGTCAAAAGTAACAGAAAGCCAGTAGGCATCTTTTCCTAAGGCTCTTGGCTCAGTCAAAGCGCCTGACTGGTTTGTGAAGGTGGCACTACCTAAAAAATCGCCAGATAGAAAGACATTGTAGAAACATGGATTCACGGGGTGCCATGCTGAAGGAGCGCCAAGATAACTCAGCCATGGCCGCAGAGCCCATCCTTGCTTGTGCAGGGTCTCGATAGAAATTAGAGAAACCCAATCAGCAGAGCAACGTGGGTCAAGCATCCCGCGTCTGTAAGTGAGCAGGAGCCAAAACTGTATTATACAGGAAGCAAAAGAGAAATCAAGGTCCGGCTACTGAGCTGCAGGTCTAGAACCAAGCCAGCAGCCATGTTGGGGGAGAGGCAGCTTCCTGTTCTCTCTTCTAAGCTCCTCCCCTTAGTAGATAGCTAAGCTCCTCCCCTTAGTAGATGCGTAAGCTCCTCCCCTTAGTAGATGCCTAAGCTCCTCCCCTTAGTAGATGGCTAAGCTCTCTCTTTTGTTAACTTCCCAGGGGCAGTTCAGAAATAGGGTTTAAGGAACAGAGGGTTCCCAGGATCTGGGCAGGACTCCTGAGCTCCTTTAAAAACCAAGTGAAGGAGAGCTGCCTGTGTAATTTCCTTGAGCAGAACAAATGGCTGACACTTCCTCTGTACCCCCACCATCACCAGGAAGAGAACCCCAAGAGGAGCCTGGCTTCAGGGAATAGCTTATCAGAAAGCATCTGCAAATGTGAATTTCAATGTTTTCTCTGGGTAGAGTTTCTTTACAAGCAGAGCCTGGTCTTTTTGGCACCAAGAAAATGTTCTCAATCAAAGAGCAATTCGCATCAAATTCCCACTTACAACGGCTAGCAGGGGCTGATGTGTACGAGCGTCTGTAATCTTTGTCATGATCAAACAGATTCCTTGTGTGTGTTTCATAGATTCCCTTTGTTTGTACCAAAACAAAAGGCCAGGTGTTTGTTTAAACACCCCACTCACTTTTTTTTTAAAATTCCCCTGAGCTTTCTAATGAGTTTAAAAGGTTAACCAGAGCTGCTATGTCTCTTTAAGGCCCCTTTCTGATCACCTGGTGTGTGTGTGTGTGTGTGTGTGTGTGTGTGTGTGTGTGTGTGTGTGTGTGTGTGT